>JAEAOA010002337.1:1177500-1640000 GCA_016746295.1 Potamilus streckersoni | reverse complement strand
ACGATATCTAATGGTGGATAATTTGTTTCTAAATGTAGTACTCGCTGATTTGATATAGACAGGTTTCCTGTCATTGTATGGCATTGTTTTAATTTTCAGATATTCCGATAAATCAATATTTCCATTTGTTATTGTGCATTCAGATTATGCATTTCCTAATGCTGTTCCAAATTTTGTATAATTGCTCAATAGTATTATCGTCTGACAATCTTTTACATAACATAAAATTTTATAACAATAATGACAAAATCGTCGATATTAAACTTTGATACAGAGTGGTTGGTGAATCAACTACATATGAAAACAATCGTACAGATTACCATTATCTCATTGTTGGAAGAACTGAGTCGTGGAAAGACAAACATGCTTTTGAACTTGCTTATCGGAAATAATTTTAACTACAATCGTGTTAATATTTATAAAATTAATCCACAATAGAATAATAACGAGCTACTTAGCAAATATGATGACAAACTTCGTGATGATCTTGAGGCTGGTGAGGATAACGTAATAATAAATGTAATTATGTTTATTTAGCTCGGGTTTTTATAGTGTTGATATATTTATTAAGCGCAATACTGGTTGTTTTATATTATTTTCTGGATTGGAAAATGTTGACGTTAGAAATATTGCAAACGAACAATGTGGTGATTTAACAAAAGATAAATTTATTGAACAATATCCTCATGCGACAGCAAAAAATATAACGTTTTTATTCAATAAATTAACAAATGATACGAGTAAAATATTTATATGCTGTTTTGAAAAATACCTACAGTATTTATTTCAGAAAACAGTATATAACTGTGGATAAACTAGCACATTACAGAAAATATATGAAGGTTTAAAAAAGGTTGCACAATCTCAATAAAAATTACGCAGCTAGTGCAGCAAGCACTACGTGGATAGATTGTGGCTGACAAAACAATAGCCACCGCTCTAAAACCAGTTACTAAAGCTTTACTGGGAAAACAACCTTACCTAAATCACTTTCAGTAGAACTTAAAACATTACAAGAAAACGTTTAACTTGGATTAGTTAATGAACAACAAAACGCAGAAGAACTATTGCTAGATCTGATGAAGAAAGACAAAGTTAGCTAAGTTACTTACAACGCATATAGTTCCTGCTGATAGACAAGCTGAAATTGCGATGCTGATAAATGATCCAATAGCACTTTAACGAAGAATAGTAAATTTATCAGTAGTTGGATGGATTTAAAAAGTTAGAACAAAAAATAAAAGAACAGAAGAAATGTTAGAGGTTTTTTTTTTGCTGAAGAGAGAGCTAGAAAAAGAGGAATTTAGAAAAGGATATGGATTAGATATTGCAGACAAAGACTTGACTGCTTTAGAAAATACAAATGACAAAATAAGAGATATTGAGCATATATTTTTAATTGAAAATATAATTCTAAAAATGTGCGAGTCCGAGATGTTAATATAGCCGATCACAAATTAAACAGCAAAAAACATTAAGAGCAAAAAGTAAGAAATATTTCGATGAAGTAAAACATGAAAATATGAAATACTACAACAGTATTAACAAATATCAACTTTGGATTACAGGGTCGTTTTTGCACAAACTAGCAATAGCATCGAATAATCTTTCTTCAGTGAGAATGCCATCCTTGGTGAATTCTTCTGGGATATACTTCACTGTTCTGTCTCGCGGGAATATTGTAACCGCGGATGTCCATGCGTGTTTGTTATGATCAATAATTTTGATTGGAGCTCCGTTTTTATTGTATTTCGATTCGTATAATACTTCGCCGGTTATCGTTGAAACGGTTATCGGAAATCTCAACGACTTTTCCAATCTAGCTATATCGGAAATAGTTGCTCCGTTTTCTTTCACTGTTAGCTCCCATTGATCTATTTTTTTACGACTTAGATCGGTTAATTTGTTCCCACGGAGTGCATTTGTAAAGTGTTCTATGACACGTTGTGCCACACAATTAAGTGGTTTTTCCACTGACGTTGACTGTTTCATTGGTGCTAGTTTTCCAATGTCAGGTTTCTTATTTAACGGATACATCCCATAAACAATTTCTGGTTCAGAATACGCTTTTTCATAGTATAGTTTATCAATTCCAGTTAACAGCCCTGGTCTGGAATCACGGCTAACAATGACTGTTGTCCTATCTTTGAGAATTGGTTCAAATTTGTCTCTTATGACCCAATCGCCCGATTCTAAATAGATAATGAATTTCACTCTGAGAAAATACCGTTTATTGCCAAGTTGTGATAGTATCATAGCTGCTATTTCATCATTCATTCTAGCATCAACAACACCATCAATTTTAAATGTTGACCAGGTGTGTGATGCACCGTTCTGTTTAAACTCATTAACACAATCTCGTATTTTTCTAATCAGATTTCTATTATTTATTCTCTCTTTTGGTACGTCTTCGAGGGTTCTATCAAGATTGAATTTAATATTTTTCCAAGGCTTGATTGCCGATAATCTCTTGAATTCTTCATTCATATAAATAATGCAAACATTTAAATAGAAAATTTTGTTTATATATAATGAATCACTGCAAATGGCTTATGATTGGATAAGTAACCCCATGAAATAAATCGTGTAGAGGTGAATTCTGTGGACATCACTTACAGAGTGTCAGAAATAATTCGACAGGCCCGTCCCCATGCATAAATTGTGGGGTGGGTGTGAGAGGAAAATCACAATTATGTATCAATTGTGGAGGTAAGCGGTTTAGAGAATTGAAACGTTATTATGATAAACGAATAAAAAACGGTATCATTGACCCTAACCATGACTCTGTCAAAGACAAAATCATAAAAACCCCTCAAGACTACATTAATAGATTTATAAATAAAGCAAATAATGAATTAGACAAATAGTATTATTATATATAAATGGAGCAAGAATTCAGACCACAGCCAATACTCGTTAATTATGAAATATCTGCTGATGGTGATGTTAGAAACCGCAGACTGAAAAAGCCAATTGGTTTTGTTAATAATCAAGGATACTTGCAATTTGCTGCTGGAAGAAAGAACTATTACGTTCACAGAATTGTCTATGAAGCATTTAACGGATTGATTAAAGATGGTAATGTTATTGATCATATTGACTCTAATCCTTTAAACAACGCGATTTCCAATTTACAATGCATTTCTCAAAGAGAGAATACAAAAAGAGGAAAGACAGGGAAATACTCAAAACGACGCAGGGGAGTTAAATCATTTGATACAACGACGAATGAAGAAAGAGTTTTTCATTCAATGAATGCTGCAGGGAAATATTTTGGAATATGTAGTTCCTCTATACGAAAAGTTGCTGAAGGGATTTATCAAACAGCTATCTCAAAGAAAAATGGACATAGAATAAAGTTTTCATACGCATGAAATGACTCTCAATAATTACTATTAATGAAATATAATTTTTTATTCTGCTAAAGCTGAATAAATTTTTTTTAGCAGAATATTTTTTTATTTTTATTTTTTTCCGTATTTCCCCTCATTACTACTGATCGTCACGTGACTTTCCTATTTTCGATATTGATAGAACATTGTTCCCGGATATGTAAATTCGTGCGAGATTAACGTAGAAAACACATGTGAAATTAGATTGAATTAATGATGTGTGATCTCATATACGTATTTAATGGTTAACTCGGTATATATACGTATCAGGCATGTACGATATAATGGTGTGACCTTGATTTTGTGTTATTTTTCCTTGTTTTTAAAGACTGTATTGAGAACAGCAGTTAGGGTTTTGTTGGAAACTTCTTGCTACCTGAACAGGGTAGACAATTTGACATAGTTATGTATGGCTGTGAATCCAAATTATTATTACGGTTATAAAAATTAATGAAAAAACATAAAAATATTTATTATTATATAACAGCTGTATTCTTTAAAAAAAATGTTTTATTCAAGTATTTAGTTTCATTTAACACCATGAAATGTTATTTATTAAGTATTTAGTGGTAAAATTAACACACCTACACATTGACACTGCATTATTAGTCACCTTATATATAATATGAGCCGTAAAAGCTTGGGGCTTTAAGCGAAGCCCAATATGCCAATCAAAACTCCTACGCCATTGACATGGTGTGTGGTAGATTTTTTTCAACTGCAACCATGGTTAATTTCTTGGGTTGCTTTTGATTGGTAGATTGGGTGTAATATGTCTGCCCCGTCGTTTCATGTTTGTATCGTCCTGTACTGTCCCTATCATACCATCCTATCATCTCATTGTATATATATATAACCATCCTGTCCCCTAGTATATATAATATCATCCTATATAATCGCATTGTATATATACCATCCTATCATCTCATTGTATATATACCATCCTATATAATCGCATTGTATATATAATCATCCTATATGATCGCATTGTATATATAATCATCCTATCATCTCTATGTAATGTACTGTCCCCCCACAACATATCTTCCGGAAGACCTAATATAGCATTTGTCACGTTAGAGCTTCCAATTGGGAGATTTATGTTTGTGGCCCTTGGGCTTATTTAATGCGAAGGCACTCAATGAGTTCCAAGAATGTGCTGTCCCCCCTCTGGGCCTCTTTGACGTCGTTTGGCGCAAAAGAGGTTTTCAAATGAGGCTTCATGTTATATGTTCAATGTTTGTAAAGAAATCGCTTGGATTTCACGTCTAATGCCCATATAACCCGCCCTTGAACTCGATTGTGAGGTTAGGGTATTGTATAAGTCTTTAATGTATGCCTCCCTTGCCTCGGAACTCGAATGAGGAGGGGACAGGCATTGTATATGGGGTTTTTTTTGTATGTTGGATTGGGTATTAAGGGCTTAAATATAATATGAATATCTTCGATAAAAATATTTTAAGGATAAGAAAATACATTATTAATAATATTCAATAAATGGAATTTCAAGATATTACATCTATCATCACAGAAATATCAAATTTAAGAAATCAAGGAATCGTACTTTCTGAATTTTTGAATGAAGACAAACTTTTGAATGAATTTGAACAAATTAATATACAATTGAAACATGGAAGATATGTCCTACCTAAAATTTATTCACTGATAAAAAGAATCCAAAAAGCGGTTAATGTTTCTTTGTATAACAATGATATTAATTTATTCATTCGGCTATTTAGTATAGTTGAAGCAATTAGAAAGAAACTCGGGGAACAATACCAAGTTCGGTCAGAGATTGCTTTGAAAGTGACGTATGACGTGCGAGATAAACTACAACTTAGACAGCAAGCGCTGACTGATTTTTCTATTGGGAGTGAACAGCTTTTTGCCCCTGTAACTAAAGCCACTAAAGATATGAAACGTGCAACAGAACGTGCTATATACGGCGACATCCCTAAAGAGGGAGCAGTACCTATTATTGATGTACTGGGAAAGATTGCTACAGAGACTGAAAAAACTCACGAGGGAATAAAACAACTTTCAGGTGAGTTACAAACTCAGCGAGAAATACAACAAATGGGTAATATTGCTACTGATGATAACCCCGTTGAAGGTGCTAGTGATTCTATTGAAAAAGGTTCCACTAAAAAAAGTGTTCCTTTTAACGAGAAATTCACCGAAGAAGCTATAGCAAAAATCAGACGAATTCCATTGCTGAAACTTGAAGACTATGTGTCATTTGGTGACTTCGCTGTAAAAAGTTATTATAACAGGTGGGAACTTTTAAAAGACGAGGATAAAAAAACATAATAAAAAGAGATGACTGGGTGGATTGGATATATAAAATTAATAAAAAAAGACCCCGGCAAATTAAAAAAGGATACATTGAATTACAGAACTTTTAAAATGGGAGTTGATAGGTATGGTATAAAACAACAAGAACTAAAAGAACAACAACAACAACAACGAAAAGAACAACAACAACAACAAAGAAAAGAACAACAACAAGGTCGAGGTCGAGGTCGAGGTCAACAAAACGTTTCCGAATCAGAAAGTTCTTCAGGAAAGGGTTATGGAAGTTCTCATCATGATTCTCATATATGTCCTAATAATATCATTAATGATATATCACGACTTGAGGTTCTTATGGGAGGTAAGCAAGCTGGGAATAACTCAGTCGAAATAACTAATGAAGCATTTGATATTTGCAGACGATTATTCCAAGGTGGGATAATTGATGTTCATACGTATCGAGAACTCTTGGATGAGTTAATGGACGGAATTCCAGGGGAATTTAGTGGTTATTATAGCGATTGAAATTTCTAAATCCTTGCATTTAGAAATTACAAAGTCATTTCAAATAAGATGATAGTACACTATAATCACGATAAACCAGCAAACGTGTATATGGTAAACTCAAGATTGCCCGTTTATAGGGCATACTATGGAGACGGCTTTGGAAATACCATAGCGGGTTTATTCACAAGAATAGCCCCAAAAGTAGCACCAGTTGCTAAACAATTAGCGATGAAAGCCATTGATGTTATTCGTAATAAGGGAATTAACGCTGTTGGAGATCTTGCAGGAACGGCCTTTTCTACCGCAAAGAATAGAATAACGTCATTGGTGAAATCTAGATTCGGACGAAAACCACCACAAATGGTTTCAACACCGCTACCTTCTACAACAATGATGCCTGCAAATGTCAGTAAAGTGATAAATAACGCAGTGGAACAAACACTCGCATCATTAGCAATGACTTCACCAGATAGTAGTAATATTGCAAGTATGATAGCTGGAAGCGGTCTTGGAGAAAATCGTAAAAATTTCAGACGAAAAAGAAAATGATAGCATTACTACATTTAGAAAAACGTTAGTGTTTTAGTATAAATGGCATTTAAAAAATTCGCTGATCCAGCGTTTGATATGGCAGCACCGGTGAATAAAGATGATTCTAAAATTAACTATCAGTATTATGCCTATCCTGCAAGAGAGCCTAATCAACGGGGGAGAGTTGAGCTTCAAGTCAAGGTACAAGTAGATACTTTTTGCCGTGTGAGGCGTTTATTGAAGTAGAAGAAGAGCTTGTAACAGATGTTGCAGCTGATACACCATATGGGAATGACCCAAATATCCGAGTTTGTTTCTTAAATAATGGCATTATGGCGCTATTTAACAGTGCAAGATATATCATTGATGGAAAAGAAATTGAATCAATAGAACAAGATGTTGATATTGCAACAACAATAATCGGACTTGCGAGATATTCTGATGATTATACAAGGTCGGCTGGTCCGTTTATGATGTTTGCTAAGGATACTTCTGATCATGCTGACCATATTCAGTTTATTAAAGTACGAACTGCGAGAGCTACTGCAGAAGATAATCAACAACTCGCAAATAATCTAGACCGTGAAGATAGACCAGCCGCTGAATTCGACATTTTAAAAAGGGTCAATGGTAATTTCAATCTAGGATTTGCAACACGAAATGGAGCATTGAAAGGAAAGCATCGACGGTTTTCATGTGCAATTCCGTTACATCACATATTCGGATTCTGTAGAAATGTCAGAAAAGACATCTATGGAGCAAAGTATACAGTCGTGTTATCGCGAAAGGATAATGCAAATGATGCAATCTGGCGTGCTAATGGTGTTGATGATGGTAAAGTCAATTTAAATAAATTGGTTCTATGGATGTCCGTCTTGACTCCAGCAGTCACAATAGAGCAACAATTACTATCGTTTATGGACACAGGTGGAAAATCATTGCTAAGTTGGCTAACAACAACGACTGATATGAAGCAGGATAATGTAAATGGCACATTTACATGGCACTTAGCATCAAAACAAGGTGTTTCAGCTCCACGTCATATCTTTATAGCGTTACAGGATGCAAATCGAGTGGGGCGTTAATTATCTAGTCATATGATATTTGATAAATTAGGAGTAAGTGAAGTTTCGTTGAGAATAAACGGACAACAAGAGCCAGCAGAGATTGTACAGCTTAATTATGAAAACAACAACGTAGCACGTGTATATCTTAGAATATTGTAGTATATGGGTCGTGATCAAAATGTTGATACTGGTTTGCAAATATCGCAAATTGATTTTGAAAAACACTATCCGATTTATTACTTTTCATTGGAACATCTTGACATGATGAGACAATCTGTTGTTGATATATACTTCCAAGCTCGGGTACAACGCCCTGCTGGTATAGCTGATTATAGAGCAGTTGCTGTCATTCTCAGTGATAAATCAATGTTGTTAGAAGGAATTGGCGGACGAATGAGACTTATTGATGCACCAGTGGAAAACATGTAGTTAGGATTTTCACAATAAGATCAATTAAAAATGTAAATTACGTTTTAGAATAGAATGACATATTGTATTGTTAATGTCCAGTTGACTGATGGTCAGGTCAAGAAATTGAAATCAAAGTCGGCTAAAGAATGTGGAACCACAATAACCCTGAAACCCACTCAAATGTCCGGTGGTGCACAAAAATTATCATTGACAGATCGTCAAATAAAACATTTCAATGATGCGCTAAAGAACAAACGAGGAATTCAAATTGATTTTTCGAAAGCAGCAATCGCCAGTATGATAAAATCAGGTGGTATATTTCCGCTGTTAGCTGCTATTCCAGCATTGATTGCAGCGGCTGCCCCAGCGGTTGCGAAGGCGGCAGCGTTAGGAGCCGTTGGTACTGCTGCAGGAATGGCCCTGAAAAAAGCTACTGGGAAAGGCTATAAAAAAGGAAAGGGTCTAAGACTACCAGGAACTCCACACAATTGGTACAAGGGCACGGGCCTAAGTATACCAGGAACGGCTTATTAGTGGAAAAATCCCTTGGATTTTCACCAATGTCCAATTTTGATTTAATTGATGCTGTAAAATCATTATCAATAAAAAACTCTAGAGGAGTTTTCATGAGAGATCAATTACCGTCAAAACCAATGAAAAATGAAACGGGTATTATCAATCTTGATAACAGCAGCGGAGAAGGAACTCATTCGGTCGCATATGCAATTGATCCACGTGGAATTGTATATTTTGATTTATATGGTTTAGCTCCAACAAAAGAATTTATGCGATATGTATCCGCAATAACAAAATCATCGTTGGCTCCAATTTTTTATTCCACGCTACCAACACAACGGTTAAATGATCCACCGATATGCGGTCGTGAAGTATTAAACGTCCTTGCAGAGATATCTAGATTTCCAAGGAAACCACCACAAGTTGTTGTTAATGAATATACTAGCGGGCAATGGCAAAAACGATAGCGTTATGATTTAGAAAAACATTAGCGTTTTCGTATAATGATTGATATATGGGGACGACCTCGACCTTTATCAAAGTAAAAAAAAAACAGAAACCGATAGTAAATTCGCTGTCAAAGATGTAAAAAAAATAATCGAAGATGAAATCGCCGAGACATTAAATTTGTCAAGTGTAGATCCTGGGGAAATAGTTGTATTTCAAGATCGGCAGGGCAAATTGAAATCTAGTAATGTTTCATTGGATGATGTCTTAATACGAAGACGTGACGTCGTTGAAGATACAATAGTGCTATATTCAAATGATGGAAAACTCAAACCAGGTGTACTTGTTTCTACAATCACAGATGCATTAAAAAATTTAGATGAAGAACTTGAAAAACATATAACAACGTATACTTCCCTTCGTAGAAATATTATCAATAAATTTTTTGGAACACCTGCGGTAACCTCTCCCTCTCTCGCTGAAATTAAATCCAATTTTGATGAAATTAACAGGATTAATAGATTTTTTGGAACACCAGCGGTAACCTCTCCATCTCTCGCTGAAATTAAATCCAATTTTGATGAAATTAAAGCTAATATTAAAAATATTAATGATGCTGGATTTAATATTATTAGAGATAGCATTAGTAATATTAAAAAATCTATCGAGGATATTTCATAGTTTAAAACAGACAATCTTCCGCTACTTGAAAAAATAAAGATTCCTCATGAGAGGAATATCATAAATATGGTATACACAGTTCTCTCTGGATCATTAGATTGGGAACCTAAAAAGAATACAATAATTCTCACTATGTCAAACAAGGGTAGTTATCGATTAACAATAGTGTCACTGAACCAGTTTAATATATCATCATCGACTTCATATGGATACAACAACGTGATTTCAACGACTATTGACGTGGGTGAATACAAACGGTTTACAATAACAAGCACTGATCCTAATTTAAATAAGACATCATTTGTATGTTACATGGAGTTTGTAGCTGATCTGAATTAGAATTTTTAACAATTAGAAACCACTTGAGGTTTTAAAATAATATGATTCCGTCATCGCAATATCGCTATGATACCGTCAAAGAGTTTTTAACGAAACTCAAAACACTCATTGATGAGTATGAAATAAAAATTAAAAAATATCGCAGGAGAATTACCGCGATTGATGTTACAGTATACTCGGTATCTGGTATAATGGCCAGTACTGGTATTATACTATCTTCAGTAACAATGGTAGCTCCGATTGCTGTCCCAATTGCTATTTCCGCGGTGACAACATTTGCTGGAATTGCAAATGCTATTACTAAAAAATATCATCGTGTTCTCAAGAAAAACTTAACGACTATATAGCAAAACATCAAGCAGTATCTAACGGTTACTCACAATTATCCTCGTTGATGTCATCATCGATTGATGATACGATAATTACCGAAGACGAATTCTCCGCGATGATACGTATTTATGATACTACGATTAAAAACGCTAGCGTTTTTTCATCTATTGCAAAATTAGACATTGTAAATAATAATAATAATGTCGCAAGAGATTCAACTACTTCATCGGATAGCAGAAAATACCACTCCGCGGAAAACAAGCATGATATCAATATCGTCAACAAACCCTAAATTCAGTGTGAATTTTCCTTCCCCTGTTTCAGTAAAGGAAATCGCGTTGGCAAAATTACGAGTGTATCATAGTTGGCCTAATATTAGATCGGTTCCATTTGGCGGTCAGAGATCTAATAATTCTCTGGTATTTGCATATAGAAATAAAAAAGATGACAGTCCAGATTGGAACGTTGTTTCAATACCAACTGGGTCCTATCAAATTGAGCAAATTAATAATGAATTACAACGTAGAATAAAATCCATTACTAGAAGGGAATCAAAAATTGCGATAACAGTTCATGAACCAACACTATCATCTACAATTGAAATAGGCTCTCCTGGGTATGTTGTAGATATTTATAACAGTTCAATAAGAACAGTATTAGGATGGCCCGAAGATCCAACTAGAAATGCTGGTAATTCCACGACTGAGCCTGTAAAATCTGATTACGTCACTGATGAAATAGAACCTGAAAATCCATCAAAAACTTATAAAAAATTCGAGGATATAAACTTCACAAAAATATATCGATATAAGGATCAATATGGTGAGGATGCATGGATAATTCCACTTTTTAGTGATTATATTATACGAGAGGTCGAAATTTTGGAAATGCATGATACAAGTCTAACATTCGTAGATATTAAAAATCACATCCTTGATAGAATGAATAATGATTTTTTGTCGTTATTACCCTCGTTAAGATCTGGCTTTCTTACACAAGCTGAGTTTACTAGTGTAGTCGCTGCGGGTAATAAAATCATCGATGACATGGAAATATTTAATTCGAGGATTACTAATCTCTTCACTGATGAAAATAGCCCGATTTCAAAAACTAGCTCAGCTCAAGATTATAAAAAAATATAAATGAAAATCCAAATTATAAATTACCAGGATATAACGTTCCCGAGTTAAAGAAAAAACTCAGAACTGCCATCGACGAAGGATTTAATAAAATTTATCAATCATGGAAAGATAGCCAGCCAAATCCTATTATCCTCACTCATAATAATTCTACCGACGGCGACGGTAGACATATCGCACCGAACAATGTGGATATTTCATCAGTGATCGCGCTTAATTTAACGTGTGATGTAATCGAAGGAAGTTATCAAATTAATATGGAACAATCAAATCAAGCCCGACAAGGTTACATTCTTTATTCATTTGCGGCAACAGCCCCCCCCCAGGATTTTTTATTGTTGAGAATCCGACTAATCCAGTCTATATGCAATGTCAAAATGATTCGCTAACTAGAATTAATTTTACACTCACCGATCAGTCAAATACTTTAATTGATTTACGTGGTGAATTATTATCGATTAGTTTGTTTGTGAAAAGCTAACAAATAATTTGTATTAACCAGCAACAGGGAGGGCGAGATGACAACATATTTGCGACGTAGATGATAGCAATTTTGAGGGTGGTTATGACAACATATTTACGACAAAATCGCTAAGGCTCCATTTTACAAATGGGGTCTTTATTTTTTGTGGTTAAAATATGAGATTTCGTAGGAAGGCTCCATTTGGCATTCTGAGGCTTTAATCGATTTTGTCGCAAAATTTTGTAGGGTTCGCCCTCCCTGCTGCTCATACATACATACATACATACATATATACATACATACACACATATATACATAAATACATACATGCATATATATGGGGTGTCTTTTCACATTTTAGTTTCTTATCTCTGAGACCTTTTGTAATTTCTAGTTGCACAAAAATATAAACGAGTTAGTCTTTACGTCGGAAACATTTTGCATTCAAAAGGACATAAGTAATTTATACATTGGAAACATCCACTAAACAAGTTTTCTCCCCTGATAAACTTTACTCTGAGATGATCTACACATATACTTGTCAGTTCAAAAGAAGCTATTCACGACTAGAAGTTAAGTTGCTGTTGTAATAGTTTTAACTCTGTGTTTCAACAATGCCTTGTGGTCATTATAACTGGAGAAGACCCGGGAACCCTTACTATAACTTCTTACCCATTGGAACATACAGGCATACTTGCTCGTATGTTAGACCAACCTCTAGATTCTAACCCACGTGAGAATCAGAGTAACTCCCAGATATTACGGTTGGGTAAACATGGTCCAACCGTTGTTCTTGTGATGCGCAATGCATTTGTCTGTCTCTCCTTTAGCTGTACTTTTCCGAACAAATGTGACGCCAATTTGTTTTCAAAACTTTTCCTGTTTCTCTCGATCAAGGAGTTGTTGATCATCTTGAGGAAGTTATTTTCAAATGTGTTGTCACCAGCCGTTCTCATGTTCGTATTTATGTGACTGTATGGCACTATCCATGCACGCTAGCAGAACCAGACAGATGCTCGACACATTAAGTCACAACCAAGGATATATATGCTGGTTTTATGCGTCACTGATATAAACAGATCATCTGGCAAAGGTACAGCACCAGACTGGTACAGTCGACAATCTTTAAGCATGAAACTTTTGATTGTTGTCCATAAGTGCACACTTGTAATGGGACAAACGCTCTCAGAGAAACTACATGCTTCAGTGGCCAGTGGATAATTATTGTTATTGTGATGAAGACCCACTCATTATTCCAGGTAGGCTTACATGAAGTCGGTGTTATCTTCAGCAGCTACTTGCTGTACAAATCCCTCCAAACAAATCCACATTTGATGAAGGAATCTTGATCTAAGTTCGTAGGCAGTTCAACATGATTCTCGGTTATCGACAACATCATCAGCAATGGATGAGATGTGATGTGATGGGTCGAGCTGAGACATATTTGTGTAGAAGTTACAATCCAGATCACACATACACACACTTTGTATAATGATATCACTTTACAATCTTTGACAGCAATATATTTTCACAAACGTTTACTTTATTACAACAAATTATATCATACCAAATCAACCTGTCTGTAATGTCTCCTATACAGTTTTGGGAGTACTCAGTTATAAAATTATGTAATCTTACTATAAGGAGGTGAAGGGTTCAATTCTCAACACTTCAATATGTATCAAGTTTGCTATATATTAAAATAACCGTTTCGTTTACTGTGTTAGTGCTGGGTACATTTCAATTTTTGGTCCAGAGGAAAACTGCGTTTTCATTGATTTTATGTTTATATAGAAGTTGTGATTGTGGCATGGAAATCAGGATTTTGAGAGTTTGGGAAAACTGCGTTACTCTTTAGGTATGGAAACAATCTTTTGCAGAATAAATGCAACTCAATGCTTCTCTAGAAAGTTGTTTACAATGAGCTACTATGACAAAACTGTTAAAGTCACAGTGTGATCATTTGCGGAGATATAACTGCTTGTTGCCAAAAAGTGTCAGTGTGTCTGTTTGTGGTTTAGATTTTTATTTTCTTATGATGCTTTGTAAACCTGTTATGTGTGTGACGTATAGTTTGACTACCGTGTCAATAGTTGTGACAATTGTTTAGTATACGTATCCAAAATGGAGAGTCATATCTTTATTAGGTTTCATCATAAAACTAATTTTGATATGGCACAATGTAATGTAGCAAATAAAGTGTTACATGTATTTAACACGTGGCATCATTTCGTGAGAGATTAGGCTGATATAATATATAACATTGACATAAATTCAACTGAAGATTATCCAAATGTATATGAAACTGAAATTTCAAACAAAATGTCCACACAATCCATTGTGTTGTTATATCCATATTCAAGGTATAATGATTCAATATCATCGTGCTTTCTAACTGTCCAATATGAGAACCGTCATGCGCACGACTGACTGGACGGCCACGTCTGCGATACAAAGACATCTGAAAGAAGGACATGAAAACGGTCATCATCAGCATCACCAACTGGGAGAGATGTGCTAACAATCGCTACGAGTGGCGACTTGCTGTGATTCAAGGCATTCAGAAAGCCGAGGAAGGGATAAAAGCAAACCTTGCTACAAAGAGATCCAAGAGGAATAAAAAAGAACAGCCTCAACAAGAACCAATCTTCAACTGCCGCAAGTGCAACAAAGATTGGCACTCAAGGGTCGGACTCTTCAGCCACTCGCGACGGTGCAGAGAATGCACCAAAATAGGGAGCTACACCATCGTCTCTCGAAGACGGAATGATGCCAATAACATGCAATTATCATTCCGTTTTCTGTGAAAGAAAAATCTTATAATAACTGAGATCGTGTGGAGATTTCCAGAACTATATAAATAACAAATAATCGAAACAAAAAAAAATTATCCACCGTGTTTAGAGGTAATATAAATATAATTAGCGTTACGACCGAAAATTTAATGTCAATCTCATAAGATATAACCGGATTCGATCTTACTATAATTGTGCATGTGTTGACCTAATTTAATGTCGAACTCATAAAACAATTTTCACCATTAGTAGTAGTGACAATGTTTTCAAAATTGTATCAATAGGTTTTATGTTAGAAAATTACATTATGATCTTTTGGCAGCAACTGATAGAATATGTCTTCGTCTGCAGCAGATGATAGGTATGGATGGTTACTTTTTTGTTGTGGTTCTGATACAGTTTGGAATTTTGCAATTCATTTTTAGTAACTTTAGTTTCTCGAACCACATTTTTTGCTGGGTGACCTTATTCGTCTGTGTCCCTTGTTACGTCTTTGTTACTAGCCTGTAATTATGGCAAGAATATACATGCAGTTAAAGGCATTTGTTTATAACTGTAGTGTAATATATACTCCACTGTCACCCTTCCCAATGAATCCTAGGTGAAAATGGTTTGACATCACGATTCTTTACAATAATGGAGAAACGGCTCCAATACTGATTTGAATTGTAATGACTGAAAAATAAAATGACCCATAATACACACATATTTCAATATATTTCAATAGGGATAGGATTGGCAGAATCACAAATAAGTAATATAAAATCTTTCGACACGAATGGTTCATTATTCTCTATAATAAAGTCAGACATGGTTTTGTTTGAACAACGAATGTAATAATATTAAATTTATTATCATTCTTTAATGGTTATATACCACATAGAGTTATATTTATTCCATTCTGATTTCATGAATTGCTTGTGTTGAACGTCCTTAAAGATGGTGAATAACCTATGAATATTCCAACCACTTAGGGGTAGTGTTAGCATGCCTCAGTTTCCAATCTGAAGTGAATAGACATTAATAATAATAGATAACCCATGAAATACAAAGCTCCCAATAGCACATACTTGGATTATGTGATATGAGCCAGCGTAATTTAGGAGAGATCAACTTATGAAGGACACGGGCATTTACTTATGTGAGAATGTATACAAGCATCAATGAATAATAAGACGATTATCATCCAAATTAGGGCATCTTTCTTCAACATCACCATATTTAATGAAGAGGATGTGGATGTGTTTAACGACAAGATTCAATCTTCCGTTAAAGAGACACCCAATAAGAAGAATAGCGTAGTTATTTATGGAGACTTCTTGGCATGTGTTGTGCTCAAAACAATCTGCAACAAATATCTGACCCTCACTTTGGACCTGGGCATCACTATTCTTTTCCGAATGGTGCCATCTCTCACCCAATCTCTTCAACATCTACCTGGAAATAATCATGTTTGAATCTTTGATACCCTGGAAAACCCTGTGGGCAGAAAGAGTTTTGGAGGCAGAACAAGCTCCAAGCTGCGCTTTGCTTATGATACAAATGGCTTAGCAGGAGATGATCAAAAACTGGAAACCTTAAACAATAAGTAATAATATACGGGATGGAGATCGTCGCTAAAAGGACAAGGCTAATGACTAGCAAACCCAGCGGCATCCAAAAGGAAATAAGAGTGAATAGGCAGAATGATTAACAAAGTTATAAGCTTCAATTACCACCTCTGATTAAGGTTCAAAACTAATGTGCTTCACAGGGTTGTCCTTACAAATATTGATCTATCTAGACTGAAGGACAGAAACATTACGCTAGGGTACAAGGTGCAGTTTTGCCATAGGATGATCTGCTCACTACCATAAAGATAGGCAATCTACGATGGTATATCACATCTCACGGTCATCCGGCCTGATAAATACAATCCTACAGGGCACAATAAGAGGGAAAATAAAATGAACCCCACGGAGGAAGATATTCGAACATAACATCAAATTGTGGACAGGAGTGGAGTTTACAAAATCGCAAAGAGCATTTGAGCATATTGCACAATGACAAGAAATTTCACAATTTCAGTGGCGTTCCGTTAACGAGCCATCTTAAAGAAGAGATAGAAACGTAAGCAATGATGCTGACTAATGCCCACGAAGAAGAGTAAGTCAGCTCTTTGGAATCGGATTAGAAAATGATTTCATACAGTTTGAAAGACAGATTATTGAATTAGAGTTATATGCTGACGTATTATAGACGTTCTCTTTTAAAACGTCTCATTATGTGATCATACTAGTTTACTTTAGATCAAAAATACGTAGTAGATCAGTTGGTAGAAGGTATGTCTCGCAATTGAATGATCACAGTTTCAGCTCCATGATAGTCTGATTTGCAACATCATTTGAACAATCATTTAGCCAACAATTATTGTTGCATGATATTGCCAATAATATGCTAAAATTGATATAAATCCCAGAAACGTCATACACAATTTATTTGGTTAATTTTTATATTATGTTATGCAATATAATGTATCGTTCTACTCACCTTGGATATATAAGGGAACAATGGAACGATAAATAAACATCAAACATACAAGGTCTACTCTAAACGAAGCAATAAACTCTACACAAAAATAGACTTTTTACATTTGCTATAACATTTTGTTGAGACGGCGAACACTGTTAATAAATAATGAGTTATGGGGATGTAAGCTGCGTTGTCATTTAATCAGTATCATGTATTACTCTGTTCAAAAAAACAGTGTAAATTATGCGTTTTGTTAGCCCAGTATTATACTAACACAGTTCCATGTCCGCTCTTTGTAGTGAAGTCTTCTAAATCACGTTTATAATTATTATATTCTATACGTTCACTGTAAGACAAAGACTGACTCAAAACAAATCATAAACGAAAAAACTTCTCCGTGTTCATTCACGAAGTTGTCTTTGAAGTAGTGTTTCTCTCAGTAAACAAGACGATTGTATAATATTCATGAAATATATAATGTTCTATGCATGAATAAAGTCGGGCCTGATCTAGACGATACACATTTTCAAGCCTACAAAGCACTCCTAATCTAGAGAACAAATTTATCAACCAGTTCAACACCTCCTCGCTTTGGAAAGATAACAGTGAGCGTGAAGTACATGATACCGTTTTATATGTTTATCTTTCGGCGAAGTATATGTAATTATCACTCTGTTTCTCCGCCCCTCTCTCCATCTGTTCATCATTCTTTATAGTGAGTTTTTTTTATCCTTTTCGGCATGATTACATTTCGACATCTACAGTGACCATAATAAAGAATGTCGACACATCCATTGTCTTCGTGCCACATGTGTTTTCCCCAGTGAATTTCCCTAAAGTTGCGTTCAAAAAACTATCTGGAGGGTTTCATTCCTCTTCTGGCAGGATACTTCCACCGCCGTCTGGTAGGCCATTGCTTCCTTGATTACGATCTCTTACAACACCCATCTCAATTGTGTGAATGGTACCGTATGTACGAGGTCGGGGATATATTTTGCTTCGTCTGCAGGTCTCTTCCACATGATTGAACATCGTTCTGGAGAGGATGATGGCTGACCCACTTGAAAAGAATGAAGGGACAGTCTCGTCCCAATTACACAAATAAATGAATGAAATTCCTTACACTACCATATTTATAACGAATACATACATAAAAGGTCGTTATCATACGTGACCTCATATAAGGTCGGAGAATTCACACGGATTCTCATAACTGATCTCATCTAAAATAAGGCATGAATTTATAGATACATAAGTTCCTATTATAGTCGAGACTCTACATTCAACGAGTCGTCAAAGTATAAAATATATTGTACGAGTTCAGAAACATGAACCCAATACAGTTAATACTCATATCAAGGAAACTGATCTACGAATTTAAACAAATATATTCATGCAAATGCATCAAACAAATCTCATAGTAGTATCAAAGAATTACATAAGAGCGTCAACCTCGGAAGCGGGAGGTTGTGGGTTCGATCCCCGGTCGAGTCATATCAAAGACTTACACAAATGGTACTAACAGCTGCCTCGCTTGACGCTCAGCATTAAGAAGTTAGAGTTAGGACTGGTCGGCCTGGTGTCAGGATAATGTGACTGTGTGGAACATCATGCTTCATGTCTGCGGCATGATGCCCCAGTGCTAGACATCACTATAAACTGCCACACTGCAGACATCGTATCAATATGACTGCAAAATTGTTGAAAGCTACGTTAAAAATCATAAAAACCAACACCACCAACAAAAGAATGGTGCAAATACCTTGTACTTCCAAGCTCTAACTTCCAGAATTGATTCTGCCAATTTCCAGACAATTGATCCCCTGGATAATGGTACGAGTGACTTCTTTAATTCGACTCATAGGTTTTTACGTTTGTATGCTCTTGTAGAAAAGCGTGGACTGATTTAGAATTTGAAGCTTTGAACATTTAAACCGAGTTTTCATGTGCAAAGATGACCTCTTTTACAACGTGACCAATCTGAATGAAATATATTTCCCGCCTGAACTAGGCTCAAAACAATGCATTTCGTCTGACAGTTTAGATTATCAAATACTGTTCCCTGCAATAGCTCAAATCCGACAACTCTGCTACAGATCGGAAGTTAACCCTCGACTGTTCTGTTCAAACAAACGTAGCCTTAATTAAATATCTCTAAACTAATGATATAGACTGTACCTATCCGTGCGTTATGACGTTTTAAACACGCGCATGTATCCCATAAATCTAATTAATCGTACACGCGTCCAACTAAAAGCTTTCTACAGAGATCGAGAGAAATAGTTGCCCATTAAATAACCCTCTCCTTAAGAGTCAAATAATAAATTTTTACTCCCCAAATGTTGGGAGATTTATTCGTTAAAGTCACACGTCCTAAGGTGACCCTTCATCTGAGACATCCACAGTCTACATTGGCAGTCAGCCCTACATTCTCCTCACATTTAATATAAGGTACCTGGACTTGGTATCGCTGTAGATATAATATCCCTGCATTAATCATCCATTGGTCAGCTTAGCACGAGCTAAATGTGCGAGTGGTGAGTTTCTAAAATAAATGGTCTTCCTTCAGGTAGCTTGGAATTTACATACCCCAAAGATAATTGCCAAGCATTCTTTCTCAGAGACTGAATAATATTGTTCTGCGGTTAATAATTTTCTGCTACTTTAGGCAACTGGGAATAAAGTTCCATCATGCTCTTGTAATAGTACTGCCCCTAACCCTCTATCGCAAGCGGCAGTACGTAAGACAAAATGCCGTGTTACATCACGCAATTTCACTACTGCGTGTGACTAATTTTGACATTTCCTTGTCGCCTTGACGAATTAATGGTACCTTTGTCCACGTGACATGGTACCTTTGTCCAAGTGGTTTTAAGCTCGGCTTCTAATCTGAACAAGTCAGAAAGTTTACTAGAAGCTTCCCATGTGTTTGGTTGGTTTCTATGTTTTGTCCGGATTGTACCTCCACCAGATATATTTACCTCTAGTTGTGGCATATCATGTGCTGAAAAAACGGCATTAAACCCATGACCAACAAATTGTCTAATTAGTGCAGGTTCAAAGAAATAAAAGTCACTTCCAGAAAGGCAAAAAGTAATTTGAAAGAAACGGTAAAAGTTGAAATAGTGCGAACAACCAGTTTCTTAACAATATCTAGGCACATATATTATATTAACATCCATTGGCCATGTATTCGCATAGTGTTGGGATTGTATGGTTTTTAAACTATGCGGTATATGAACAGCCACTAAATGGATGTAAATTACGTATCAGCGTTTCGTGTATCTTATCATTGACCAGCGCAGTGAACTGAGTCGAATGACACATCTATGCAAACAATTAACATAAGACAAAGGAATTAAATTACCAGTTGTAATTTATCTCCAACTGTGGGGGATTTTCATAGTGTTATATTAGTCTAACTGAGCCCTACCTAGCGCTTTAAGTATGCATCCATGTGTTTATACTGATCATCTGACTTACTTTAGTGCTATACCATAGTGAATTTTACCCAGGTTTCTTCATTTTTGAAAATACTTTTCAGGAGACAAAATGGAATTCCGAAATGACTCGAATCAGAAGGTGAGGGCTTGAAGATTTTCACATAATTATTGACAAATTCATTGATATTAATATTATGTATAATTATTAAGCACGTAAAGGTATATATCTAAGGTGAAAATGTATAATTGTAACTTTTAATTAAATCCTTCTATAGGTGTTCGGAACTGACAAAGCCTTTGCAAAGGTCAAGCTTGCAAGATAGCTATCAATGGTAGTACAATGGTGCGTGCCAGTAATGCCGCGTTTCTCAGTAAAGTTTAATCCAAGAAGCTATCATGTAAATGCATTCAGATAATCGGTAAAGCAACGATCAATATTCATATTTACTACACCACCAGGCAAACTAAACATCATTTGAATGACACACTACATGTATCCCTCGTCTAAACAAATTATAACAACAGCAAGTACTTAGGTACACAAAAATACTTTGACAAGATAACGCAGTGTATAGTGTAAACGTCTCCATGTATTAACTAAAAGTACTCATTGCTGACGATAAAACCCTAGCGTGAATCCGCTCTTTAGATTTCATTGCAGCTAAGACATACGAGTATAGAGAGAAGGAGAAAAGAACGGTTTAATCTACTGGATCAGATCCTAAGTGGGTGTGTCACAGAAAATGAACTTTTATATTCCTATATGCAAACGATTATCGGATGAATTGTAAGAATAAGTTTAAAAACGCTGATACATCAGTTCTTTCAGACCCAAAGCAAATGAATATAGCTGCACGCAATCTAGACTTATTCATCAAGAAGACTGACTTTTACATAATATACTAAGTTTAAGCTGAGCCACTTAGTGTCAGAGAGAAGGATGAACGACTCATTTGGAGAGATTGTAGAAACATTTGCTGGTTCAAGCATAGTTTTATAAGTCCCAGCCGAAATGAGTAGTATAATATAAAAATCTTTGATATGTATCAAGCAATAAACACCTACGAAAGAAGATATAAACCCTTGGAAAGAAAATGAGATAAAGATTTATTTAAAAAAAGTTGAAAAAGATGAATAAAATGGAACAATTCTACAGAAAAGAATCTATACACAGTCTATGATAAAAAGTTAATCCCAGCATGGAAACTGTCAAACAAGCGGTTGAAAATTGTTGTTTTTTTTTCTCTTTGATAAGTTGGCGCGGATATTAGCATACGTGAGAGGAGTGTCTAACACCGATTCCTAAATAAATTTCAAATACTCAAACAGACCGGTAATTTTCAAGATTTTCTTAAAGCCTAAATTAGGAAAATGGAAATATTAAAAATAATCTTGCAAGGATCGATAACGATTGTAACAGAAGATACGACGGAACAAACTGCTGAATGTTTTGAACAAACTCACGTTTGTTGATTGTATTAGTGAGGTCTGGGTTTCTCACTGTAACCTGGTGTCAAAGATCGCTAAAATGAAACAAAATGAGCAAAGAGTCAAACTGACAAGTTATCACGATTGACATATAATTAGTCTAAATTGCTGATTTGAATCCTAATGAGTGTAAACTCTTACATGACTAATTTGCTTCATTTTCCACATGAATACTTTTGCACTACTTTATAGGATTTTTGACAATAGATTATTTCAAAATACTGTATATTCTATTGCAGATTCTTTTTAGACAATGTAAGTAAAGGAAGACAAATTCTTTAAATCGGGGCCATGGGTATCCGAGTCATCTAAAGATCTCGCCTTTACCTATAGCTGTCATCTTACCTCTATCTGCTTGAGTTCGAGTCTCGAGCTCCTACATAGCACGTATGTGAGAAAACTGTCAGTATCTGCGACGTAATAGATTTTCTACGAAAAAGCCCAATTACTCGTAAACAAAGCTAGTTCTTCAACTTATATCCATATAAACAAGTTATTTGCTTCTTATAAACACAAATCAGGTAGGTATTATTTCCACAACCTTCTGTCACGAAGAACAAAAATAAGCAAACACTATATATATATATATATATATATATATATATATATATATATATATATATATATATATATATATATATATATATATATATATATATATATATATAATTGTAAATACATACGAAACAGAGCGAAAGAACTATAATTGTATTCCATAGGCGAATAATAATGCAATTTTTACACACACGGAATAAATAATATTATCATACGATTTAGATACTTTTTCGTAATATGCTGAGATTGGAAACCAGATCTGTTGGTAAACGGCACTTGCCTCTAACCATCAGTCACAATGTCGACGATATATGCATCCATGCGTAGCTGACACACCCGCCTATCGACGTACCAAATAATTGCAATTTAATTACATATCCATTCCAGATACAGAAACCAAGGTACGACTGCTGCAAATATAAATATCTTTAAATCGAGAGAAGTGAGAGAAAATATGAAATATACCAGATGGTTACAATAAACAGTGAATTATTATGATGTATTAGACCCATATTGGTAGCTCGAGCTGCCTTGTCATATTGAAATATTCAGAATAGACCGTCACTGTCAAAAAATGAACACTTAAAGCGAGGTTGGGCTTCTATTGAGTCTATATTAAAGCTATCATTGAATAATAAATTAGCATGACTACCGTAATAAAATTCTTACTATTAAGAATTATTACATAAGTACTGTTGGTGATGCATGTTTTAACTTTAATATGTACAAGAAATTAGCATGACTACTTTAGTAAAAGTCTTACTATTCATACGTATCAAATCAATTGTAAAAAGTTGGTCATTCTTTTCGAATCTTTAATATGGAATTAAGTTTATTTTTCAGCAATATCTTATTCCTGTGGTTTCTGGTCATCATCAGCTCTATTCACCAATGACTGGAAACAATATTATGCTCTCTATAGAAAAATCACGAAGTATTCTGACGAATCTTTTTGTTAAGAGCCTCTAGATAGACACAAACTGTCTTCTACGTATAACTCAGTTCGTAGCTAAAACATTAAGCTTGATAAAATCTCGTTACTGTGTACTAGTCTGAAATTATATATATATATATATATATATATATATATATATATATATATAGATATATATATATATATATATATATATATATATATATATATATATATATATATATATATATTGGCTGCGAATCGAGTGATAGGTGTGCATATAAAGTGTTCAGTTTCCTTTTAAAACGATGTGTGGGTGGTTTGACCACTTGAGACATCTCCTATCCCATGCATGTGCTTAATACAAACTATATAATATTACCTTTCGTAACAATCCGGTGGACTAGGGGTTAGAGTATCGGCCTCTGAAGCGGGTTAAGACCCCGGCCGAGTCATACCAAAGACTTATAAAATTGGTGCTAGCAGCTGCCTTGCTTGGAGCACAGCATCAAAAGGTTAGGGTTATTATTGGTCGGCCTGGTGTCAGGACAATCTGAATGGGTGGGACATAATGCTACATGTCTATGGTATGATGCCCCAGTGCTAAACATCAACATAAAGTTTTATACTATAAACATCGTAGTGATATGACTATTAAAGCTATGCTATAAATCCAGCACTCTCACACACACACGCACACACACACACACACAAATAAACACACAAGAATTCCCTTTCATCAGTAGAAAATGGAAATAAATGACTACCTCCAATCCCCTTCACCCAATTAACACGGTTAAAACGAGGCGGATCAATAAATATCTTTCAGGGGAAAGGGCTTGGCGTAAACAGACATGCATGTTTTCTCTGCGATGGAGTTAGTAGATGTTGTCCCATTGGGGGTACACCTCATAAGCTTCTGTATTTTAGTTGTGTTCAGGACAACATTATAATCAGTCTAATGATATAGAGAGATTATTCTAAGAAAGATTGTCATTGTTTCACGCTCATTTATATTCGTCGATGGGGTGTCGTTAAAAAATTTCAATCACAAACTCCCAGACTCAAGTCTTTCAAATAATTAAGTTAAATAGAACAAAAGGGAGCAAGAGTTGTTTCATATATTAAAGATATGACATGCTAACATGTTGCTCGTAAAACTTTTATACACATTGTCCAACAACAGTTAAAAAATTTGCTTTCTTTACATGCATGATGCACACCATATAATGCTCTGTATGAGATAAATTCTAAATATCAACATGCATATTTATGGTTAACTATCATATGATATATGTTATAAGTTACATTTGTAATTTATCCCATTCAATAATGTGTACATAAAATATATATTGTCACGTATGTTTATGTATCCTAAAACTATGCATTATGTTTTATGTGCGTAATGTAATTTGTCAAGAATTTTGTGTGTATTTTCCCAAGTTTTACAGTTGTACGAGCATCTGACGCGTGTGTTAATGTTGTACGACAATATTATGCGTGTCTTGATGTATGTATGCTTGGTTTAAATATTTACTAACTGCATATTTTATGAATAACCCATTTTAATAGCATCAGTGTAAGAGAGTAGGATGGTAATGTTTATCTTGTGATCAATAAATTATACAGGCAAGGACAAGAACTGAAATATACGTGACAAGTGTATCCCACCGCGGGAAAAGTCCAGAATAACCAAGTGATAATATTTTCAGACATAAAAACCGGTTTATTTACTTCCTTGTCGGGCTGGCTGTTATAGTGATTTCTTTGTTAGAATTGTCCAGCCCAGGTCATATATACTCATATTTCTTGTTTTGGAAATAAGACCATCTTTGTCACTACTGTACTGACACATCTTAAAGTCAAGAGTTAGATGCTTCTCGTTTCCTCATTTCATTCCCATACGGCGCTATCTGATGTAGAAGATCGCAGAATGGTAAGTCAATAGCAGCTTTCTTAGTGATCGAGACATAGTCTAAAGTCTTTTCCAAAGTCAAGTATCTGTTCAGTGATATTACTTTGTGAAAATATTTTATATAATATCGATTGAAAACTATTTAGAAAAAGCATGCACGTGACTTACCAATTTGGGATGTAGTATATTAGTTAAATGGCATATTAAATGGCATATTAGTTAAATGGCATGTTATTATGCATGGGGAGATAACATCTTTGTAATACGGTCTATATCCATGCATAAGATATGTATATAAATATAATAAAGAAACTGAGTTGTTGGACGTACATTCTGTTCACATGTGGCAATATATATCAGCCACATACTTCACAATCAGCTGCGGTCTATATATCTGAGACTAAAAATGTTTTTCATAAAAACAGAGAAAATCAGATGTTGTATATATATATATATATATATATATATATATATATATATATATATATATATATATATATATATATATATATATATATATATATATATATATTAACCCAACTAGGATTCCTCATAGCCACTGCATCCACAATTGGTAATCGATTCTGGATTAACCAAGGAGTACAGTTTAATATATTTAATATATTTCACATTGAACTGAATGTTTGGATTGATAGATTATGTATGCAAGCTATAGCAAAAAATCAGTAACAATATAAAACAATACATTCGACAGAGCCTCGAAGTAATAGCTGTAATATTCAGTACTGGTGACACGATTCTGTGGTGCAGACGTAGTGATATGTCAGCAGAAACATGTACACCAATCTTTTGGAAGATAGGTTCCAGAAACTAAAGTTTTAAAAATATATTATTAAATGTCTTTCTCTTTCATGCATACAAGTGATGTAGCATATGAAAAGTTCCCACCTAGAAATAATGAATAAACTCTTAAAGGTAAATGGAATTATATTCTTTATGCAGACTCTGTCTTAAAATATACTGTATAATATCTAGGCTTGTATTAGAGTTATTTTCTTCAAGCGGAGTACCTCTTATGTATTCCGTGTAGGTTATATTGCAATGTTCTTGGAGAATAATCATTGATTTGTACCATTTCATTTGCTCGCCATAAGATGCGGCAACACATAAACAATGGTGAAAATAACATTTGATTTTGGAGAGGCTAAAGAATGTACGTCTTATTTAACATAACAAGTCTTCTTTTAATTTACACATGCCATATAGTAGCTACAAGGACCTGCTGGATTAACTATTTTGGTGATAAAAAATTATTTTTTTAAGTATGATTCTAAACTAAATTCGGATATTAGATCAGAGATCCCAGCACCTTAGGAAAACAATATGTATGTACGTTATGAATTTAGAAAAAATTTCACACTAAACAATAAAATATTATATAATATGGGTCCATCACCAATAAGACATGTTGGCTTTGACCAAACAAGCAATTTTTTTACGAGATTTTATTGAATAAAATCATCCTCATGATATACTGACATAAAACATAAAGTAAGAAGCGATTATATTAAAAAGTTAGTTATATATCCCCAAAATATTGGTTAGCATGGTTATTCGCAACTGAAAATGACGAATGAATAAGAGGTTGATTAGATGATTTGATGACATTGTTGAAATTTGTTGAAATTTTTTTTGATAATGATATTTCTGAAGAGAAAGAATAAATAGCAGAAATGATGTTTGGTCTACCATTCCACTTGGGTCCCTTCTACCGGTAAAGTCTCACAAGGTTCTAAGAGTCCTTTCAATAGACGTACTCCTTCGCGAATTCCTAAGTATTGGAAACCAAACCTTTAGAAACTCAGAGGGCTGCTATTTCAACATACATAAACCCATGTAAAATACTGAATATCCAAAACACGCACTTTAGGAACTCATTTGGCTGTCTGTGTCAGTGCAAAAACCAGTCTAATTGTCCCCAGGTACATTCTAAGACCATTTTGTCCGGCAACATTCTTTCTAAATGTCATTTTATGGTACACCCTTCAGTTAGGTCACAAAATCACGAGCTCACATCACCCTGATGTTTATATTTGGACAACACATCACATAAACCTAATGTCAGCTCCTAAATAACATTCTAGCATGTGCAGAGAGTATACATATAAACTCATCCTACGTGGACGACACAACACAAAATTATCCTACGGGACGGTACATATATAAACCTATCCTATGGAATTATACAACACATAAAAATATCAAAAGAGACGGCACATACCTAACCGTATCTTAATAAACGGCACATACATAAACGGGTGAATTTACCTACGCCCAATAGATTTTGTACTCTCTCCCTAAGATAACCCCGAGGAGAGTGCAAATATACACCTACCACGTAGTTACATGGTAGAATAGTGTATTATCTTTCTGTTTGGTTTCGTAACCCAGTTACCTTAAAAAATGGCATCAAAATTGCCTCCCTCCATTGACTACGTTAATCATGGAAATCGAACCAAAAACCATGAGTACGAGAATCTAACGCTTTAGCATTAGACCACTTACCTATCTTATATGACTATGTCAATCATGGAAATCGAACCTCAGACCGTGCGTACGAGAATCTAATGCTTTAGCATTAGATCACATACCTATATTTTATACATGTTATATACTTACCAGCTACCAAGCAAGAAATTTCGCATTCCATTTTGTGATTTTGAGTAACTTTAGTTAAAATAAATCGGGAAATCTACGATATGTCTACTTTGGTAAAATATAAATCTGTTTTTACAGAACAACGGAGCTTTAATATAGCGGCTGTATACATTACAAGCGCCTTCCGCTGTCTGAAAAATCGACAGGTTTTTTTTATTCTTCAGACAATGCAGATTCCATACACCCAAGTGAAATTAATACAGAACATATGTTTCATAGCTGGAAATTCCGTTGGCTATATAATGTGCCTAAGTCGAAAGTAGACATATGTTTACAGTAATTATAATGTCTTTCAGTTGATTTGGATGATATAAAGCAGAATTGTTGAATCGGATTTATATTTATGTTAACTTTATCCGATAATTAAAATAAGATTTAAGCTAATTGGAACGGTATTATCTCCCTTTCAAACGTAAAGTATTTTCATCTCATTTTAAAGATATGCGTAAAATTGGGAAAATTATAGATACTTTTCTAACAGACACTGGTGTAATACCCATGTGCTGCAGTATTAATTCCATTTCTGCAATATTTTGTTTATCATCAAACTTGCTGAGTTCAAATTTTATTATTGTATCTGTCTCGAGCTTGTGCAGATTAGTTCTAATTATATTTGTTTTAATAAAGCTGACATTGTTTAGTGAGGATTTAAAATCGTTAAATTTCATGCATTTTTCAATGTATCAACGAGGAATACTTTTCTCTGTCTTAGTCTGTTTATTATCATCGAGAGTTACGGCGAACATTTTATTTCGAAATCCAAGAAACTCTCTCAAGAAAGCAAACATAAGCTCATCTATCATTTTGTCAATAACTGTTTTATCCCTATCATTATGGAATCCACTACTAGACGGAAAATCTGATAAATCAAATAGGTTACGGTATTTATAAATTTCTTAAAAAACAACTTCCTATTTTATATTATAAACTTGCGAATCTTTATCAATAAATAAAAACTCCGAATCTCGCCACTGCTTTTTTGTAAAATTACAGAGAAAATCATACAGAATCCATTTTGTGATATCATGTACAGCTGCACCGACATAAATCGGTTTACTTAAATTTAAATTTGTCTTTTGTCGTTGCTTTGCAATACGATTTTCATTAAATATTTTTATGTTGATAAAACGATCATCGTTAACCAATTTATTTCTGCGATTTATATCATTTAGAATTTCTAGTGAAACTCGCTTTCTCATGTTCTCCATTGTCTTCCCAAAACTTGAGTTATTTATTAACTTCAAAACGTTTTTCGCAAAGTCGGTCTTAACAATAACACGACGTTTGGTATTGAGATCAATTCAGGAATTAGTCCAGCATCTACTACTTGTTTTATATTTTATAATCTATCGCGTAATTTCATTTATTTAGCAAATTTGAAACAAACTTATTAATGATCGAATTTGTTGCTGTTATCATGGCTCGTTGTTCAGGTGATAATAAACTGGCATCTATCATCATCGATTTTGTTCAAAATGGGAAGCCGTTGTGTAGATCATGTAACAAACTAAGGCAATCTAGATCAATTTCAATAAAATAACTGACATTGTCAATTTTTCTAGAAAAATGTTTTTAATTTTTTTTTAAAGAAATTGGCTTGAAGTTATCCAATGAAATCCAACACACGGCATTGGCTCTGACATTGCATACTATACAAATTGACGCAATCAAGATAAATAATATAATTCGATGGAGAATTTTCATCATAATTTTTAAATATTGTTTTATCCACTGCAAAGTCTTGTTATAATATTATTTTAAATATAGATTGAATAGGCACTCAAAATCGGTTTAAATAGCGAAATATATATTTATTATGTACATAAAATAAATAGGAAAACCTTCTACGGCTGGTATGATAATTTCAATAAAAGGAGATAATAAAGATATCACCGAAATGTTTGGAAAAGATTTTATTTATAGTTTGTTTCTCGCGGACATTCCAGTAGGTCAGCGAGTTTATAGCGTAAACAACTCAATAAACGATAATAATATTGAGAAATGTTGCTTTTCTAAATGTGCATTAACCTCCTTAATTATCTGTTGAATATGTAGCTAATGGTCGCGCGTAGTAAAACAAAAAATGTTATTGGAAGTTTACAAAATAATGGCTATTTCAATGTAATCGTACGTAGAACTAAAACGGACCAGGATCGTTATCTATCTTTTTTATGAATATTTTACCGGTGTTATTTTGGTTAATCTAATTATTGGCTTTAAAACTGATAATTGTTCAGAAAATTTAGATTTAGTAACAAGGAAAGATAACACACGACGTGGAGTTGGTGTTAATAATTTTAAATATCACAATAAATCAATTATTTCAGTAAATCTTCAAACTGAAGTAAAATTTAAGTCAAATTATTCTGCTGCAAAATAGCATAAAATTGATATCATATCAATAATAGATGTACCTAACGGTAAGACAAAACCAGCAACATCAATGTTAACCTAAGACAGATTCAGTTTCAAATATGACGATCGATGATGTTTTTAGCTCATTCTTTGTTAAACCATTTTGTGAAAACTTCAGAATATCGTCTCGGTCAAATTTGTATGTTACAAATGAACATTCATTAAGTATATTTTTTATTGACGTTGTTAGTAGAATTTTAGCAGACACACCAGCTTATCAAACCTTACCTAAATATAACAATAACTGGCTAGCAACGAAATATAAAATATGATTTTATATTTGTTAAAATATTTAATTTAATGCCAGTTGATAATTAAGAATATTATACTTAATTTCGTTATTTAAAGCTATTAAATGTAAATCTGTACTTTTAAAGTACGAACAAATTGTTTACACAAGATTAGTAAAAATTCTAGATATTTTCTAAGTTTGCGTCAACCGAGTTGGCACCCGCTATTAAATTTATCCCTATATCCTCTCTATTTAACGAAAATTTTGTCGCCTCGATTTCTGATAACTTTAACAATAGCTGATATATCTTTAAAAGTTGTGTGAAGTTCCTACTCGTTAAAACTACTAGTTATTTGCTCAAATAATAAATCCTTCAGCACATTTGCTACAGGTACTGCTAAAAGTACTTTATCAACAGCAAATACTTCTCTCCAGTTTGGATTAAATCCTTTCTCAAATGCCTTCTTTCGTCAGAGAAAATCTAACTTTATAACCAATTTTAATTGTTTGTCTTCGGTACATGTGTTTGTTTGCAAATATCGGATTTTTAATTACGTCATTTGGCGACATTTTAGTGGTTCGGTGTTTACTGTTATTATATTACTCAACAATGTTCTGTAAATTATCAATATAGTGTAGAGTTTTAGCTGATATATATATATATATATATATATATATATATATATATATATATATATATATATATATATATATATATATATATATATATATATATATATATATATATATATATATATATATATATATGCGTTTAGTGTGCGATTAAATCACTTGACTAAAACGCTTTAACATTAGTTTCCTGTGACATATTTTGTGATTTTATTTTGGAGGATAAACTGCTCGAATGTTTTGTTAAAAATATGCTTTGCGATAATTCCAAATTATGTTTGTTCTTTTTTCTGGGTTTGTTATTATTTGATTAAACTCATCAGTTCTCGACAGTTCCTGTCCTTTGTGAAACTGGCACACTAAAAGCGTATTTGCTAAAAACATCTATGACATTAAAAATTTACCTTTTATTATTGTTAAATTCGGCAATCGAGACAAATTTATTTTTTGTAGGTTTTAGTAGCTCTGGCCATAACATCTTAGCTGCCAGATTATCATAAAATTGTAGGAAACAAGGCTTTCCAAGATTTAATTCTTTTTTTGTTCCAATAAAAGCGTGCATCAATTTTCGGTCAACCATTTTCTGATTCCCTTTCGTTTCCTATCACGAAGTTCGTCGTACATTAATTTATTACAGTCGTTCTTATCTTGTTCGTTGTCTCAGTAGCATATATCATGGCACATTGCTATTTCATCAATTTGTTTGTAAGGCCTTTGTCCTGGCAGAGGATTATATTTCTCGTCAATTTGTTTATCTAGCCATTTATAATGTCTAGTATATTTATGGCCTGGCAATATCCAACCACCTTTTGTTTTCGGCATTTTATCAATTACGTTATGTAGTTCTTTACCTGTTCCAATTATTTCTTTGTTGTTATATTGTTGACAGTATGTGAAAAGTTTATTTTGCTCGAGACACAAATATCTGTCAGAATCGCATTTGCATATTGTTATTAATTGATCTTCTACTAAAATTACCTCCCTGATAGCATCAGTACTTCCAGCTCCATAGTATTTCCTCAAAAACATATTTTCTCTTTCCTCACAGTTTGCGCAAATAGTTTTAAGTATCATCATGTTGTTCATTGTTTTTGAAATTATTTCATTAATATTTTCTGTTATAGTTTAACATTTGAAGCAATATGTTGCCATTACATATTTGTAATTTAGATACAATTAATTGCACTCTCATTATTGGCGTGAGAAGGATGATTGTCAATCTTTACAATGCATTTTAAAAACATCTGAGGCAGAGTTCTTCAAACTCGCGGACACATGTTTAAGGAACAAGACTAAATAATAACCACAAGCTCATGTTCCAATAGGTGGAAGTTGTTTTGACAAATAATGTATTACTTTAGCTAGCGTTTTCTTACATATTATTGCATCACTTGGTGGAAGACCAAATGAATCAAAGTAATTGTTATTATAAACTATTACCCAATGTGTTCAAGAACATCAAAATAAAATATTAAATTAAGTGTACGCAATAACTTAAGTTATATATGTGATACGTCTCGAAAGTCCTGATAGTTCTGCACTACCTCTATCAGGTGCATATCAGGTCTCGTAATGGTTTTATTGCCGTCATCTGAAAAATTGCATTATATTGCTCGTTCTGGATATAGATTGAATATAGTCTAGGATATATTATTCTAACAACAACATTATCAAATATTGCATTGTTGTTTTGTTGGTTACCAACTTCGCGCATGCAGTTGAAATACAACAAATAATTGCCGTGGCTTTTGTACAGTCACGTTGCTGTAACTCGTCATGTGTATTGTATTGGAACTGCTGTTTGTTAGTATTGAAAATGCTGTTTGATATATTTTATGTTGCTGATTAAGAATTTTGTTTTGTTGTCTTTAAGAACTTCGTCTAGTTCGAGTGATTTTTTGAAACTATCGGCCTCATTTGTGACATCCACAGCAAATCCTCGTTTATGATAAACTCTGCATAAACTCCGCCAGCTCGAAATAAACGCTAATGTTGTTTTGACCCACCTAAAATAACTCCACGAACTACCGTGTCATAATTGCGACAAAATTCAAATAACGTAATTAACTGTAACATCAATGTAATTTGCCGTGATGCTATTGGAAGTTCCTTTTTCCTGGTATAACTTTCGTTATAACGTATATTTTTCTGATGATACAAAATGATTTATTAATTAGATCTATCATTGCAACGCCGTCATCAGATGCTCCTGGTGGTGTTATGCCAAGATTATTACAAGCTGCAATAAGTGATACTCTTCTAGCTGCATCACTAGCGGCTGCACCTGCGTCGGCTATACCTATCGCAGCGGCATTAACAATAAGAAATATCTCTTATAATTGTAAAATCTGCAGCTGCATTAGCGCTTTGTTCTATAATAGGTGTACCTACAGCAGAAAACTCACACGATGCAATAACACCATACCTAGCGTATCCGGTATTTTAAGACACATCATATGGGGCCTCGAGTGGCCCAGTGGTCTATAGCGCTTACAATTACGGATCACTGCCATCTCACCTCTGTCTGCGTGAGTTTGATTCCAGACTCGGCTGGGGTGGATAAGTGACAGTAGCTTCTCATGGGTCGTTGGTTCTTTCTGGTGTTTTCCAGGGTTCTTCTTCCACCATTAATGCTGGCTGCCATATATCCTATCTTGTGCTGAAAAATGGTGTCAATCCCTACAACAAGAACAACAACATAATCACATCATATTATTAGCACGTGATTTGGAGTAATCGTCGAAAAACGTTTGATTGGTCAGCTGATATATGGCACTTTTTTAAACAACACACAAGCCATTATTTATAAGAGCCACTTCTGTGTTAGCTGCATTCGAAAGTGCATTAACTATTGTCATAATCTGGCCGCGAACTTCCAATATCGCCTTGTGTGGCAGCAGAAGTATATATTAGTCTCGAATATCAAATATTCTTACACCAATTTTATTTGGCTCATTATAATTTCCGTCCAAATATTCATTATACTCATTTTTTTGTCACGGTGTCGTCGATATCATACATTTCTGCTAAATGGAGACAATATTTCACAGACATTTTATAATTTTTAGATTATATAAAATTACAGTGACTGTCACTGCGGCGCTGTTGTTTTAGATATCAACTTTTATATAATCTGCCCGCCCTTTGGTGACAATATTATTTTTGTTCTTGTTACCATGGAACGTTGAGTTTATTTTGTTAGAGTGATTTTTAATATAACTGGTTTGATTGTCTGTGGCGTCTGAGTAATTGTATCAGTTTTATTTGCCCCAAGTCAGTTCCAGCCGTATATACAGCTACAGTTGCAAAAGATTTTGATGCGTCAAGTGCACTTCTGGTTCAATTTTATGTTCATTTTCCGGAACATTGTCAAGAATTGTAGTAAATATATTTCCCAAAACTCCACAAATAATTTTTCTTCGGTTATTATTTCATTTTATCTGATATAATATAAACAATAGCTTGTTATTGTGCACATAAGTGCAAATAGTACTAAATTCGTTATTGAGATCCATCTGTCGTCCATATTGATCTGTCAACTGTATATTTATTGCTGTTATTTGATTTTCAACATTTAGCTGTTAACAAATACCTTGCGGTGGACTAATTTGCATTTGTTCTCCCGTTGGGACATTTGGCGAAAAACTATATACTTTTTGTCCATTACTACCTGGACTGAATATGATTCAGAAAAAATATCACATTTTACCAATATTGTGTTTACGTCAGTTATATTTACAGTCAAATAACTATCATATATTATATTTTGTTCTGCTACAGATCCTTATTGCTTGTGAGAAAACCAATGAGCGATGATATGCTTGTTGCTGATCCAAAGTCTATGATCAAATTATTTTAATATTATTCTGACGGTGAATGTGTTATAATTCGGTACCAGTTCGTAATTGTCTGAAACTCGTCAGTATTTCGTTAATAGTTCGCGTATCGTTTTACTTAAATCAATTGGATTGTAGACTCACTGTGGAATTTTGACTGATTTTCACGTAGGTCCTGACACTGGAGTAGAAGTAAAATAATATTCATAATTGACAACATTTTTCACGTTAGCCAAAGGATGCCAACATGTATAAGAAATTAGTCTGAGCCTAACATGTTTTTCAGTATCAAGTTGTATTGGTGGAATATAATTCACTGAAATATTTGCGCTATATTTCGCAGAAACTTTCGCATTTGTTATATGCAATTGTTATGTTAAATCGTTCTGATTTATATTAAATCATTATGCAAAATTTACATTTACAAAATTAAGTTGTTGCGATTTATATTAAATCGTTATGTACAATTTCGTATACATCAGATGTTAATAAATTTTCCGATCCTAAATCATCAATTAGGTCAATAATTTCGGTATAAATTCAAGCGCCAAGATACACATGTTCCTTTCATGAAGGTTGTTTGACTTGACGCCATTTTTCAGCACACGATAGATTATACATGGCGGCCAGTATTTATGGTGGAGGAAGAAACCGGGAAATCCGCAGAAAGAACCACCGACACACGATAAGCTACTGGCAAGCTTTCCCACATATCCACATTCAATGTGACTATCATTTCCGTAGTTGATGCAAATATTTTACACATTTATCAATCGTTTTATTCGTACAAATATTCTCATAAAATTCAAATTCATCATAAATATTTACATATTTGGTTTTCCCTGATCCAAATTTCCTCACCACAGATATTAATATCAACATTATTAACAGCAATAACACAATTTATAGCCTGTTCATAAATGCTTTTATATTTTCTCCTTTAGCTTTGCAAATTTTGTCATAAGCGTTTGTTCCATCGTTATAAATAAATCTATTTTTAAAATAAAATCATCATTTTCATTTGGGGACCATTTATTAATATTACAAACATCTTTAATATTATTTTCTTTAATAAAAGTATCGTAATCAGAATATGTTTTTTGATCTTCTGTCATTTTTTTTTTAAAAATTGCTCTTTACTTTCATTTTTCCTGACAAATTTAGTATTGGTTTTTCAATCCCCGCTGGTATTTCATTTATAATATACTTTTGTAGATATTTATCATCTTTTATGCGATTTTCTCCATTTAATTTAAATTTCCTATAACAATTCCAACCTTTACTGAACCATCTGTTCGCAACTACTGTTCTATGAAATACACTCCCAACAAGACCTATTTGAAATTTATTTGAGAGTTTAGTCATATGATCTTCATTAGTTTTTTCTCTTATTCGGCAGCAGACATAAAATAATATGTCATCATTTTATTTAAATTAGCAATAAGTGTATCATACCTTTCTTCTCGACCAAGATTTTATATCATTGTCAATAATATTTATATAATTTCTTTTGAAAAATTCACGATAATTATGTTATATTGTATATGCTTTTTCTCATTAACATCGTCTTCTTCGTCAGTATTTAAAACTTGATTTTTCTCTCACTAATATCTTAATTTCTCTTTCAATATCTTCTAATCTTTTCGATAATTTTCTAAGTAAACTTTGAAATAAAAAGAAAAGTTAATTATGCTAGTCTTCTTTCTAGTACAAGTGGTTTATCAATCAGTCCATTTAGTTTAGTTCGTGAAGCAGAAGGATCAACTCTATTTGCTATAATAGTTTCAGCCAATATTCTTTCCTCATCAGATCTACCAACAATTTTTTTCTCTAGCTCCTTCTTGTTGATCTTTAATAATACCAACCAAATCTTTTACCTGTAGTCGCTTAAGGTTTTCCTGAAAAAAGCTTAGTTACCGGTTGTTTTCCAAGTAGTGCCTCAGTAACTGGTTTGAGAATCGTAGTTATTCTTTCTGCGGAAACAATATGTCCACGTCATTCTTGTTAAATCATCTGCCAAAAAAATGCAGCTTTATATTGAAAAAGATTTTTTCTTCTTCAGATTTTCTGTTTTTGTAGTTTTTTTTGTTTATCCATAATTATATACTATATTTTATAAAAAGGACCATCGAAATAAAGAAACATAGTGATATAATTTTCAATACATCAACTCATTTTAGTTGAATCATGTGCAATTTTGTCAAATACGAAACGATTTATATATATCCACTATTGTCTTGTTCGATAAATTTATCATTTGTTACGTCACCACATTCCCCGTTTGTGCTCTTTCTATCATCGATATTGTCCAGTTCGAGAAATAATATAAAACAACCAGGATTTCGTCATATAAATCTGTCGACGTTATAAAACCCATGGGCTAAATAAAAAGAATTACATTTCGTATTTCCCGATAATGAAAAATATGATCTTATTCCATTCGTTTCTACATTGTTTAGCGGAATATCTGAAGTTGCCATTTGGCAATTAAATCTGAGAGAGCGATTAAACTCTAGTGTTGGTCAAAATTAAATTGTAGATCAGAGGTAACGAACAATGATTCCGACTAGTAAATATTATATAGTCCAGAAAATTAGTATGTTACAGCAGCACAACATTTACAGTCCCGAAATAAAATATTGTCATCTTTTTGCTGCTGAACATCCACTTCCGGGACTAACAGCATTTCAGATATGTACAATTGATGAAGAAATTTAATCTAATGTTATACAATAATGACAGAACCACCAATTATAACTGTTGCCAGCAAAATTATAGAATAGATGTTGGATATGATTCACTAGCGGCACGTGCGATAAATGCTCTGACATTTTTTTATCACTTACAATGATAAATAATCCATTGTTAGAATAAGAAAAAATTTACTTCGTGCTATGTATGTGCGGTGATCATAACTAAAAGAAACAGTAGACAATTGCGAAGCGATAGAAAGATACTGATGTCCCGATGATTGTTTAGAAGAACGTAAACAAGTTGAAACTCATTGATTGAGCTTGATTTTTGGAAATTTAGAGTTGATAATAAACTCGTAGTCAATGAAATAAAGAGCTTACAGTGAAAGAAATGACGAAATATTCTAGTAAACGATATCTATGATTATTTCGACAGTCTATCGGAATCTATAATAATAGGAATAAAAAGAAACATGACGTTATATAATAGTTTTTCAAAACAAGCAACTGTTAGTTATCTAGGTATGTACTAACAAAACAAATAAAATTTAATTAAAATTGTTACTATGACACCAGACACTGAGTTGATTATTAAATCAAACTCAAATTCAAATGCAATTTTGCCAATTATGCGAAAAAGACCCAGTTTTGTATCCAATTATTGTTAACAGATCTCTAAAGAAAATCAAAATTTTGAAATTAATCATCTTATACATATTGAGTGAGAAAGTTTTCTTATAAAAGTCGATCAAATAAGTTTGGTAATAAAACATGATTCTTATTTTGGTATAGATGAAGTAGATGATATTCCATTTCCATCAATCTAGCGCTCCAGACAATTGTCATTACGAAATTATTATAATAAAATTGAGAAAATGTTCACAAAACAATATGAAAAATTGTGTCTTAGTAAATATTGTCACTAGGTTTAACATTATTGGACTGAAATCACTCAAACATTATTGCTATAAATTTAGTTTTCGTATTAGCAATTATCAGATAACATATTGTTCTAAAAAATTTCATGTTGGATAAAATAACCATTGAATCGGGGTATATTAATAAAAGAAAAGGCGATTACAGCAATTTGGTGAATGAAACAGATTTGCATAAATCTGAAGTAGTAAATACTTTTGACCCATATGCTTGATTATAAAAAGATTAAGTACAAACAGATAAAAGATATAATGATACTTCGTCAGAAGTTTAAGAAAAGTACAGAGATGTATAGCTGATCCTTAGAATAACCCATATTATATATTAGTTAACTGTTCAGATTTTGTCTAAACTCATAATGTACACAAATATTGTTTTGTTGGGAGGTAGGGTCTCTAATCTAGAATCCGCATTTAGTTTAGGATCAGCCAATTACCATACTAGAAAAACATTTATCACCAAAGACGTTAATCCATCAGCTCATTGGAGTTCTAGTAGGGAATCGTGTTTGATTTAAGATCAGTCTCTAACCATACTACTCTTATACCTCTTGCAAGATAGAAGCACGCTACACTAGAAAGCTTTTTAGAATAATTGCTAAAAATCGAGATTATCTTATTATATTTTCATTTTATGTGCGTTAATAAATTACCAAAGAAATACGCACAAAATATATGAGGAGTAAATAAAGCATGAAGAATGATGTTTAATATTATATGTGCACCAGCGACTTTATTTCAGTATGACAGACAAAGCTAGCAACGTCACTCGATACAATGTTTATATCTCAGGTACTCGTACAATACATCCTGAAAATATAGTAGTCAAACATTTCAAATAATAAGATTTTTCTGAACTAAACGTCTACAATGTACAATATGTACTCCACAAATATGCAAACAATGGGTTTTCTAAGCGCTATATAATCTTAAGTGGCTGTTACTTGTTGGTCATTAGGTGGTAACTGCTACGATCAGTGTACCTATCAGGGATGCAGCTGGATGAAAGTATCGTTTAAATAAGTGATGTAGACATGCTGTTACGTGTTTAGTTTTGTATAAAGTAACAAAACTAGCATTGAAGCCAACATGCTCTGTAAATTGAACAAAAGCTTTCCCTATACATCAAGGTAAAAAAAGAAAAAGGACTTAAGGCTTGTGAACTTAATCAGACAAATAATCCTAGATTTAAAACATATACGTCATACCCCTAAAATGTTCAAATTGATCAAAGTTCGAATGCCGACGAATATTCAGATGAATGCAGTATTGTAATGATGCGACGACAGTTCCTTGTTGAATTTTCTGAATCAAGAATAATTATCTACATTAGAATTCCGAATAATTTCCAATAAATGTCTTTGTCTAAGAATATTTATGAGCACATGTATTTTGCAGGGAATATAAACTATAAATTAAAAAATAGAATAATTTTAAATCAACCTGACATCACCATTATAAACTCCATGAGATCTAAAGGTATAATCATACGATGGACTCAAAAACACCGATAATGAGTACTAAACCCAGTAAGATCCTTGAGAAGGGTCACCTGATCACTTACTACAAGTCAATTATCACATAAGCTACTTTAGCCTTAGCTAATAATCAGTGAAAATGGAAATGCACTTTTGAAAAGTGTGTGTACAACTGAGCTGACGTAAGCCAACAATGACGTTGATTTTCGCTCTGATTTTCGCTCTGGTTTATGAGTTTAAAAACCAAGGTAAGTATGTTGATCAGATAAAAATATGAAGCATGGACTGCGTGTTTTCAGGTCAAAACAGAAAGCTGAATAACCTGAAATAAATTCAAATCCAGTGTAAAAAAGTTATGATTACAAGAACGTAATGAATTAAAAATAAATAAAAAGACATTTAAACTAACAAACAAGCAATTAAATTACATATATGTAAACATTGAGACGAAGTAATGTAACATTTTTCTTTGGTTTAGGTGGATTTGGTGCGCAGAACATCGCGTCTTCATGTGGATGACACAGATGACATAGAACTGGGATGTGACGAATATACCAAAACAAAGAAGACAATATGGGTAACACCATTTTTCAGTATTATTATATTTTACTACTTTATATTAAACATGCCCTTAATAAATCGTTTATCTTCTAATTCATCATGCTAGCGTGGATATTTTAAGACCGTGTCTAGAGTCCCAGATTTCAAATGATTTACTTTCAACTAAACGAACGAACACCGTCCAAACCAAGATATGTTCAATAATTATATTTGCTTGTCTCTTAGTTATCCAAGTTGAATACCTAATTACATAGTGGTACCTATGTGATATATAGCAGAAAGTCTTTTACTCGATTAATTCAATTAGTGTCTAGCATTACGAATACATTATTAAATCCGTAACCACCAAAACCGTTTTGCTTTTTGGAAATGGATCCAAAGAATTTGCAACAAAAGCATGTATTATGTTCATAGTGATAGTACATTCATTATTCGAGTTTGTACCTTAATATTATGATATTTTAATCAAAATTCACAGATTACAGCCGCAGACCAAGAGAGTCCAAACTGTAAAAAGAAATGATCGCTACTGAAAATATGAGTAAAAAAAGCTAATATCTGATGTGAAATTTTCTGAGTTACCAAATCAGGCATCTTTGATAGGGTAATGTAGCTTAGTCTAAAGTTGGGTATTTTTTAGAATTGATTGGTCAAGCCTTTATAAGTCATAGCTGTATTCATAAAATACTTTAAATCCGGTGATCAAGAACCTTAGCTAAACGTGGCTCAGACATAATAGTCTCAAAACTTAGGTACAATTTTACTTTGCCGTCATACTCCAGATTTAGGGACCATCGGGCTATGCATTAAGAGCTCGGACCAAGATTTAAAACATTAGATATATAATTCGGCTTAGCGTCAATAGTCCAGTTCATGATAGAATTATCCCCAGCTCTTCTCAGCATTCCGCATCTACGCCATCCTCCATTATGCTTTTCACAATTATTTGCATTACGGTTTTACAATTAATGCTACTTTTAGTGTTGTTGACAATTTGTGATACATACATGCATTAAAAATTTCTAAACATGGGTTTAATGAAATATGCAGAACATATCTTGCACATTTTTTATTTTGCCATTGGTATAAGACCTGCTACTCTATTTCCAGATGTTTTTTTTCAGGCAAGATGGAGCTGAGATCCTTTCAAAGTTCCAATAAAGTGTGTACTCTATTTTTGTATGTACACCAATATATATCCGTTCTGATTTAGAAGCTCTGGATTCGCATTCTGTAAACTATGCGTAAGATAGTTTTATTTTAAGAAATAACAGGTTATGGGAAACGCCAGAGGTCTTAACGTATGAACATGATCCGGTGAATTCAAAGTCAAAACATATTTAAAAGTTCTGTATATCATCACAAGGTTTAGAATTTATGTATCCCTCAAACACTATCAACAGATCATATTCACAAAACTTTAAATAACTCTATATTGCATAACAGTATACTATATTCATTAGTGAATATTCTTCAAAAACATTATGGCCACTATTTACAGTTTGGTTACAAATATTTTTAAATTATTCTAATTTATTGAATAACTTAACTAGTGAAAGTAAAGTAAAATCTAATTCATAAAATAAGTTAAATAATATTTTAAAATGAAATGGCATGTTATATATATATATATATATATATATATATATATATATATATATATATATATATATATATATATATATATATATATATATATATATATATATATATATATATATATATATATATATATATATATATATATAATATTAATGTTATAATTATTATTAGTAGTAGTAGTAGTATTATTAGCATTTTTGATAGTAGTAGTAGTAGTAGTAGTAGTAGTAGTAGTAGTATTTATTATTATATCAGGAAAATATGGATTATATTGCGGTTGCCGCCATTGACCTGGGTACAACCTACTCGAATTGGGCCTATTCCTTCCGAGATGAAGATAAGAATGACCCGGAGAAAATAAGATGCAAAGAATGGAACAACGGCTTAATCACGTGTATGAAAGCTCCAACAACTATTCTTGTCAGGGAAGATGGGAAAACTTTGGACAAGTTTGGATACGATGCCGAGGACAAATATGCTAAGTTTAGAAAAGATGGTGCCAAAGAGCTACATTCTTGGTACTTCTTCAAACGATTCAAGATGCTCTTACACGACAACGTTAGTATACTTCATTAGGTTCTTATATTTTTTCTAGGCTACTGTCACCTTTGGGAAACATCAATTCTAACTCTATTTTTTTCCGGAGTATAATGCGACAGTGATACCTTTCGATATAAGTTCTGTCAGAATACAAAATAAATTACATGCTTATCATATTAAAGGAATGTTACTACTAACGATATTAAGTGGTCAATTCCAAACCCCTGTATTAACTTTACCCCTTTTCCAAGCACAGTTTGTATGTGATCTCGAAAACCTGATGTATAAAAATTCTATATAGCATCTTCCAGAACCCATTTAGTAACATGGCCCTATCTACAGGCACTAATGTTGTAATTTCCAAACCCTGATGTAGTAATAAGATAACGTGATGTAGAAATATTGTTACTTAGCTCTCCTATTATCGCCAAACCCATGTTGTAACATTAGCCTTTATTCAAGCGTTGATTTGTGATCTCAGAAACCTGTCGTAGCAACAATACAACTTATTGTCCGTCTTCATTTCTTTCAATCCAGGCATCTTTGTAAGCAGACGTGGCCTTCAGTCTAGTGCGCATTCTGCTAGCTTGCCGTAATGAATGTCATTGAGAATGCGGACTAGTTTCATTATATTAACGTGGCGGAGAAAGCGAAGAAGCCCCTCTGAGGATGCACGTTCCAGAACCACTATGTTGGGTACTTTGTCCTGCTACTTGATAAGCAGGATGCCTAGTAGGAATCTCAGGTTGATGCTCTAGAGTCCCCTTTCGTGACTCGTGTAGGTTGACCATGCCCCGCTGCTGTACATAGGTGTTCTGATCACACAAAACCTGGTGTACTCGCAGTTTGGTCGTTGGAGTGAACTTGGGGTTAAAGTTGGACCCATTGATGGCGATGGTGGGATGGGAACCAGCATCCAGCACCATGACATTTGCCTTCTTCGAACTGATTGGTTGGTCCAAACTCTTTGCAGTTGTGGGAGAAAAGAAAATAACGCTTCTGCAGTTCATCTTCTGTATGTGATGTAAAGGCTTCAAAGTCAGTGAAGAGCAATTCTCGGATGAGAACCTCTGTAACTTTAGACTTTTGCACGGAGACGAGCAATGTTGAACAACTGGTTGTTAGCCCTGGTGTGGATGTACACTCCCTCGTTGCAGTCCTTGAAGGCGCACTGAAGGAATATTGCTATTTTCCAAACTCATGTAGTAATATTTTCCTATTTCGAGGTGATAGTGTAAAACTGATTTTGTAATCACCAAAACCTGACCTAGTAAAAATGCTGTAATGTCAATTAACTTGCCCATGTAAAACAAATTACAGTAAACATGATACACCGATTTTATTGGCGCATTTTATTCATGACAAAGTTCAATCGAGATAATTTTTGAAAACAGAATTTCAATTGTCTCATTATCGTCATACGTTTATTAGAAAGAATATACACAAGAACCTTTAACAACATTTATATATCTTTCTAAGTAGTTGATACATATTATTGGGCCAAAAAGTCATGCAAGTAAAACCAGTCATAACACGATTCATTATATTGCGATTCCTTTAAAAGGAGATGGCAACATGGCTCCCATTTATTAGTTTAAGTTGACGTATCTTTGTAACATCTTATATACATGCTTATGGAATAGACAATAATTTGTATCCCCAGTAGAGTTTTCAAACCAGCACTGCCTTTAATGTTGCATTCACGTCATCATGCACCATTTCCGCAGTATTGGCATGTATATAATACAAAAACTGGACTATATTTTATGTCAGATGAAATCCAGTTAACAGAGCAAACATTATATAATCAAGAGGTTAGATAAAACTGATGACATTCAAATTACAATACAGTTGTTCTATGGGAAGTGTCTCGTTAATTTTGTGAACTCGATATCGAATTTATAGAGATGTTATTCATGAAATTTAAATTAAATACAGATTTTCTATCAGAAGTTTCTCGTTAACTATGTGAACTCGATAGCGAATTTATCGAGATATTATTTTTAATGTGTGTGTGTGTATATATATATATATATATATATATATATATATATATATATATATATATATATATATATATATATATATATATATATATATATATAATCAATATTACATAATTAATAAAATGAATAAAGCACTAAAATTATTTAGCTTTGATACTTCAACTAGATGCATAAATCTACTTTTAAAACAATTATTTTTTGTTTTGAACATTATAATATTATAACGAATAGTATATATTATATACTAAGCACTTCATGTACGGGGCTAAGCCAGCTCAATTAGATGCATGAATTTTTATTATTATTATTATTATTATTATTATTATTATTATTATTATTATTATTATTATTATTTTTCTTTTATTGTATATATATATATATATATATATATATATATATATATATATATATATATATATATATATATTTAGTAAATATAATCTTGTAAGTACTTTAAATTTTGGGACAGACCATCTTTTTTCTTTTTACTCCATTAGAGGGTTGGAGGGAACTTCTAGTGTCAGGAATGAAACACAGGGACAGTCACCTTACCGGAAACACATATTTTTATCTTTTATTTCTTGACCTTGCGATGAAAAGCAATCCAAGAATGGACAATTTTGATTACTTGTATATTGTTCAACTCAATGTCTCTATTCAAATTTGAAAAAAAAACTTGAAAATATGGCTGCTTGGATCAGACTTGCGATGCAAAAAACCGAGCACTCTTCCCGCTTCTTATGTAGCCTTCTCTGGCTAACCATTCAACCCAGAATCAACAACAAAATCTGTTCATTATACATCATGTCATTCTCTAGCTATAATCCAATATGCTTCATCCATGTGCAATCCCCATCTAGAAACCTACATTCCTATCCGGCATTTGTTGTTGTTGTTATTGTTGTTGCTTTTATTATAGGGTTAACGCCATTTTCATCACAAGATATGCTATAACATGGCGGCTAGTATAGATGGCTGTGGACTAACCGGAACAACCCCAGAAAGCTACATGAAAGATTTCTAATTTACCTACATTGACTAAGCCTGAAACTCGAACCGATGGAGACCAAGATATCAGTGATTCGTAACGGTGAGCGCAATCGACCACTCGGGGCCACCTTTCCGACATTAATATTCTTATTATTCTTCTCCTGATATAAATCAAACGATATGGACAACATTCTGTTGTGTTCCAATGCCCAGCTATTATAAATGAATTTCCCATTGATCTCTGAGACACGGACACAGTGTTCTCATTCCTAAGTGTTCTTAAAGCTCACCTATTGTGACTGAAAGAACACACTTAAAGGCCTAATACTATTTACTTCCTTGGCCCTACCATCACCAACCACCTCTCACTCGATGCCGAGCTCAAAAAGCGGATTGGAAAAGGGTCAACAACTCTCTCTAGAATGTCACAGAGAATCTAAATTCAAAAGATGTGTTTCTCCGAAGACAATAGTGTCTGATTAAATTTTTCCACTTAAATCCTCGGTGAGTGGGACAGGTACAACTAAATTAATTGCATGATTTACCTGCCTATCTCTATCCGTATAATGGTACTCCATTAATTTAATTAGATCAGAGTACTATAATTTAACTCATTCATTTTCTGCGTAATTGTATGAGGGCCGTAACACATAATTTGAAGAAAATTTTGAAGACTGATCAAAAAGAAAATTAACTCTAGTACAAGACTCGAAACTTCTCTCCATTAAAAGTTCTGTGAAACACATAATTTTACTTTTCCCTCGACTGGCTACCAATTCCATCCAGAATAAAATACAAACAAATGTTCACTATTCTTCATTTCATTTAATAGCTCCAGTTCAATATACTTCTCTGATCTCAACCATGTGTACACCCCATCAAGAAACGTAAACTCCTCTTCCGACAATTGTTATAGGGTTTAACGCCATTTTGCAGCACAATATGCTATACATGCTGGCCAGAATAGATAGATAGATAGATAGATAGATAGATAGATAGATAGATAGATAGATAGATAGATAGATAGATAGATAGATGGATGGATGGATATATATATATATATATATATATATATATATATATATATATATATATATATATATATATATATATATATATTTTTTCTGGTAAACAAGTGTATTCAATCGAATGTAGAGTAAGCCCTCTATGGTCTTTTTGCCAACCAGATTTGGGAAGCCCCACTTGATCATGCCCTGTTACGTCACGGAAGAGTTTAATATCATGAGACATGAAATGTGTAGCCATGCCCTGCTCACTAATATGCAAATTTAACGATTACATCATATATTCCATTTCATAACTTTAGAAAATCAGACGTGATATGACATTGGAAAGCGAAAATTGTAAAATACTACCTGCCTTGGGAGTTTTTGCATTGACCATCGAATATTTAAAGAATGATTGTCTAGAATCAATGAGCAACATGAGAACGGATGACCTGGACAAAAGTATGATTCGTTGGGTTCTTACAGTTCCCGCCGTCCTGGATGAATCTGCCAAAAAGTTCATAAGAGAGCATGCAGTTACGGTAAAATCAATTTACAAATGACATAATACTAATTTGAGGATGGCTCGAATAGTTAATATGGAAAATCGAATAAGTGTAACAAGAATATGAAATCGTCTAAGGATAAACTAGGATAACATAAAAAATTATACGTGAAAACCTACCATACGGAAGCGTGTAAACCAAGGCAATCTAAAAAACTATAAAGACCCACATGCGGTGAAAGAAGTAACGAAACTAAATTACAGTTGATAAGAGCATCTCCACAATACTATTACACACGGGAGATAAAGAAGCGATACTACTTCGCAATGTACATAAATATTTAAACGTTTTCCTTTTTAAAGATTTCTCTCTTAATTGCCTCACTTTATATATATATATATATATATATATATATATATATATATATATATATATATATATATATATATATATATATATATATATAAGGGTACTGTGTATGTTTGTATGTATGTATGTGTGAATGTAGCAAACATGACTAAATATTATTCAATCGACAGTTCAGATTGATTAGCATGTAAAAATAAAATAGGCACCAAGCACATAATCAAGATTACATTTCTAAATGTATAACAAGGCATTTTCTGTACAACGTTTGACTTAAGAAATAACAAAAAAACTTACCTGTTTTAGTTTGCTGGAAAATCACGGATGATCTTTAGATGGTGCCATTATTTCTTTTTATAAAAATTTTGATGAATTTTCATTTACTGTATATTGCATCATTCCTTAGCAAATATAATATTAAGAAGTTAGCACTCCTTTGTACAGGCTGGAATTTCGAGTAATCAGCTGACTCTAGCTTTGGAGTCGGAAGTCGCTTCATTGTATTGTACCAGGAGTCCTTTAGTATCAACATATAACGGTGAAGCGTGTCCGTTACTACCAGGAGCTAAGTTCGTCCTCATAGACGCAGGAGGTAAATATCCTTTCCATTTTATGTCTTGCGTTGTCAAGCAGAACGAATATAGAATGAAGTTTCAAATCCTTAACATTAGGAACGTGAACAAAATAACAAATTGTCAGGTAGGTTGAGTGTGGCAAAGAGGTCCTTCTGGCAATTTCTGTTGAATCGAATGGATGTAAAGATTATGCTGGTTTTCAGACTTAACAAACAATTGTTTTTTTTTTAAGACAAAGGGCTATAATTTCGCCTACAAAACCCAGTTGGAGACATTTTCAAGTTGTGATGCAGCGAAGCACTATATATATATATATATATATATATATATATATATATATATATATATATATATATATATATATATAATTGATCCCAAACTTAGATACAAATGTCTGTATTGCTTTAATATTTGTTGCAATATTTAAACAATTAATTTCGTGGCCCATATTTGATTATGTCTTCCACTAACAAATGCCTGTATCCACAAAGTATTTCTGTTTACATAAGGGTACTAATATATATCATGAAACGTCTATTTTCTAAATTCAGGTTCCCATTTTCAGAGGTATTAACTGGCACGGACTACAACTATTTCCTTGAAATATGTGCTTAACTCACTTCACTTGTTTATATAGATAAAACCTAATTTGCAGATTGCAAATCCAAGATCTAACAGAGTAAAATATATAATATATGAATAATTCAGAATATAATCGAATAAAATTCGAATCTTAGTGTTATTACAACAAGTTAGCTTTTCTAAATTGTTACTAAATGAGTGCTGCATATAATACAATATTAATCTCATCAGGATTAAGTAATTAGGTTTGCCAGAGGGATTATTTAGCCAAATGCTATGCGAACATCGACAAATAACGACAAAATATATCTCAGATATTGGTAAATATTAGCAACATATTGGCTCAAATGTTACGATAATCCGTTTGAACCAAGTCTACCTGAACAAAGCCACGTAACCCTAATTAAACTAAATTTTTAAAAAACTTGTTACACATACAGTCGTCCAAATATCAGATCACATCAAATTAGATATTTCCGTTCAACGCTCTATGTTTTGACTAGAATCTGATTATTTGGATTATGCCGATATCATCTATGTACCAAAGTAGTCCGGATTATGTGTGATCGATGTACTCTCTCTCTCTCTCTCTCTCTCTCTCTCTCTCTCTCTCTCTCTCTCTCTCTCTCTAAATATATATATATATATATATATATATATATATATATATATATATATATATATATATATATATATATATACACATACATATATTATATATATACACACATACATATATTATATATATACACACATACATACATACATACATACATACATACATACATACATACATACATACATACATACATACATACATACATACATACATACATACATACATACATACATACATACATACATACATACATACATACATACATACATACATACATACATACATACATACATACATATATATCTATGTGGTTCACTCCTAAGAACTTGTCGTTCCTTATGCAATATTATTTAATACACATTGTCATTACAGGCAGCACAATCAACATTATTGGCCATGAAATAATGAGTGACGGATTATTTAATGAAATATATCGATCAAACGGTTGTTCATGGGGTGGTACAGAAGTTGACAAGGCATTCTTTGGTTTCCTTAAGGATTTCTTTGGAAGAGCAGTATACAAGAAATTTAAGAAGAAATATACGGATGACTATCTTTTTCTTTGTCGTCATTTTGAAATGAAGAAGGTAAGTGATGAGCTACAAAGAAATTCAAAAGTGACATTCCGTGCAGCTTCCGCATTATTTGAACTTTTTGAAACGAACAATGAACAAATCCCATTGCTCATGTCAAGTGGCAAATGGTCTGCAAGAGTAGAACTAGTCTCTGACAGGATGAGACTGAATGCAGATATTATGAAAAGATTCTTTGCCGACGTGTTGCAGAAGACAAGAGACCATCTCCAGTTATTATTCATCGGTGATTCGTTGAAGAATGTAAACATAATTATGTTGGTTGATGGATTCTCAGAATCGATAATGTTTCAGGAAATGGTACGAAATCTGTTTCCTGAAAAGAAGGTCATAGTACCGGGAGAGGCCGGTTATGCTGTTCTTAAAGGAGCCGTTTTGTTTGGCCATGACCCAGCAGTGATCGGACACAGGGTATGAAGGATCATCTGTAGCGTTAAAAACAAATGTGTAGTTAGTAAAGGGCATTCACAGAGAAGACAATAATATAAAGACTGGGAAATGAATATATGTTGGTGGACATATTTGATATTCATGTTGACAAGGGCCAAATGTAAACCTCAATGCAGAACATTTCACAAAGATATATACACCTCAGATACCCTATCAAAAAAATATCAGTTTCGAGTTAAATTATTCGAATGAGTGCAATCATGTGTATGTAACGGATGAAGGATGTATTAAAGATGGAATAATCACCGTGGATGTCTTGGAAAATTCTAGCATGGAAAATGTAGTAGACGTCAGCGTCAAATTTTGTCAGACAGAACTCCAGGTTAGAGCAAGAGACATGAAAACAGTGTGAACAAGAAAGACGAAGATTGATTCTATTTAATAGACTGGTTTGGATGTACAATTACTTTCATGCATTGATACTAAAATAGATGGGTTTGTTTGAATCTTTACAACTGAAGAATGCAGTCAAAATAAAATCACTCCTTTGACAATTTAAACCTGTACAGTGATAGTATTCTTTAATGCAGTGACGTCACTAGGGGGTGTGGTTGACACCAGCATAGACGGTGAGATTAAAATGGCTGCCTATAAAATGTTTGAACTTTCGTGTATGAAGGAGGTCCATAGTTGTGACAGCATGGGTTACCGCGCATGACTGTATATATATTTTTTTAAATTTTTGTGCATGAAAAGAGTCGATGGGGGTGACACCATGTGTTACCGCACATGACTGTCTATAAAAGTGTTAAATTGTGTTTTCCTGGAAGTATGTCCATAGGGGTGACATCACGACTTTCTGTACTTTGTGACACCAACCTTAGTGAAGTCTCTGCTTTATTATCTGGGGGTCAATTATTTAGCATTATTTACATTGTTAGCTTAAAAATAAAATTGCCATACAGAGATGAATAATTTATATTTTGCAATTTTTTTCCAGATCAAAAAATATTTTAAGTTTCGATGATTAATTTGTTATTACATTTTATATGAACATATGGTCATCCATGTACATGTGCGAGTATATAGATTGTATGGAACGCCATGATGTCTATTTTTATAGTTGTTACTACATTATATGCACCCAGAGTTATATGTTTATTTTTTATAATATACTGTACATTGCTATGCCAAATAAAATCCTTTAAAGTGTATCATGTGCAAATGCTATTATATTTGGTGAGCATTTAAAATTTTATCAAATGCTGTTGTTATTATGCCACAAAGATGCTGTATATTTATTAATACTGAATGAACATTTGTTATCAATTGATGTGGCAAAATGACATTTTTATTTTTTTTTATCGTCGACAGATTCATAATCTGGAATGAATGTTTTATTTCATGCTATGCATTTTACATTATGTGATAGTACAACGTTTTACGGTAAGGAACAGATTCAAGCAAGGCACATGTAACAAGTGCAAGAAAAACACGAGTATAACAGTAAACCAACGACAACCGCATTGACTTGCCATTATGGTACTAATGGTAATTATCAGCAAATATGGGTATAGTGTAATGATTCTTAAAAAAAATTAAGCGTATGAATTGTTATAATTTCCTCTCATTGACAGTTTTATATCGTCGACAGATTTTAGTTATGCATAACAAACAGACTGTGTATTTACGATATTTAATGGTGGATAATTTGTTTCTAAATGTAGAACTCGTTGATTTGGCATAGACAGGTTTCCTGTCATTGTATCGCATTGTTTTTATTTTCAGATATCGAGATAAATCAATATTGCCGTTTGTTATTGTACTTGCAGCCTATGCATTTCCTAATGCTGTTCCAAATTTTGTATAATAGCTCATTATTATTATCGTCTAACAATCTTTTACATAACATACAATTTTATAACAATAATGGCAAAATCGTCGATATTAAACTTTGATAGAGAGCGGTCGGTGAATCATAAACATGAAAACAATCGTCCAGATTACTATTATCTTATTGTTGGAAGAACTGATTCGTGGAAAACAAACATGCTTTTGAACTTAATTATCGGAAATAATTTTAACAACAATCGTTTTAATATTTATAAAATAATCCACAATAGAATAAGTACGAGCTACTTAGCAAATATGAGGACAAACTTCGTGATGATCTTGTGGCTGGTGAGGATATATTATCATCAAATAACCAGAAGAACTTTTTCAAGTTAATCAACTCGATTCGTCCGAACACAAGATAGTTGTTTCTGATGATATTCCACTACACAATGAGGAAACGAATATAATAAGATCATATTTATCACTATAACGAAATAATAAATGTAATTATGTTTATCTAGCTCATGTTTTTTATAGTGTTGATATATTTATTAGGCGCAATACTAGTTGTTTTATATTATTTCTGGATTGGACAATGTTGAGGTTAGAAATATTGCAAACGAAGAATGTGTTGATTTAACAAAAGATAAATTTATTGAACAATATCCTCATGCGACAGCAAAAATATGACGTTTTTATTTAATAAATTAACAAATGATACGAGTAAAATATTTATATGCTATTTTGAAAAATACCTACAGTATTTGTTTTAGAAAACTGAATATAACTGTTGATAAACTAGCACATTACAGAAAACATATAGTAGATTTAAAAATGGTTGCACAATCTCAAGCAAACTTACGCAGCTAGTGCAACAAGCACTACGTTGATAGATAGTGGCTGACGAAACAATAGCTACCGCTCTAAAACTAATTTCTAAAGCTTTACTGGGAAAACAACCTTACCTAAATCACTTTCAGTAGAACTTAAAACATTACAAGAAAACGGTTAACTTGGATTAGTTAATGAACAACGAATCGCAGAAGAATTATTGCTATATCTGATGAAGAACGAAAAAATTAGCTACGTTACTTACAACGCATATAGCTCCCGCTGACAGACAAGCTGAAATTGAGATTCTGATGAATGATCCAATAGCACTTTAACTAAGAATAGTAAAATTAGCAGTAGTTGGATGGAATGAAGAAAGTTAGAACAAAAATGAAAACATCAGAAGAAAAGTTAGAGGATAGTTTTGCTAAAGACAGCTAGATAAAAAAGAATTTATAAAAGGACATGAATTAGATATTGAAGACAAAGATTTGACTGCTTTAGAAAATGCAAATGACAAAATGAGAGATATTAAGCATATATTTTTAATGGAAAATATAATTCTTAAAATGTGAGAGTACGAGATGTTAATATAGCCGATTACAAATTAAACAGCAAGAAACAATAAAAGCAAAAAGTAAGAAATATTTCGACGAAGTAAAACATGAGAATAATAAATACTAAAACAGTATTAACAGATATCAAATTTGAATTATTGCTGATTTTTATATCAAAGATATTAATATAATAAAAGAAAACCGATATGTGAATGCTAACCATAATTTGAGTAGTGAGGCAACGGATCTGGATTAGAAACATGACAAGGCTGATACAGGTGTCCCAAATGATATTATTCCTACTGAAAAACAAACTCGATTAATTCGATTGGTTGATGATTGTAGAGACCTTGATTAAATGTTAGCTTAAAAAAATAGGAACTGGAGTTAGAATATTTTCATCAATTACTGAAACGATAGGCAGAATGATGTTTTTGATATCATGAGAAAGCTCGAAATGTTGAATGGGAAATTGACAATGAAATTTTTGACATACTGGATAATTTGAGATCGGAAAATTTATTAAAATCTATCGAATACAAAACATTACGTCTCGACTTTATTTTATTAAAAAATATACAAATGAATGACAGCAAAATTATCCCTAAACTCTAGCCATTCTAATAAAGATAGCACAAATTTTTCGGTAAAGTATATTTCTCCAATACATTTAGATCATATAAACCACTATAAAACTGGACAAATTTCCTGAATAACATGGCATTCTATGGATAACGTAGACGTTGGTGTCAACGATAAAATTACGTTTATAAACATAAGTATTTCAAGAAAGACATGGACAAATTTAAAATTGCACAAAGAACCTACAACGTAACTGAATTAAATAAGACATTACGCGAATTAATAACGAAAAGTTAAGGAATGGCGGACAATGTTGAGTTAACATCAAATTATAACACATTAAGAGCCAGAATAACGTTAAAAATGGTAAGTCAATCAATTTTTCATCAGCAAAAGCTATCACACCTCTGATAGAATTTCTTCATTTAAAGTTATGGTGCTCTGCTGATTAAACCATAAAGAATAACGATAAATATAACAAACGTAAACACAATATTAATAAATTTCTTTATTGCACGTGGATCTTATTCAGCTGAGGGTACTAATAGACAAACAATACACCGTTTTTCACCAGACGTCCATCGTACCTATCATGCAAATTATTCCACGTCAGATTGTTTATTATACATGAATGTTGCAAAGCAAATATCAGAGGTAAATATGCAATTGACAGATCAGTCTGGACAACAACTGGATCTTAGTAATGAAGTTGTTACCTTTTATTTACACTTACGCACACGATATCAAAGTTATTGCGACAACATGATTGACAGTACAATTATGCAACCTCAGACGTAATGTGTTGTTTGTGTTGCTTATAATTTGCAACGTAGCTTTAACAATTTTTCAGTCATATCGCTACGATGTCTGCAGTGTGGCAGTTTATAGTGATGTCTAGCATTGGGGCATCATGCCGCAGACATGTTACATGATGTACCGCCCAGTCACATTATCCTGACACCAGGCCGACCAGTTCTAACACTAACCTCTTAATGCTGAGCGTCAAGCGATGCAGCTGTTAGTACCATTTTTGTAAGTGTTTGGTATGACTCGACCGGGGATAGAACCCACGATCTCCCGCATCCGAGGCGGACGCTCTAACCACTAGGCCACCGAAGCGGTTCAAATATAATGAAACAACAAAAAGTTTATAGAAGAAAAAAGTCGGAGGAATTTTGTTAAATATATTTACTAAACTTATATTACATTTTCCAGTAATAGCTTATAAACTTGCGTTAATTGCACTTGACGTATCAAACACTTAGTAAATGAAGGTGCATCTGCAGCTGGAACTGCTGCGGAGAAAAAAAGTAGCTGTTAAAATGAATGGCTCAAAGCGGTGTACCGACAATTAAGCAAGCTATTTCAGATATCGCACCAACAAAAGAAACTCACAACGCAATGATAACAACAGGAAACTTATTACCGAGAGGAGAACAAATTATAACAAAGTAATATCTAAAGCAATAGTGCCAACAACTGCGTGAAATTTATGACGCAATTTTATATAACGTAATAAATAAAAAATGTCTTTAAAAATTATCTCGATTTAGCAACAAAAAAGAAGAAACGGTAATACAATTTGAATATGTTGAATATTACGATGAAAATTCTAACGCACCTAATAAGGCTGGAAAGACGAGGAACTGTTTTTTCCTCATAACGCAGTGTTAGAATTCCGTGTCCAGAATATGACAGTAGCTGTTCCAACCGCCGAAATTGCAGATAAATCACAAGTAGATCCTATAAATGAAGGTTGGTGTTTATTTAAAGGCGCTCGATATCAACTAGCTAATCAAACAGTTGAGGATACTTCATATCACTTGCAAGCTGCAGGTACAATATTAAATACTCTTTCGATTTCCGATGATTATTCTAGATCAACTGCAACTAATATGGTGTGGTTTAAAGATGCTGGAACAGGTTTGTTGGGTATTATTGCATCGCGTTTTTCAGGAGTAGGAAATATTTTAACTCCCGGGATTAATGCTGCAGCAAGTGCTGCAGTTGTAAGAGCTTCTATTGTTGTGATGCTAATTTGCTAGGTATAATACCTACAGCTGTATCAGCTGAAGAGAGGGCCACAAGAGTTTCACTTACTGCAGCTAATAATAATCTTGGGTTTTAACACCAGGTTGAGGTGATGATAGAAATGCATTGTTAAATAGTGTTAATAACTCAGTGTTTTACACCAAAATAAATGATCGTTATAATAAAGGGTATATTAAGAAAAAGGCAGTTACAGAAGCATCACGTCAAATTACAATTTTGGTACCTCTCGGAGCTTTAGGAACTATAATAGAATTTCTTGCAGTTAAAAACACACACAGTTTAGATCGATCAGTTCAAAATCATTGTTTGTTTAGAACTGGTGGGGCTGATGTACAATTTGTCATAAACAAACTTGCAATCTGGATGCCAAGAATAACTTAGCCAATAGCTCAAATGGCAGAATTAAATGATATGCTGGAAAACACACAAACATTATTTTTTTTCAGCAACATAAAAAATATAAAACAGCAGTTTCAAATACCACCGACTACACATGGCGAGTTACAATACGAAGAGACTCAACTACTTCATCAGTTATTTGTTGTATTTCAGAGAAAAGCTCCACGTAGCAACCAGAAACAAAATAATGGAGTATGTAATATCACTAATGTCAAAAAAATAATTGCAGAAATAAATTCAAAACAATATCAAGAACAAGAGATATAGTGCAATTTTGCAGATGATGAGAATAAATACATTACTAAAACGTACATGTATTTACTAGACTCAATGCAAAAATATAAAAGTTCTGGATATGGATCTCAGATGTCAATAGAGAAATTTCGTACACTTTATCTAATATTTTATTTCGATGTTAGTAAGCATAGACAGAGAGATGTCGACACACAGCTGATATTGAAATTACTTAGACACTAAATGCAGTTCCAGCAGTACCAATTTATGTATATGAATTAGTAATAGCAATATATTTGTTACAATTGACTCAGTCGGATGTCAGATTCCAGTCAAAAATTAAAGTTTTTTTGTACTTTACTCAAAGTTTGAAGAGATATAAAGATAATCTGTAATCGTTATATCATGAGAAAATATAATGTAAAAAATAAATTTTACTGGTGGTCAAGTTAAAAATTAGCAGCTGCTGTTGCAAAAGAAAATGCAGGTTTCATTAAAGGTCGACCTGATCATAACGCCTTAAGTGTTTGAGTACTTTAACGAAATTTATATTAACCTAACAACTAGTAAATAAGTACAACCGCGGCAAACTTTTTGTTTAAATTTTTAATTGCTGCACAAATAACAGCGATGTCCCACCGCACTGCGATGGAAGGTGGTTTCTTTGGTGCGCCACTATCTATAATGGCCAAAAGATTAATACCAAACCTTTTGCCGGTGTTAGTTACATTAGGATCAGCAGCAGCGTCTGGAGCTGTATCTGGCGCAACGAAGCAAGCAGATGAGGGCCATGGAATAAATACAATTTGTGTATAAAGATAGATATAATGCCCAGACCTAAAACAGCAAAACAGAAAGACAACAACGAAAGACAAAAGACAACACCAAGGCAAAAGGTTGGATTTTTTTCGAATAGCTCCATTACTAGCAGGATTATCTGGAAGTCTGTTGACAAAGCTGTACGGAATAGGACGAGGACTAATGTTGCTAGGAACAAGGAGACGAAATCTCAGCCGACAAAGTCGGCTGCGTTAATTGATTTTTATATACTTGATAGACTAAAAAATGTAACATATTTCCATGGAGTTCTTTTAAAGATGATTTTATAGCGCTGTCACATTTAAACAGACATCAGTAAATATAATGGTATATGTTTAAGAATAGGTCTACTCGTGGTAAAATTTAGCAGCAAGGTGATTTAGCTAAATATGCAATCCTTGATCTACACAGAAATATGATTGATGATTTATTAAACATTACAAGTGTTGACCAAAATAAAGTCGTTGTTTTTTCAGGATAAACAAGAACGATTAAAGATGAGTAATTTTCAACTGCTAGATGTACTTATACGAATTCCTACTGCAGTTACTGTTAATATCGTTACTTTTACTGATCAAGGTAAAATACAAGATTCCGCTAAGTCAGTTAACGATTATATCAGGAAGGCTGACGATGTATTTAAAGGAAATATTATTATGAATATAAGTCAAATTACAGGTCTTGAAAACACAACCACAGATAATGATGCTGCAACGGAGAAATACGTTGATGATCAAGAATCTAAGTATGTATTAGCCAATGGTGGTAAAATGCATGCATTTCCAACATGAATAATAATGGCATTAATCTCAGACCACCAGAATCTGAGTTTGATGCTGCAATAAAAAAATACGTCGATGATAAGAAGTTCCAATCAATAATAAAATAAACATACTCAAAACTGATTTTTTAATTTTCGCTTGAACATGAACAAAACTAATAACGAATTTTTTGGAACTCCACCAATTGTTGATACAAAACTCGCTCATATTAACACAAAACAACGATATTATCAGTGGAATTCCCGATATTATTAATATATCGAGTCTGATTAAAATTCCTCGCAAGCAGATGAAAAATATCGTTCATGTGGCTGCTTCTGGAAATCAAACATGGTCGCAGCAAAACAACACCCTCAAATATACTACAGAGGTCACAGGTGTGTATAGATTGTCCATATTTATCAGATCAAAGTTTAGCATATTTATCATATATACCTGGCGTCACTTGACTGATGATTTCTATGGACCCGTGTCTATAGTGTTAAACAAAGATGTCGAAGAAACGTTTATGATGATAGCATCTGATAAGAGATTAACTGCTGCGCCATGCAGTTGGTGTCTGGAATTCATCGCTGAAATACCGCAATTAATGTCATAGTATAATGAATCAATTGATAGAGTCACTCATTGATGTTCATTGTCATAGATAAATTCAAATATGGAATTCCTGACCAGACTAAACAGTGCCATTGACGATTATACAGTGAAAATAAAAAAATATCGTAGACGTATGGTTGTCATTGATATAGTTGTTTACTCAGAGTCTGCTATTGTTGCTAAAGCCGGATTAATATTATCAACATTAACAATGACATCTCCAGTAGTTATAACAATTATTGTTTCAAGTTCAACAGCTATCGAAGATATTCTCAGGATTATTGCTAAAAAGATAGCTACATGTGCAAATAAGAAATTGCGTGAGAATATCATAAAATTACACACAGCAACAGCAACCTATTCTAAAATATATGGGTAAATTTCCACGTATCTAAGTGATGGTAAAATATTTGACGAGCAATTCGCAACGATAATGAAAACCTATGATGAAGCATTTAGAATCGTTAGTGATTCTGATGACAATAACCAAAGCAAACAAATTAAAAATAAAATAATAACTAACAATAATGTCAGCGTCTGAACAGCTTTCGGAGATTGAGTCGAGAAAGTTATTATAGCAGATCGTCACTAATACAACTCCTTCAAAAACTACGATGATATCAATAAGTTTAACCAATCCTGAATTTTATGTTAACTTTCCAACCGCAATTCCAGTAAAGAGATAGCATTAGCTCATTTACGGGTTTATTATACATGGCCTAATATTGGATCAAAACCATTTGGTGGAGAACAACCATATAATTCAATATTTTTCGCAAATAAGAATAAACCTGATCGAACTTATGATTGGCAGGTAGTTCGTGTTCCAATTGGCTGTTATCAAATAGAGCAAATCAATGAAAAATTCCAGCGTAGAATTAAATATATTACAGGAAAAGAATCAAAAATAACAATTACTGTTTACGAACCAACATTATCGTCGGTGATTGAAATAAATTCCCCTGATTATACTGTAGATATTTATCAATGATCATTACTAGGTTGGCCTGAAGTAGCACCAGCTTAGCAGGGTCCAAGAGAACCACAGAGAACCGACTTCATGATAGATATTAAGAAATTTATAAACCATCCAGAATATCGAATAGAACAAAATACTTATCCATCGCGACGACATTTTGGTGATGGAATTAAACATTATATATATATATATATATATATATATATATATATATATATATATATATATATATATATATATATATATATATATATATATTAAACAGAAGCCCATTTTACAAAAAACAATTGATGGCAATAAAGGTAAAATAATAGTACTTCATGTTGGAATAAATTCATATGCTAGTACAATGAAGTCTGAACACAAGCGTGTCTTAAATAATCCAAAACATTTGTTTCTTACAACGATGATTTAAAAACTCAGATATAGAATCTATAAAGCCTATATAGTTAATGAAGACTATCCAGTTCAGCGAGTTAGAGCAAATAATCTCTTCACGAGAGTATTTCTGAGACATTTTTTCGGAATTACAAGAGAACAACTATCTAAATTTATTATACCTGGATTTAACTCCGAGGAGCTAAAAAATTCAGTTAATGATCTTATGGATGAAAACTTTAAAAGAATATGTGATTCATAAAAAATAATCCCACCACCAACAGTTATTTGATATAATAATGACCCATTTGGAACAGGTCGTCATATTTCGCCTAATATTGTTAGTATAGCATCCACTATTGCAGTGATTCTGGTATGCGGTATACTTGATAGCAGTTACCACATAGCTCTTTCAAAGTTTAACCAGGCCCAACAGGGATATAAATTATATTCAACCAGTATTCAAGCACCCCCGGGGTATCTCATTGTTCCTGATCCATTAAATTAAATCTACCTGCGTGTACATAAGTCATTTTTGTCAAGAATGAATTTCAAACTCACATGGCAATATTATTGATTTGAGAAACGAAACTTTATATATTAATGTGTACATACGCTCGTAGAGTTAATATTATAATCAGCAGCAAAAATATTTGAAATTTATTTTTATGACAATGGGTAATAAAACTGAGCTGGTCTGGAATATAATTTTTGATTAATCCATAGCAGCAGGGAGGGTGAAGGACAACAACTGAGTGACCAGACTGGTAAATGAAATCGTGAAAAAATACGTCAATAATTGGGTAACAAAACTGAGCTAACCTCTTGACTTTATCAGGCGGTTTATTACCGGTTTTTAATCGTATGAAAATATAATAATTAGAGACGTTGGTTTAGCGTTATTGCCCTTTTTTCAGCCAGTTGTAGGAACCCTTTTTAGGTAAGGACTCGAGCAAAAGTTGCAAGGTTCACCATCCTTGCTGCTTCTTTGTTTCGTTACATTTTCTTTAAACTCGTCATAATCACCAAGGTCACCTATTTGTTCGATATTTTCAAAAATGAGATATACAGCAGCAATCCAATCGTCAGGTTTAAGATCATTAACGTAATCAGGTTTTACCTATTTATCACGGTCTTCATATATTGATGCAATAATTATTGTGCGGGATAGACTTTGGATAGCGTTAATACTCCTGGGGGAAAAAATATTCATTTACTGATTGTTTTGGTCCTTGTTGTTGTTGTTGTTTTATTTCCTGAAGAGCCGACGTCATATTTTTATAGCTGTATCGTAAGCAACATAGCTCGTGTCTTTACTTCGAGCTTGATCAGCATTAAAACCTAAACGAAAAATCCCATTGTACATTGCTCGCAACTTATAACATCATCAGCATACTCAAGATTTAGAAATATTTTTCGTTCATCATAAGATAAAAAAGCATTTTCAGCTAATTTATCTTTATCAAACTTTGCAATGCTGTCAATTAAAGCATCATTAAATGTATCAGATAATTTAATTTTAGGTTGGGCTTTCTTTGATTCTTGGTTAGTATCATCTTCCGCTTGATCTGTTTCTTCAGCTGGTTGACACTTAGCTATTTTGGCGGGAAGTTCTCGTATATTTTTTGTAGTTTGTTTAGTTCGCTGTTATTTTATTTGTTTTTAGTTTGTTTCGCTGTTTCTTTTAACACAGGAAGAATACATTCAGTGGTATTCGTGAAAGGTTTAAATACTTGTTCTGCGGTTTCTGTAAATTCTTAAATATGACGCAATGGTTTAATTACAGCAGCAGAGAGGGTGATCTAAAAAAAATGGCACTCACGAGTGCATAAACGAACACACAAAATTTTATAAATGCCGATGTCAACAGCGAAGTAACAGCAGAAACTAACACTTGCAGCGATGTTACGGAGAAAATCTCGATTCGGTTATTGACCTTTTTATATTTGTTTTGTGTGAATCTTTAATTTTGGACAAACTTGCTCGAAACAAATTTGTAGGGTCCACCCTCTCTGCTTCAGAGAGAGAGAGAGAGAGAGAGAGAGAGAGAGAGAGAGAGAGAGAGAGAGAGAGAGAGAGATTTGATGCCATATTAAGTAGTATAAATATGATTTAGCTTACAATTGAAAAATTTAACACGAACTGAAGTATATTATTTTGCAAACAATTATCTGTAAACGTACGAAACGTATGTGATGATTTTTGTGGAGAGAGAGAGACAGAGACAGAGACAGACAGACAGACAAAGAGTGACAGAGCGAGAGAGAGAGAGAGAGAGAGAAAAAGAGACAGAGAGAGAGAGAGAGGTCATATGCCTTCACCTTCGCCGTGATTGAAACAAAAATCACTTTACAGTACTCCGTGCACAAAGAAATATTGTTATTCACTTTTGCTTGAAGAGACAGGAGTAACTGTTTGATTAGCTCTTTTGTTGATGTTGTTCTTTGCGCAAACAATTAATAAATGGAAATTATTATTGAGTTGGTTCCCAATGTGGATATTTGGCAGAGGTTCTCGCTGTGGAGGTAACGAGGAAATCCCATGCACTTCAATTATTTTCGTTTCGTTGTATAATATTCGTTTCATTAAAGTTTATATTATTTCGAATGTTTGGCTTATACGATCACTTACCAGGACCAACGGTAAAACCCCTTGTGTAATTTTGTACACAGACGAACACATAATGGACATTAAAAATCTTTGTTCCTCTGTACTTGGCTTTGACAAAACATATATGTTTTGCATAATGCATGTGACGGTAACATGTTACAAGTAACTGATGGTAACACAAGTCAGAACAGGTTAAACACCATTCTTTCTTTGACCGCTCTTCATTTACTCTAACAGCGTTTTTGAAACATTTTTTTCCATCATTTCAAAGTAAACTTATGGATACAAGTCTTGAGATCCTTGTAATTGGAAGTGATGATGAGAAGGCTCTAGTCAAAGGCATTACAGCTAATCTGTCCGAAGCAACACACGTTTTTTGTACACGCTATTTACAAGAGAGTGTTAGGCATATATTGACAGACGACGCACTAACCGCGACTGAGGGGACAAACTATCTTGAAATAATTTTTTGGAAGACGGTCTAGTTGACGCTCATGGCAGTATTTGCTTTGACGACAAATGTGAAGCTTTAGAAAATCTCTGTGCTGGAATTTCAGAAATAAGTCATAATTACTTTCAGGAAAAACTAAAGACAACTATCAAACTAAAAGTCAACAAACCGTTAAAAATCTATCAGATAGACCGCATGTGTAAAAACAATAATCGTGAATCTATGAACCACGTTCTTAAATAAACAGTTGACTGGAAGACGAAAACGCTCACGGAATTTGAACAACTGATACACGAGTTAGTAATTGGACAAATCAGAAATCTGATTAATGCTCTAGTAAGCACTATAGAATTCCGACTTGCCGACAATCATCAAAAATTTCAGTCACCAAAATCAGCATGAATAAAAATGACAGAGCAACAACACACAAACGTGTACAAATGCTTCAGACGCCACATTGACATAAATACAAAATACATACCTACGGACGGTCAGACAAATGTTGGTGCATCAAGGACTAATGGACGAAAACCTGGACAAAGGAAACCAAACATCAATGTACGAACTGTGACAGTTATTGCAAAAACATCCAAACATGAACCAGAGATTTTCGGTTATGTTTAGTTTACCTTGTGTAACATGACTTGAACTTCAATTTTCAAGAGGAACAGAATATTGAATACTAATGGATTAATCAATTCATCTGTGTGCTCAGATTATTAATTTAATGAAATCTGATTACTTATGTATGTATTTAAATATAATTATTACATTTTGCCAGAAGAAATGTTTTCTTTGCAAAAATACTTAGTTGTCTTTGTCAATTATCATATATCCTAGCTTGTTACAATTGCGCTCTTCTCACTCCTGTATATACTATCTTGGATGCTTTTGGTACTTCGCTACTTTTCACTTTCATTCTGTATAAGTACTTTGATTTGATATTTATCATACCTATCTAATCCAGTAAATAATAAATAATTAATATAAATTTGAATTAAAGAAATTTGAAATAAAGTTTATTTTAGTTTTAATTATTATTTAAACAAATGCAAACGAAACGATAGATTAATGTATGAGCTGTGATAAATACTGCTAAATGATCCAAACATTATCATTGAAAATACTTCTGTAGAGATTTTGTCATAAATAGGCTGTGGTTTGTATGATACGGATTGTGTTCTGTTGGATTTATTGGAATATATCAAAGAAGACAAATTTGGTTAACGACAAACTTTTGACTTATTATTTTTCATACAAACATTTATTATTTTCGCAAAGAAGTCAAAATTAAAAAAAAAACGTTCTCAATAAAATGCACCTTGTCTGCATCATAACCTTTTGGGAATCTAACATTTGGTTTAATGAATCCAACATTCAACTTCAAAACCAGTTCATTTATTACCTTAGGGATTTAAATGAACTCATCACTTCCAAATTCTTTATGAATATTACCCGTTCACATACTTTCTAGAAGACTACTTAACAACTTTACAATCAACTGTCATTAATAAAAATAGCATATTAGTACGTTTCAATATTGTCAAATATTGGGAAACCTTTTAATCAACAATTAAATTAAATGCGCTTTTTATTTTTATACACCGAGAACATGTACATACAAGTGCATTTCGGTGTATTTCAGGTTTTCAATGCATTTCGGTGTTTACAGTACTGTAGAGTAACCTTCGCGGTGGATTATTTCGGTGTTTACAGTACTGTAGAGTAACCTTCGCGGTGGATTTCCGGTTCTTGTTATTGATGTTCAACAGAAGACACCGTTGTTGCCTCTAGTCCACGTTCCATCTTCTAACACATAGTACTATTATTAGTACCCTAGTCCTACGTTGTGGACGTGGTACTATCATGAGCCTATGTGTGTCAATGGAGCGGCTGGATGTGATTCACACCCGGCACGTTTTTATAGCATAATATTAACAATGTTGAACATGTTTCTTACATATAATAAAATAATTTGAGTAGCCCTCGTTTATTTGTGTGCCATGAAAGGACATTAGGGCCTTTTTTGGAAACGTAAACAGATCGTAGTAAAAATGAGGCGCGGTGCGAGTCGGAAATAAAGCGCATTAAAAGTAAATACGGTTTATCCATGACTTTGAAATTACAACAAAAGGCCATTATTTGCCACTTGATCGGTAAAAAGGGTGTATTTGTCCTGCTATCCACTGGATTTGGAAAGTCACTGACCTACATACTCATATCACTACTCTTAGATGAGGTAAGCAAAACAGATTAATTGCTTAGCTGCAACACAATATAATTAACTTAATGATTTATGAATAATGACCACAGCAGGAATTTACACAAATACTGATCATCAACCAATCTACATATAAATCTATCCTATCGTTTGCAACCTGCAAGCCATGGAGTTCATTTCCTGAAAGTCAAACATGACCCTAGGCATCCTCTGGTACAGAATTAAACACATTAAGGTGCCTGTTATTGGCTTGACTAATATCCTTTTGCAAGAAGACAATCCCAGGTGCCTTGATGATTCTCTAGTTGTTAATGTGCCAATCAAGATGTTGGTTAGAAGAGGACAGTGCTTTGATATTTCTTCAAATCTAACATCCCAGTCAAATTTACTAATATCTTCTAATGATTTTCCTCATTTAAAACAAGATGAACAGTTTTTGTCATATTTTTGACCTTTTCTTACACCATTTGCTGTAACAATTTTTTAACAGCTTTCCTGAATCCAATTCTTGATTTCATCAACAGTGTAAAACCTCTATGATATTGTCTTCTTGATATGCAGCACAGAGCTTTGCCAACTTCTGCTTCTTGGCTGGAAATCTAAAACTCAAATGACAACTTAAATATCACAGTCAATATAGAGGTGTAAATGATCAATGTGTTGTGTATATTTTAATAGGTACATATATTTCAGAATATTATAGTTTTCGTTATAACAATTTTGAACATGAAGGTGGAGATTGATGCTTTACATACTGCCTGTTTGGAGCTAAATGTTAATTTATTCCTCCTACATCATTTAAGGTACACATTAATCCAATAGAAAAATATTTGGGTGATCCTAATATGCTAGTTCAGTGTAAATTATGTTTATTTTCCCTTGCACCAAAAAGGATAGAGAGGGACATAAGCAAATCTAGGTGTGAAGATAAAACAGTATAAAATTTGTAATGTCTTGTAGTCTGAAAACTGTGAAAATAGGACGGCAATATCTGTTGGAACATAATGCATAAAAAAGTATTTGAAAAACCGATGCCAGCAAATGCAAAATTTATCTTTTGCCTCATAGATGATTTATTGGTGATAATTTTGTATTCCTCCACTCTGCACTGGAAAATATTTTATGTGTATGAATAGCAAAGATTGTAAAAGTTAGCAGACAGGCCACTTTTTATTATTATACTTGTGCTTACATCGCCCGACCCCCACCCATATACTCCGCAGTTATATTTAGCTCCTGAGCAACAGTCCTCACACACACACACACACACACACACACACACACTATCCTCTGCAGTTATATTCAGTGTAACAGACTTGAAAATATTTTTGGCGACGTTTTATTATTATACTTTTGCTTACACCGCTCGACCCCCCCATATAATCGGCAGTTATATTTAGCTCATAAGCAGCAGTGCACACACACACACACTCCTCTGCAGTTATATTCAATGTAACAGACTTGAAAATATTTTTGGCCACTTTTTATTTTTATACTTGTGCTTGCACCGCTCGACCCCACCCCCATATAATCTGCAGTTATATTTAGCTCATGAGCAGCAGTGCACACACACACACACACACACACACACACACACACAATCCTCTGCAGTTATGTTCAGATTAACAGACTTAAAAATGTTTTTGGCAGAATAGAAATTTACATTCTGCCGTCATGAATAATTCGTATATCAATATATATCAAAATATATACATTCATGCAAGAAGACAAAAAAAGACATTGCTATTCATGTATGTTTTTTGTGGAAATTTCTGAAAGAACATCAAACGTAATATTTATGTAATTCCTTACCATACAAAAATAGAAGCAATAGCAAATGAGTCTGCAGTTTTATCAATAAAGCACGACGAAAATTCCGACTACGTGAAATCACCTTAAAGTTATTATAAAATAGTATATTTTATAATACCGTTAAGTTGACTTCATGTAGTCAGAAATTTCGTCGTGCTTTATTGATAAAACTGTAGACTCCTGTGGTAACACGTACCTTTTCTGGTGACGTTACTCTGTCTCTTCACTTGCTTTGCAGTTGGGTGGGGACTTCGCAGCTTCTTTGCAACGTACGACATTCTTGGAGTAGCGACATGACTAATTTCGTACTTAGATATCCGGACTGCATCGCGGTATCTTTACATTTTTTGGCTGTTTCAACTGAGGCCTTTCTGGATGGTAACAACGGTCCATGAGCAATTTGCACATAGAAACCTCCTGCTCTTGGATTCAGGAATTAAATCTACGTCAAATTCCTCTTCTATAACATCTTTCATAGTTTTTTGTATACACTTTAGTTTGATATTAGAGTGCAAGCTTTTTGTCATAGCCATGTTTCTTGCCATGGTGACAACGGTCTATGAGCAATTTGAACATAAAACCCTCCTGCTCTTTGATTCAGGAGTTAAATCTACGTCAAATTCCTCTTCTATGACATCTTTCATAGTTTTTTTGTATATACTTTAGTTTGATATTAGACTTCAAGCTTTATTTGTCATAGCCTTTGCCTTTTCTTAACAAAAACTCTTTTCCGCAGTTAATGCAAGTATCCTTTATAGTTTTCGCGCGTTATGTCATTCATCAATTAATACCATAGCGTAGAATATCCAAATATGGTCTGGCAAGCCTTATGTAGAAATGAGGTCCCGGCGAGAGTCTCGCGTTATCTGTCATTGTGGACATGGTGAGTTTAGCGTAACTATACCAATTTATTTTATCGTGTAAGAGCTTAATAAATTCAGAATAAGCCAAACTTATTTCACAACATGACTATACTTATGTATTAGATTTCTAAACTATTTGTTTCTGACTATAGAGAGGATTTTGTTTGCTCCATTATATGATATGGGATCAGTTTGTAGCCTCAACCACAACAAACCAGGTTGAGGCTACGAAATCTTAGCTATGCAACACATAACGAAGTGAATGAAATTACGATTCTGTTATGGCATACTATACTTTGAAACGCCATAAATGAAGTAATTAACGAATAATTGTTAGGCACAATGAAAACAATCATGTATCAATGCTATGCTATGCACAGCACAGCACAGCCACTCGACGCGAGATAACTAAGATGTTCATCATGTTGTAGCCTCAATTTGTTTTGTTGAGGTTAACGTAGGACTAAGGTACTAATATTAGTACTAAACGCGAGCTTTATGTTAAAACAACAAAAACAAAACAATCTTATGGAAAAGCCATACAGAGTGACAAATACCTCAGATTACCTCCATGACCCGTTCTGTCATTGGACCCTCTCTTGTCATACTATATAAGACAAAGTATGTACAGAGCACTTTACAAGGACAGATTCATTAGTGACGATAGCAGTTATCTTGTACAGCGGCCTTAATTACTTATATGTAGTAAATACCTAATTTTAGAAGAGATAACTAGGTTACGGAAATGGTCTTGAGGCAAACTAGGGTAGCCCACAGGAATAAGTTCAAAACAAAGTCAGCATCAAAATGTTTTTTCATTGGAATGTATTCGAATTTCTTGGAACTATTGAAATTGAAAGGACTTTTAGGAAATGAGGAATGCATTAACTATGCTGTAAGTGAATTTATTTCTTTTATTCCTGTATTTGGAGAAATATATTATTTTCAGCTACATAAAACTTGTTTTGCGATTTCTGGTTGCATAGTTGAAGTCCCTGGAGTTGTGACATGATTTGGCAAAAGTAAAAGATGAATGAACACAATTAAGAGAATCATAGCCAGCTGTAAATGACTTGGTACCTTGATACATATATTACAGAACATCTTTAACTTTGTATCATATCTCAACCATGGACTCCAACTGTTTCCAACTGTTGAGAAATTTTTGGGAACTTTTGACCCGTATATCATGATTTGGTATTGCACTTGAAGCATTACTACCATCATTATATGTAGATGATGTTGGACTGTCAGGTATAACATAAGGTTCAGTGACTATTGTCTGATAAATTTGCACTAAATTTAAAATGCTTTCAATTTTGTTAACATACTCTTAGGATGAGATGATGAGCATGCAACATCTAACTTCCCCATGATAAAGTTGCACTTTTGACAATATGTAACTCATTGAGATTTGTTTTCTATTTGCTTTGTATTTAGACACTGCAATCAGCACTACAAAGGTCAGTTTTCTATTAATATTCAGCAAAATTATTTTATTGATATATTTATAATAAACAGAAGGATTAGCCGTCATTCAATTGTAGCTGTTTATGTTCGCATCTTCACAGATTGGTCGATTGTAGGTATAGTCTGGTAGCATGGTTTGAGTGCATCCCAGCATACATTACTCAGGGCAGATGTTAACATAAGTGGATTATGATGTAACAATGCATTGTAAAGATAGGTTTGTCACTAGAATATAAACAAAGGCTTTGTTTATGCAACAGATTCCAGTACATTGTGTATGCAAGTGTCTGGCTTCCTTTCCTGGTCTCTTCAAATTTCTCACTCCAAATCCGTAATTGTATGTACATATTAACAGCCAAAAAGGATGTTGCCAAAAAAAATGCCAGATGATATATTTTGTTACCAATAAGGTAAAAAAGTAACAATTTGTGACATTGGCGAAGTTCTGGATGATGCCTGCTATTTATATTGATGTCAGTCATACATTATAAAATGATAACATTTTATGCTATATAAATATAATATAATATATATATATATATATATATATATATATATATATATATATATATATATATATATATATATATATATATAGTTCCTGTGCTATAATATTATCTGCTTAATTTATTCATAGTTGTAAAATGGTTCAAAAGCTCAAGGATATGTGCCTTAAGGTCTTCTGGCTCGTGGCTAGTATACTGGTCAGATACTGGAACAAGTACTCAACCCTATGTTACCCTTCGGATCATCTTTCCGTTAGGATCAGAAGTTTGCTGGGAATACTTTTGAATTATGTTGCTGTCTAACCATGATTTTCTACCAGGGGTCACGCCATCAGGTGAAGAGGGTGAAAAAGTCGCCTGAGTATGGTAGACATAGCCTTCTGTTAGGAAAGCGAAAATGACTGTCCTCGTATTTTCGGACGTAATATAGCTGTAGATTACTTTTGAGATTCCCCCTCGCAGTAGCCAGTAAGTTATGGCACTGTTGTAATCCAAGGTTAAATGTATCAATATGTAAATTGTAATTTGCTTTTAAAAATGATATCGGGGAAGAGTATTTTCTAATGTATTTCTTGTTTTTATAAATGGAGATTTTAACTGCTGTATTTGCGTATTTTCTTGATAAAATCAGTTTGAAACAGTAAATGAACATGTAATGGCAGACATCACTACATATACGATATACCACATCGTTAAACTATTCGTAAATAATTGGGCAAATATATTCAGGAAAATATATAATAGGATGAAAACAGTTTAAATATTATTTCATAGGAGATATAGCCTAAATATTAAATAATGTAGGGCAAAAACACATGACAATCTGTTTTGAATTCGAAACGTTGCTGCAAGTTCAAGGATGTTTTCTGACCGACCGTGATTTTCACGAAATTACAAAAGAGATGTTACGAAACGGCTTGTTCTGTGTAACAAAAAGAAAAAGTGCACACAAACTTTATGAATTTTAATAATGATGCAAATCATTTACTAGATCACAAAATAATGTAAATTATTTAAACAAGACTTACGGTTTTAGAGAAATGGTCCAAATTTTGTTCAAAACTAATAAAATAAGTCCATAAGAAAGTTCTAAACACTAACTAATGTATGATGTTCCGGTCCAAAATGGTGGTTGTCCGCAATTTCCAGAATTTTTCGCAAAAAAAATGTACGTGTTGTCCCGTTCTAAAATTAGCAAGAAAACGTCCAAATATGCAATGTAGTCCGCTAGGAAAGTTATAAAGAAGTGAATAGTTCCTCTAACACGGGTTGTGTTATTTTACGTAGATATGATAATGAATTCTTCTTCTGGTTTTACGTAGATATAATATATTCTTCTGGATTTATGTTGATATAATACATTCTTCTGGCACAACAAAATAAAAGTTGTATGACTCATTCAACTACGACAGTCTGTCCGAGACTGACTCTCGAACAGGACAGTTTGTATGTGACAGTTTGTATGTCACTGTATAAATCGCAAAAACTCAAAGCATATATGGGAATGCTAAATCGTAGCCTGAACTGCACTCACATGAGGAAGCATGCAATTTCTCAATACTTCTGAACAATGAATTTTCGTCATCATACATAGCACGTGCCAACATGAACTACATCTAGACCCAAGTAAACTTATCAAAAACATGTTAGACGATATAATGAAATAAAATGAAAAGATTTATACAAAATGGATTTTTTAACGCCTAGAATTCCAGGGTCGTAACAATATATAGTAGTGAAGTAAATACTATTTAAACAATTCAAACATGGTTTATTTATACCAATTTATATCAGTATGTAGACAAATAATTCAACCATAACTATGTAGTCCTATTAATGAATTTGTTGTAGCAAAGCAAGAAAGTGAACTGTATTTAGATAAACTCTCTTTCTAAAATTAGACGCACTCGCTTGGTGCAATACTTGTTCGTGGATGTTTCATTTTTTTGGGGAAAAGAGTCCAGTGTAGTTATTTATTTATCTATGTTTATAAGTATAGTTTTCAGACTCATTTCATGTCCGGATTTACAGAGTTAGTACTGTTGCAAGTTCTTACCCATAAATGTCTGTGGAACATTCTTGTATATCCTAATTGAAATGGATCTTACATGTCTGATACCTCATAATTAATGCCGTTGCCAGAATTACATTTGATGCAGATAATATATAACAGATGCACTGAAATTTCATATAAATATAATATGTAACAGGTGCACTAAAATTTCATATAAATACTATTTCCAAGGAGTACTCACATTTCTTTACAGATAACAGCTGATAACAGATGGCATCATTGACTATAGCAAAAGATCTTACATGTCCAGTATGTTTGGAGTTTTACAAAGATCCAAGGCTTCTTCCTTGTCATCATTCCCTTTGTAAATCATGCCTTGTGGCACTTTATTCTAAGAATAAAACTAATACTGATTGTGAGCTCCAGTGTCCAAATTGCAGACATCTGTTTCAAGCACAGGATGAGACACACATCGCATCTTTGCCAAAGAATTTTACTCTTGCATTGATAGTGAGCAAGTTTCAGGAGTCAGTGAAAAGAGATGACATTTATCCATGTGATGTTTGTGAGGAGGGTCAGAAGAGAAGGGCATTAAAAAAATGCTTGCAATGCCAGTTGCATTACTGCAGGATGTGTCTGGAACAGCTGCATCCAAAGAGAGGAGCTCTGGCCAATCACAAGCTTGTGCTTGTCATGGATGCATATGGAGATGAACACGAACACAAGGAAACAAAGCTTGCACTTTTGTCTTCAGTATACGAAAGCCAATCTGTTGACACTCAGAAATGTGAACAGTTAAGAACAGAAATATACTGCATGTCATGTGATGAAATTTGCACTAATGAAGACCAAATGTCCATAGAAGGAAAACATGGGAATCATAACACGACTGAAATACAGACAGCATATCAAATAAAAAGGGTAATTTTAATTTCTTGGTTATGAATACTGATATTCTATGTGTCTAATTGTTATGGACGTTGTAACTTCTATACTTTTGTGCACAAATGAACCATGTACAAGTATCTTGAAAAATAGCTATTGCCTTTTGAATGGTCTGCTCATTGTCAGTTCTGATCAATACTGGTACAGATGATGAAGAGTAATCCACCTTTGGTTTGGTGATTCATCATTCATGACCATTTTTTAAAAGTTTCCTGATGTTCACAGGGTCAAATATACATTTGCTGCATATCTAGAATTACATTCCAAAACTTACACTATTATCTGAGTTTAACTATGCCAGTTGTTCTTTTAAAGCATGCATTAATATTTGAGTCAGTGTCTGAATGAAAATAACCTATTTAGATAAAAACAAATGAGGACAATGAAATGCTTGAAAAGCAGGTAAATAACAAGCTAAGGAAAACAAAGTAAGCAAATGTTAGATATTACTAGAATGATTAATTGTTTGGCATTATCATTACAATGTTTTGGTAAAATAAACTTTGACCAGGAATAAGTTTACTTGGCAGTGGGGGGGGAGAAGTGGAAGGGAAAATGTAAGCTATCCAAGCCCTTTTTATGCTTTAAAATATGCTTGTTTGAGATCTCTGATATCTTCTGAAAGAATATCATTTCTTGTGTCCTTCCATTTTGTTTTCCCTATCTTGGTATATGCATTCAGATCAGGTGACTGAAATCAAAAGATTATAAAACAACCATTAAAATTATCTTTGCATTAACGATTGTGTTCTTTGGATCTTGAGATGTATAAACATCCATTTTTCAATATGAAGATGCTGTAGCAATATCCACAGCTAATTGCTAATAGTACATTCAAAGTACATGTACCATGCTATTACTATGGGGAACAACACACATTTCATGTCAGACTTTTACTTTAACAGTTTGCATTAACTTCCTTTTTTAAGTATGCTTTTAAAAGTGCTTTTTATTCAAACAGTTGAAAAACTCTTTGGTCATGAGATACTGACTTTTTTTTTCTTCTTGAGAAATCTATAATCATTGATTGTATGTGCATGCATCAAGCAGAGAAAAGAAGTAAACAAACATTATTTGAAGCATTAGTTTGTCTATGAAAGAAACGTAAGTTTTGTTTCTCCATTTTGAGGCTGAGTTTGAGTGTATTCTAGCAAGGCTTATGGATGAAGATCTAGACTTAGGGAGGAGATTAACTGATGCTACCATTCTGAGAGAGACCATACAGGTAAGCTTCTTAGAATTTTGTTACATACAACTACATATATATTAAATAAGTACTCAAGATATATTGTATCTAAAACTGCATCAAGTGAAAGATCTGATTGTGACTAATACCTTAAGATTCAGAGCTCAATTGGTTTGCATTTGGCAGAATCCATGAGAATCACCATGGCTAAATCAAGTTTCCTTATGTTTTCTTGTCTTGTAATTGTTCAATAATTTTATTGGTTTGTGTCTACACTGAGAGGGCAGTAAGAAGTACTAAAATTAGTAATTTTCTTTGTGCTTAATCAGCTCTAATCTTATTAATGGAAAAGGAAATCACTAAAGTGTAATGTTGGTAGTAGATGGAATAATTATGCTTTTTGTTGAACATATAAACTAATAGTTTAATTTAGGCAAATAAATTAGATACTTTTTTCAAAAGCACATTTATGCACCTAATGAAAACAAATTAATTTTGCTTACCTAATAATATTTTATAGCTGCAGTAAGAAATTAGAAGGATATCTCAAGAGAGTCCTAGTTTTAAAAAATGATCTGTTAGGAAAAATGTGAGTACATGACTCCGAGCAAGCAGACAACAATCTACCTGGTCATGATACAAAATCTGATATTCCAAAATGTACTATTGGAATTAAACATATTTAGGGTAAGCTAATATTGATTACTTTTCATTAAAAATTCTTATTAAAATGTATCCAAAGTGGACAAAAATATTTGCAATAATGAAATGAAGAATGTAACAATAATATTAGTTATGTTAATATTTCATAAATTTTAGTAAACAGTAGCAATAATAAAGATAAAAAAATTTTTATTCCCTATTAGTCATGGTTTTTCTTTTTCATCCAAAATATACACAGAAAATGGTGGAAGACATAAAGATTGCACTAGCACAAGAAGTGGAAAGGATAAGAATGATAGTAGAAGACAGGATTGAAGAAGAAATGAAAATGAAAATAACTTCTCTTGAAAGTCATTTGCACAAATTGGAAGATCTAAAAGCGAAGACAAAGATAAAGATAGCTGCTTTCTCTGAATTATCCAGTTTTACAAATGATGATCCAAGCATATTTTTGATAGTGAGTGATCAGCAGAGAAGTAAACTTTATTTTCTGAAACAGAAAATCTCTCTTAAGTCTTATTGTGTTAAACAATTGTAATTATCATTACACATGTAAATTCTTTCCATAGCAGTGAGTTGACCACTTTCTTTTTATAGTCATCTGATAGTTGAAAGAAAACTAAACTTATATATATATATATATATATAATGGCACAGTTAATCACCCTTATGAAAGTGGCTGCACTTGTGGCAATAAATATGTTTTGTAGAAACAATTAAATTTTTTATTTTTTATTTTAAAGTGAGAATGAAAGTATTCCAAGAATATGTAATAATAGTTCCTCTTTTCTATCACTTATTACCATCAAGACGATATTTGGTGTGTCAAAATACTAATGTAAAGTTTCCCATTCATGTCTCCAAAAAATAGTATAGTTATGGCTCTATTCTTCAGTATTTTATATTGTTTCTAAATTGATGAGAAATGGGTCTGTATGTTTTCAGAAACAGAAAGAACTATGGAAAAAGATTGGACCAGTGTAAGCACTCATTCCTGTATTTCTGTCTTCTGTGTGTTTCTTGAGTTCAGATTATATTGGAAATGCAAGTTCTTTTCATTATTAATAAATGCCAGTAATTCCATTACAAAAGTATTTCAAGCATCAGGATCCCCACCCACATATGGCTTTATAACAAACTTCATATGAGATATGCTAGTTTCTGTATAACAAACTTCATATGAGATATGCTAGTTTCTGTATAACAAACTTCATTTGAGATATGCTAGTTTCTGTATAACAAACTTCATATGAGATATGCTAGTTTCTGTATAACAAACTTCATATGAGATATGCTAGTTTCTGTATAACAAACTTCATATGAGATATGCTAGTTTCTGTATAACAAACTTCATTTGAGATATGCTAGTTTCTGTATAACAAACTTCATATGAGATATGCTAGTTTCTGTATAACAAACTTCATTTGAGATATGCTAGTTTCTGTATAACAAACTTCATTTGAGATGTGCTAGTTTTTGTATAATAAACTTCATTTGAGATATGCTAGTTTCTGTATAACAAACTTCATTAGAGATAGTTTCTGTATAACAAACTTCATCTGAGATATGGTAGTTTCTTTATAACAAACTTCATTTGAGATATGCTAGTTTGAAAATTGTAAGCAACATGGGCCTAAACCGCTAAAAAGGTTTGGTTTGATTTTAGGGCTGTTTCCAAGAATGCTGGAGTCCTGAACAAGAAACAACTATATTTCACATTTTTATGATGCCATGTGTTTGGTGTTTGGTTTTGTATTAGTTGTACTGAACTTGATATTAGGAAGGAGGCTTTGATAAATTTATTTTGTTTCCTTATTTATTGGTCACATAGCAACTGTATACTGAAAAGATAGAAAAAAGTTTTAAAAATTGTATACACTTGATTGCCTTATTTAATTTAAAGAATTTTACCATTTTTGAAAATGGTCCATTTCTGTAAATATTATTGAAAATAGCAATAGGACTCTCAGTTTCTAGAAATTATATTTTTTATTAAGGGGTCAGAATAAAACATCTGTCTTTCTACAGTTTGGTTTATGTGACCATTTTTGCTATAATGGTGAAGGATGAAAAGAACCCATCAATCGGTATCCATCAGTGTGCACAAAATATTCTTACTCCTTCTAAAAACATTTTGGATTGCCATCAGGTATTACAGATATACTTAGTAAGGTATTTTTTGTCCTAAGGGAAAATAATGACCTTTATGCATATAATATGGTGGTTGTGTTGTGACATCCATTTTGAAAAATAATGATGACTTTAATATAGGGTTTCAAAAACTTACTTCTTATGAAGTCTACTTGGCCTTAAACTCAAATGTGTCTGGTATGAATCATAATATAGTAACAAATGTAGCCATTTTAAAAAGTATCAGAATTGTCATATTGGCATGTGGTTTTCCTTGCAGGACTTCATATAATATGTAGTTGACCTTAAATAAAATGGTGTCAATCTGACTCTAATATAAAAGGATTGAGGCCATCTTGAAAAATCTTGTTTTCACTTCTCCTCCTTGGCTCAGTGGTCATATTGTGTTTGCTCGCAATATTTTGTTGGATATTTAGTTGGTCTTACAGGGAAATTGTGATGATTGTGCATATAGTATGGTCACAAAGTGTTTTTAGCATTCAGCAGTTAAAAGAAAAAAATATGGTCTTATAGATTCCTTGCAATGTTTTTTTTGCTATGATAAAATGTTGAAATAAATGTATAAAAAGTCATGCATCAAGAAAATTTGCAAACATACAAAACTCGTTTCTTGTGTGTCTGAAATTACAGATGATTAAAAATTATGGTAACTGCCACAAATTTTAACAGGTAATTGATAATCTGTCATATCTATTAATGATTACTCTCCTCATCCATACATATAATCTTTTGATAATATTTAATCTTTATCATTATTACTGTATTTTTAATTTAGCACACAAGATTACATGAAACAAGCCACAGAAGGGATAGGGTGTGACTCTTTTTTGCCCATTGAGTTGTCGCTGAATGAGATTATTGCCAATGCCATGCAGGATAGATGTCCATCTGAAAGAAATCTGCAAATTCCTGGTTAGTAGTAGAAGTTTATTTTATAATTCTATGCAAATGCATGATTTGAAAAGTTCTTGATTGTGAAATATAAAAATTAAGTTTAAGTTAAGACAGAAAAGTGAATATAAGGACATCTACAAGACATGAATGACAGTAACTATTTTGAATAGAATTAAATGAGATTAAGTAAGAGACAAGTGGTGAATTTAACATTCATTGATGCAATCATTCTTAAAATAATGCAGCTGTTATTGAAGATAAACAAAGGTAATTGTGTGTTTTCTGGCTTATCAGTTAGAATTTGCTTTATGTTTATGCCTGCTGCTGTTGCATTGGAACAAATAAATTTTTGCTTTTGTCCATCCACAAGCTTGTAAAAACCTTATCATCCACATTTTGTACTTGATTGAACACAAATGTTGTAAATTAAGCAGTCAGACATGTACGAAAAGTTATTGTCCTTGTAGACTTTTTGCCTTTGTGGCCAATTTCTTGCAAATGCTATGGTATTCACACATTTTGTCTGATATCATCTGGTTTTATTTGGTGAGTGAATCATGATGAAAATGTTGTTGAGTTAAATGATGACATCTTTTTAAATACTAAACCATGGCAGTTGAATATAGTGTTACTTTTGTCTGTTGTTACTGTGCCTCTATCTGCCTATCCCACTCATCTTGGTTAGGCTTTTTGTTCAGGTTACTTTTCAGGTACTCTGATGGGGCATACATTAATACACGTATAATTTAGCATATTTTGGAGAGTCATATCCCTTGATAAACTTACTTTAGGCATTTCACAAGTTTACAATCACACCAGCCATAACATTTTTTGTTGTCCACCTCCATGCCTGTAGAAAAAGAGAATGTTGACTTGGGTATGTCCAAAATTCTATCCATCTGTTCATTGCACTTTCATTCCACATAGTAATTCCCTAATGTCATACCACTTTCCCACGTAATTACCATACTTAAAATTAGATTGCAACCAGATTTGGTATGTGGTATGACATTCGTAAGATGTTGACTGTGTTCCATTGTCAGTACAAGTCATCATTGTTTAGCAGATTTCTTTTATTTTTCTTGGCTGTTTTGCAGTTTCATGCTGAGAAAATTGGAATTAAGTGCCTTTCCTGTCAACACACCAGGGTAGCAGCAGAGAGGCTGAATAGACAAATTTGCCTGAGACCTTATTTTTGAAAATTAAGGTTCCTACGAAGGCTGACAAAAAATGTTTTTGCCTTGATAGTAAAACTTTCTTTAATTGACCAGATTTTTTTGGCTTGATTTATTCATGATGTAGTCACTACAAGTATGTCCTTCAGCCTCTCTGCTGCTATTAATTAACCAAAGATTTTATCTAAACCTACATGATACCTTATAAATCCAAAAGAAACAGCTTGTGCTTTAAAAAAGAAATTTTTAAATTTAATCCCTGAACACCAAGTATAATAAATATTTTGCAAAGTATAATTATCTATGCCATTAAACACAACCAAAATATTACAGTTATCTCTGATCACCTTAGGTATCTGAGTATATCTTTGAGTAACATAAATCACGTCAGTATTTTTATGTCTTCCTTGAGAAAATATTCTAGCTGGATTGGATTGTTTGTCCAGCATTATGGCATCGTACACCATGAGGTTATTGATGAATCCATCTAAATCATCTACGGATGGAGCTTCATCAATATCGGTAATAAAATCAATGATATCATTTTTGTCCAGTAATTTCGCATTTTGATTAAAATCTTTAAGTACTTCGTAACATCGTTGATCATCTACAGATGGCGCTACTAAATACAACTTATTCCACTTGAGCCATCGTATTATCAGATTAAGCAATAATTGCGTCTTACCAGATCCAGAAGGACCTATTATAATCATTCTGATAGAATTTGGTAACGCTGGATGGTGCCTTACTGGCTCTTGTTTTCGTGTCGCAGAAAAGTCAATTATATCCATATAATAATTATGAGTTTATATTGTGTTCGATGTAGAGCGACAACACTCACAGTTGGATTGACAACGATAACAACAAAAAATAAGAGATGCACACTCACAGGCAAGTGTGCAATATGTGGTACAAAAAATATAAATTTGTTTCCGCGTGGTGGTGATATAGCCGCTTCATTACGGAAATTGCTAGGAATTCCATGGGCAAAATATTCTGGTGAGAAACATCTTCCCGGATATAATTATTGTGATCCTGGAACTCGTCTCGATATCAGTCTCGATAACCAAGATCGACCAAAACTTGGAGAGTATCCAGTAAAAAAGATAGATCAAGCGTGTCACACTCATGATGTATCGTATAAAAATCCTGATTTGAAACAACGGCATCTCGCAGATATAAAGTTGATTCACGCGTTAAATTCTATACCTAATAAATCTCTCAGAGAATCTCTCGCTAGTTTTCTGATAAAATCTGCTATGAAAGGCAAAATAATGATAGGAGTTGGTAATTAATCAACTGATTATTAATATGGAATCTATTTATTATTCCCCGAAAGGATATTGGCGAGGTAAGGCAGCGATTAGCAAACTTGCCGCTTCAGCAAAAGTTTCACGTGATGCTGCTGAAACGTGGTTAGCACGACAGGCAATATGGCAAATCTTTCTAAATCCACCTAAAAAAATTCAATACGCACATTTCGATGTCAACGTTCCTAATGAAGTTCATCAAGCGGATATCTTGTTTTTACCACACGATACCATTAAAGCAGGTAGACTTCAACACACACAGATACGATTTAACCGTCGTTGACGTTGCGAGCAGATATAACGAAGCGGAGCCGCTATCAACAAAGACAGCATCTGAAGCTAGATCTGCGTTTAAACAAATGTATCAGCGAGAACCAAACTACTACAGGTTGATCCTGGCAAAGAATTTCTTGGTGCAGTATCTTCGCTGATGAACTAGCACAACGTTAAAATCAGACAAGGACACACGGAGATTCATTGTAATTAGGCAATAGTTAAATGATTTAATCGAACACTTGCTGAACGGTTATTCGGGTATCTATTTGCAAAGGAAATATCCTGAACAAAGTTCAGGCAGATACAAGATCTCGTGAATGGGTTGCGAGGTTACCGAATATGATAGCTGCGCTGAATAAGGCAGTTACTCGTGCAACTTCTATGAAACCGTCTGAAGCGATCACAAAAAAATATATACCGATAAAACGTAAATCTATTTCTCAACCAGTACTAGGCAATGTTACGGTTAGATATTTATACGAACCTGGCAAACACGAAGGAGGTAGAAAAGGGCAACTGATCCTATTTGGAGTGTCACCACACACAAAATATCCAGCGTGGTAAGGTCCACAGGTAGACCTGCAATCTACAGATTAGATTCAACTGCTCCTCAACGTGAATTTGTACGTGAACAATTACAAATAATTCCTGAGGATACGCATTTACCACCGAGTATACTTTTATAAACTTGCAGATCCTAGACTTCGATTACACTCCAAACAGGTTAGCATTACATTTTTGTGCGTGTGACCAAGACTATTATTAATTCTATCAACGTTAAATTGCCTTGGGTTATTGCTCAAATACTGCCACAACATTATTGCTTACAATTTGCGCAATGATTATTTTGTCGCTGTTTTAACATCATGATAATATCTACATCTATATGAAACTCGCGATTATTTTTTTGTCACACTGCTTATAGCTGCATATTTTTTTTTATTTATATCGACATTATTAGTGCTTTCTTCGGTTATTACGCAATCCATAATAACCCGTTTTAGTTGTGCTAGTCTTCTAACTCGAGATACTGCGAGATAAACTAAATTTGACCACTCAATACGATCATCGACGATCAAAAATTTAGTAGCAATGCTAGTTAATCCCTGCGACGAATGAATCGTTATAGCGTACCCTAACGTCAATGGCGATTTATCCATGTCTAACGCGCTCTCGACAACATCAACAGCGACAGTGACAACATCATTTAACACAAGATTTTGTATTCGGGCAGAGTCTGCACTAGAAATCTTAACATCAACATTTTGTTGTCTAGTATCTGCAGGGCGATAACTCAACGGTACAGGTAACTTTGGGAATTTTTCCTTGTGTAATGCATATAATTTCTTTTGTAGTTCGTCACAAACTATTTTTCTACTGGCAACTATCAAATCAGCAGGTTTCCATATGGTCCAAAAATCATTCATGGATGTTTCTGGAATTATCTCACGCATTACTTCACATTGTATTTTACCTGGTTGTAGTCGTATTAATCTTTTAAATTCTTTCAACAACTCTATGATCATGAAATATTTCTTCGTAATAATCTAAATTATTCTTTAGCCACTCATGTGGAGACTGCCAAACAAAGGGTGGTGGTTGACCATGATCGCCACACATAATCACAGCAGTATTCTTTAGTAACAACCAATCAAGAAATATTTGTAATACTTCCAGAGGCACCGTGCATATCTCGTCCCATATGATAATTTTAGGTATATATTTTTCACCCATTCGTGATGGGGTCCATGTATCTCCGCACCATCTAAAGAAACTATGATACGTACACGACTTTACATTTCGTTGCTTTATTTCCCTGGCGAATTTGTGCGCTGGTGTTAAGACAACCATATCTAAACTCATGAATAAGTTAATCGCGCGTGTTGTTTTACCTGAACCTCCACACCCATTAATATAAACGGTCTTATGTCTACATACAGAATTATACACGGATGGCGCAGATGATTTTGATACTTGACTATTTCTGTAATATGTTTCCTCAATTTCAACATCGGCAGATTCACATTAACTAAGCATACTTTCTTGTTTTATCCTCCACGTTCCCCATTCACTATTACCGAGATTTAATGAATCTTTATATTTTTTGTGTACATAAAATGAATCTGTCGCGACTCTAACAGCGTAACGAGGAAATCTATTTATCATCGATAATAGATTTATCGAAACATAAGCTAGCATCGAAGATCTTAGATGAGTAAACTGCGGTGACTCGCCATCAGTATAGCTCACAATGGTACCTAGTTTTGTTTTGTCTTATAAATAAGCATTACATCAACTTATAAATGTGTCTTTCTCCATCGTATCAGCGATTATAAAATCGAGTTCAGCATCGTCCATGATCAATCTTGTACAAGTTCGTTTATGATCATGTGAACCTCCTTGTGTAAACTTACCGATTATTTTTCTACCGAGATCTTTTCATCGTGTTTAGTAGGTAGGTTCTAGCAACCAAACTTGCTTTTGCACGCGATATGATATAATAGCTTCAGATACTTTCAACGATACTAAAATTCCAACATCGATCATATATCTTAGCAGAACTATTGGAGGCCAACATTTTTTTAAAAAGTGTTTTCCGAACTACGCATAAACAATCATATGGAGACCTTCTCTAAGCTCGAATGATTCTACATGAGCAAATCCTGTTAAATCAAAATCTGGTAAGGGTCCATTTATCGCAACCCTGGTCATGTCATGTGTAGGATGTCCGAATCTATTAAAGTATTTAGAACACTCTCCATATCCAAGAAAACTTCCAGGATAACACGCTACCATATCAACTGAGATAGCGTCTTTGTAATTATATGTAGTATTCTACAATCCACCGTGTCCGTATTCTATACAACTTTTCACAACATCTTCAAGAAATTCTAATGGTACGGTAAAACAATTACTTAGTAATTGTCTAACTTTGACATCATCAGAAGTATATTTCAGGGCAAGGTTTTCCATTTCTTTATAAAGAGATTCTGTACGATAAATATCACCGTTAGACCGTACAAACTGATCATAATGATCACATTCAGAACTCTGAAACAATCACTCATAAACAGGGTCACGCATGCTAATATCACCTATGGCATCGAATACATCATTGTGGTAAAATTTAACCATTCTTTCTCGTGGAAATACAGTTACAGCATCAGTCCATGCATGCGGGTTATGATCAATAATATTTATAGGAGCTCCTCTAGATTTATATTTTGTTTTGTGTAAAATCTCTCCTGTCAACGTCTTCACTGATATTGGAAATCTTAATAACGTTTCTAGCTCAGCAACGTCGCTGATAGACGCTCCAGTGTCTTTAACTTTTTCAGCCCACATATTTATTTTTTACGCCTTAAATCTGTTAAACCGTTTCCACGTATCGCGTTTGTGAAGTGTTATATAACTCGCTGAGCCACACAGTTTATTCTAGTCAAGGATGACAGTTTCATTTTCTTGAGATCCTTTAAGTCAGGTTTATCATGTAATGGATAGAGAGCGTAGAAAACAGCAGTTACTGGATAAAATCGCTCATAATACGGCTTGTCTATTCCAGTCAGTATTCCTGGTTTGGAGTTTGCACCGAGGATAATATTATTCTCTGACTTTTGGATTGATTCGCGTTTGTCTCGGATGATCCAGATATCATCCTCTATATTTACAATAAATTTTACTAAAATAATGTATTTCCGAACATCGAGATAGTCAATGATCTCTCTACCTCGTTTGTGATTCATAAGATAGACATTATTTCCAATCCTGAATGTGGACCACATGAACTGCACCATCGTGGCGGAACTCCTTCTTGGCTTCACTAATGTGTTTAGTTATATCCGCATTTTTTAAAGCTAGATCTTGCATTGAGAAACTAAATTTGTGTAGTCTGTCAAGATCAAATCTAGCTGCAGCAGGCTCAATTGCGGATAATTCCTGCATATTATAATTAAGGCAAATATGTATCTATATTGAAGCATTAATCATTTATATATGATTCAACCAAATCACAATTGCCGCTGGCTTAAGATTAGTCACACGTCTCCGTGTAACAAAAATTGCGCATACTTCTGTAGTTATCACATGCAATGTATTAGAAATGGGAGTCTAGGACTTAAACCGTGTATGCTGTGTGGTGCTGGTGTGAGTGGAAAGAAGCACATTTGCGCGCAATGCGGTGGAAAAAGATACAGAGTTAAAAAGATATTACGATAAAAAAACATAACTCTCAATCTATCATATAACGCGAAGAAGATTATCTAGCTAGATTTTCAAAACAATGATTTAAACAAATAGTATATACTATATAAATGGAGCAAAATGAGTTAATGCAGAAAATCCATCACACAATGATTGTCTCTGTATGTGTCTGTCTGTTTGCAATCCTATACTACGCAGACTTAGATAAGTGGACAGAAAAAAAAAATGTAAAATTATTAAGCGGTAGCAGGTCTGTACTAAGTAAACCCTGTGGCCAATTGCGCATGTGTAAAGCTATTATTACATCAGTTTGACTAAATTAAACGGATATATATATATATATATATATATATATATATATATATACTGGCGAATTTAATTTTATTCGTGTTATTATACAGAATCATATATATTTTCTGGAAACAGTAAAAATAAAATATCAGAAACAGTGGTTGTTGTTACTTTTAGGACTACTCTGGTCTAGGTAAGTATATATTAGCTAATTTTTCTTAAACTCTTAAGTGTACAATAGCTCGAACAGTTACGTGCGGAATCTATGAATCTTGTGAATGACAATGTCTACGGAAAGGCGATATTATTCCAAAAAATATAATGTATTGTGGCAGAGCCCCCTGTCTTCATTTGCGCATACCTATCCACTACGTCAATTCGTGGTGGATTGACTTTTCGTCGATCACCCTTTGAGTGATATTGGGGATGGGTATGCAAAAGGGAAGATAGCATTTGTTTATATCATCATCATCATCATCATCATCATCATCATCATCATCATCATCATCATCATCATCATCATCAACATCATATGTTATTTGCTTGTGCCGTCTTGTGCCGTCCAAAAATATGTATCGGGAACTGATACGAGATCGTGACCTTGTGACCTACTATAGGGTACCCACACAAGGTATCGTTCATAAAGACACAATCGTAAAACCAAAACATAATTTGGTTCGGTCATAAAGACCAAAAGCCGTTGAGTTCCTAAAGTTTCGGTTCGGATATTTAGGAACTCTTGCAAGGCATATACAATTGGTCGCTAAGACCTACACGTGCGCAAACAAAATCCTCTGAGCCTCTGAAGTTTCGGTTTCGGATATTTAGGGGTCTGTGGGGATACAACTGTGCAAGAACCTCATTAGGTTAATATGACTAACTTGGAACGGTAGATCGAGTGTCAGTTCGCGCTACATATTTTGCTAATTTTTATATTAAATATATATATATATATATATATATATATATATATATATATATATATATATATATATATATATATATATATATATATATATATATATATATATTATATAATGAACACTGAAAATATAAATGCTATTGTTTCTGCTATTAAAAATTACAACATAACGATATTAATGTTGACATTTTGAATACTGAAAAGACTCTATGTGACTTTGACTCGTTACAACAACTGAAAAACAAAACAGATTTACTCTTTCGTCAGATTACAAATTTCTAAAGGATATGCAAAATGGAATGTTAAAGTCACTGGCAAAAGTCACTGATAATCAGGTAAAATTGTGTGTACCTCTTTCAAACGCTATTGACAAAATCAAGTTAGAATTATCTCATGAATACGAACAGAGAAAGGTTATTAACTTTCGTATCAGGCAGTTAAGGGAACGTTGTGCAAATACGAGTGAAAATGAAAGTGAAAATGAAAGTAACGAGGGGGGCCTATTACTGTTATAATCGCAAAACAAAACCCTTGGAAAAACTAATGCATATTCTGCCTTAGTAAAAAAATATATATTTTTAGTAACCTACAAACAAAACAAGTATACTTACGGACCAACTATGCATTTGTGGATATACTTTAATATCAAAGAATACAGACCAACCTTTCATTTGTGGATACGGACCAACCATTATGTATCAGGTACTATGGACAAGTACCAAAGATTTTTTTTGTTTCGCATTTGACGCATTACGATCTCACATACAGATTTATATTTATAATTTCATTTCGTGTGTCCAAGATGTGATTATTTTGGTCTGTAAGTTTGAAGTGTATTCTTGATAATAACGGATTATGAATACGCAAGTATACGGGGTTTATATGTTTTGATACAAACAGATAACCTGGGGGTTCCCCAGGGGAAAATGTGTGTAATATATACCCTTGTTGGGCCTGACTAGACTTTGAAAGATCTATTTGAAAACTACCATCCACAGCATCACAAAGGAGATTGACAGCGATTGTTGTTGTTATGTTTACGATGCCCGGACTTATGTGTCTCCCGGCACCGAACGGGTTGTTGTTATGTTTTAGTATAGACGGTAGTGGGGCTAATTTTCTCCATGAATCACGTATGTTTTTAAAGTGTTTATCAATACGATCTTTAACTGATTTCTTTAACTCAGACCAGTCAATTCCAGGAATGATAAATATTGGTAATTGTTTTTGCGTAATTCCAAAATGTTTAAGAAAAACTGTTGTAAATAAGCGATCTAGTGTAATTCTCTGCACTGGATCGTCTTCATTAACTATGTAATTTAGAACATACTTTACTCTAGATGGGTTTAATAATCTTTTCTCTCTGTTAATAAAAACATTATTCATGAACTCTAGGTATGAGGCAACTTGAACTAAATGTTGTATTGACTCAATTATTTGATTTTTTAAATCATCATGGTAAGAAATATTAATACCTAAAGTAAATTTTGTAGATTTCTAAATAAAGGTTCATGTTCAGATTTAATTGTATTAGCATAAGAATTTATTAGATCAATATCTACTGTTATTATTTTACCTTTCTTGCCATCAATTGTTTTTGTAAAATAATCTTCTACTCCATCTATATAGTGTGTAACTCTATCAGTACCCTAATGTAATTTCCTTGGATAAGCTTCTTCTACTTTTCGATAGCATGGAAATTGTATAAATTTTTAACATCTGTGACAAAGTCGGATCTCTGTGGTTCTGGTGGTCCTTGATAAACCGGTGCGACTTCAGGCCATCCTAACACTGATCTGATTGAACTCTGATAAATATCTACGAGGTAATCAGGAGAATTTACTTCAATCACCGCTGATAGTGTTGGTTCGTAAACAGTGATAGAAATTTTTTATTCTTTACCTGTGATAGATTTTATTCTGCGTTGGAACTCATTAGGCACCTCTATTTGATAACTGCCCGTTGAAATTCCAACAACTTGCCAATCAGGTGTTCCATCCGGTTTATTCTTATTAGCAAATACCAGTGAATTATTTGCTGGTAATCCACCGAATGGTTTTGATCTGATATTTGGCCAGCTATTATAAACGCGGAGTTGGGCCAATGCAATTTCACTTGCTGGAATTGCAGTTGGAAAGTTAACGCTAAATTCAGGATTGGTTGAACTTACCGATATCATAGTAGTTTTAGATGGTGTCGTATTAGTGACGATGTGTTGCAATAATTCCCTTGACGATGTCAAGGACTCTGACATTATTGTTATCGTTATTGTTTAATTCTCAATCATTCCGCTAATGTCCATAGAGAATGCATTGTTTTCTATCACGAATGCTTCATCGTACGTTTTCATTATCGTTACGAACTCCTAATCAGATATTGTATCCTCACTCAGATACAAGGAAAGATGCGAGCATAATTTAGTATAGGCGGCTGTTGCTGTGTGTAATTTCATCATGTACTCGCGTAATTTATCGCTCGCGCATGTAGATATTTTCTTAGAGATAATACTAAGAATACCTGCACATGTTGTTGTCGTAGAAACGATAATCGTTAAAACCGCAGGAGCAGTCATAGTTAACGTTGATAATAATAATCCGGTTCCAGCAACAACAGCAGAAACCGAGTAAACGACTATGTCAATAACAACTAGGCGTCTGCGATATTTTTTACTTTCAACGTGTAATCGTCAATGATATTTTTTAGTTCAGTCTGACACTTACACGCCTGATTATATCTGTGATGTTGAACGTCAATGAGTGACTCTGTCATTGGATTCATTACACCTAATGACGTTGTCATTTAATTAAGTAATTAAGAAGATTTAGTTACAAATTCCACACACCACCAGTAATTAGCAGATGCCAAATTTCTATTCGATGATTCCAACGTGAACGTTTCTTCAGAATCTTTTTATAACATTTACAGATACGGTTCTAGTCAATTTATTAGCTAATGGAGATGTGGTAAGTATGTTAAATTCTACACCGCTAAACTCAGACAACCTATACATACCAGCGACCTCCGCGGTGTTTGATGGTTTTATGTTGTTGTGTCCATGCAGCTGAGCCTGATCCGACGACGTACACGATGTTGATGATCTGTTTGTGAGGAATGTTAATCAGGCTCGTTTTCTGAATATCTGGAATTCCACTAATAATATCAATTAGTTTCGTATTAATGTCAACAAGTTTTATGTTAACGGTTGGTGGACTTCCAAAAAGTTCATTAATGGATCTGTTTGTTTCTACAAAAACTTAGAAACGTATTTACGTGACCGGTAAAATCAGTTGTTATTGTGGCTATTTCATTGTTGATCGTCGTTATTGCTGTCACATGATCGTTATTGCTATCGTCGACGTATGTTTTTGTTGTTGCGTCGTTATCCGATGTTTGGTTTCCGAGATAAGTAATTCTTTTCCTGACATTATCATGTCACCAGATAATACGTCGCCGGTTTTCTTAACATAGTCGTTAACCGACTTACGGGAAACCTGTATTTTACCTTGATCAGCAAAAGTAACGATATTATTAGTAACCGCGGTAGGAATTCCAATAAGTACATCGGCTAGTTGTATGTTGCTCTTTTTTAATCGTCTTTGTTTATCTTGTTAAATGACGACTTCATTTTGATCCACAATCGTGATATTTAATAAATCATCGAGTTCATTTCTAAGTTGATCAAGAGTTGCATATTTAGATAAGTCGACGATTTTATCCTTTTTTGTCCGAGATCTTCCATAAATATCAACCATTATGTCATTAGTGTCTGTTCAAATGCGACATCGTGGTACACTCAGGCACGACTTTATGAGGTGGTTTTGTTGATTTTGATAAAGCATCAAGTACATTAAGTACTTCTCGACCACATATTGGAGGATCGTTATTGTTTGTGTTGGTAGAATTCAATACCAGATTGGAGCAATTTTATTACTGACATAATGAAGAATCTCCTTTGGTTGCGCTAATCTATATGAATCAAAATAAACAATTCCACGTGGATCAATTGCATACGCAACCCAATGCGTGCCAGGTCCAGAGTTTTTATCAAGATTAATAATACCAGTTTCAGTATTGTTAGGTTGTTTTGGTAATTGATCGCGCATAAAATCTCCCCTAATTTTTTTATATTTAGTCGCTTAGCGACATCGAGTAAATAAAAATTTGATAGTGGAATTCTCATCGAACTGTTCCTTGTCTTAAACCTTTTCCGTACCATGAGGGCAGTGTTCCCGGAAGTCTTAGACCTTTTCCGTACCACGAGGGCGGGGTTCCCGGAAGTCTTAGACCTTTCCCCTTTTTTTGGATTCCTTGTCCTGTTGCTTTCTTTAACGCCATTCCAGTAGCGGTTCCAACAGCGCCTAACGCAGCAGCTTTTGCAACAGACGGGGCTGCAGCGGCTATTAATGCTGGTATAGCTGCGAGAAGTGGAAATATACCACCTGATTTAGCGATGTATTTAATAACCGATGCGGAAAGATCAACCCGGTCTTTAATCGCTTGGCTTTATTAAAGTGATTATACTGACGTTCGGTCAACGATATCTTATTCGGACCACTCGCCAGTTGTTCTCGCTTTAGTGATACTTTTGCCGCACAATTATTTTTTGATGATGATTGTAGTTTTTTAATCTGACCAGGAGTGAGACTTACACTAACGTGATGATATGACATATTAATATTATGAGCGATCTAATTACATGTTCTCTACTGGAGCATCAACGACTCTCATTCGTCCACCTGCACTTTCGAGTAACATCGATTTATCGCTAAGTAAAACAGCAATCGCTCTGTAATTTGCAATAACTCCAACATCTCTATTAACACGAGCTCGAAAATGTATATCAACTACTGATTGTATAGTTAGATCTAAATGTTCCAGCGAAAAGTAATAAATCGGATACAGCGTTGTAAAATCTAGCTGCGATATTTGTAAACCAGTACCAACGTTTAGATCTCGTCCCATAAACGACATAAGACGATGATACGCACGTGCTACATGATTTTGATCAAAATTAAAAAAAAATATCTTCGGATGGTTCTTGATGTCTTTTTATCCTTAATGAAACCTCAGAAACACCGAGTTTATCAAATATTATGATACTACGCGTTTGTTCATTTACTCGTGCAGTATTTTGAAGTGCAATAAATATGTGTCGCGGTGCAGAAACACTTTGCTGAGAAGCTATTTGCCATGTGAATAAACCGTTAATTGTACTTTGAACACTATCTGTGGTTGTTGTGAACCATGATAACGCTGATTTACCACCTTGACTCATGAAAGATAACAACACATCTTCTTTAGATATTGATGGAGTCATTACTAACATCCATAGGGAAGTTTTGTAAGTTTTACTCTACCAGCATCACCAGCAGGTCGGCATAATGCATCATCGTCAGTTGCTTTTCGTACTAGTACAACTGTATGTTTAGCTCCGAAAATTACTTTCCTAACACTCCTACAGACTCCAAAGATATGTGATAGTGGAATCGCACATGAAAATCTTCTATTTCCACCCTGCAACATCGATCGACGTGATGTGAATCCCAAGTTGAAATTTGCATTAGCACCATGAACCACAGGAGCAACGTCAGCGTCAGCGTTGTCAGCATTGTTTCTTGGTCGTTTTATATCATATGGTACGTAGTTAGGATGGTCAGAAGTGTCCTTGGTAAACATCATTGATGGACCAGCTGATCTTGAGTAATCGTCGCTGTATCTTGCAAGACCAATTATCGTCGTGGCAACGTCGACGTCTTCTGAATTGATTCAATATTTTTTCCGTCGATCATGTATGTAGCGCTATCAAACAACGCCATAATACCATTATTAACAAAACCAACACTAACATCAGCTGCATATTCGGTATTATCATCTTTTAAAATTTCACCTTCGACTTCAATAAATGCTTCAGCAGGTAAGAAATATCTACTTGTATCCTGAACCTGTAGTTCAATTCGTCCACGCTGATCTGGTATTCGTGCGTCATAAGAATAATACTGATAATCTCGCACAGACTCATCTTTGAGAACTGGTGCGTCCATGTCAAATGCGGGATCATAAATACGCTTGAACATCTTTATTATTATCATCTTCCTCTAACACGAAGACCACTTCCTGCTATCAGACTAGTGGTTATATTTTTTTCCTTTTCCGACATTGGGACATCAACTAACTCCGCTAGTTTTTGATTAGAGGCTTGATTTATTATTTTACTTACACTTGCGGGCATCACTTCAGTGCTAGGTAAATTCACTGGTTGAGATCGTGTTGTTTGTGGTCTGCGTATTAATCGCGTTAGTCTATATTTGACCGCTGAGAATACTTTGCTAGCAAGGTTACCAGCAGCGTCTATACCTTTTTCACGAACAACATCAATAGCTTTCATTCCTAGCTGCTTTGCAATAGGTATTGCTTTTGGGGCTATTCTTTTAAACAGACCCTGAACAACGTTGCCTAGTCCATCTCCGTAGGTTGCTCTGTATACCGGTAATCGAGAGATTATTACCCTGACCATGGTAGGTCCACGTTGAGTACCATGCACGATCATTGTTATCATTAATTGACTTTATCACTAATTGTATCGAATCACTATGACTCAGTCACTATAATAGTCATTGGCGATTTCATTAAAGAGGGGTCGATACACATCAATGTCCATAATACCGCCACTAAATAATCCTTTGCAAATATCAGCTGCTTCATTAATGATTTCTGAAAAATTATTACCAGCTCGTTTTCCTCCGTTGAGGATTTCTAGTCGATCAACATCAGCAAGGACATTATTGGGACAAGTAATTAGACCACTACCTAGACCACTTCCAGTTGCACCAGGAGGGTCTTGAAATTCTTCTTTTTGCTCTTCACTTGGTTTAGGTGGTGCTTTTTTACTTGGTTTTGATGGTGGTTTTGTTGATACTGAATAATCACGAAGATATTGCTCAAATGTTTTTGGTTCTTTTTGTTGTTTTTATTGTTGTTTTATCTCTTGTTGTTCTTGTCGTTGTTTTATCGATTGTTTTATCAATTGCTGTTGTTGTTCTGGCGGTAACTGTATAAACGAAATATATTCATTTATTGCATGAATATACTCAATATATCTTTGATCGCTGTTTCGAGCTTGATCAGCGTCATAGTGTATGCGAAATATCCATTTGTACCAATTATCGCGACTTATAACATCATCAGCATATTCAGGTTTTAAATATTGTTTTCGATTATTATAACCTCTCACAGCACTCATAGCTAATTGTTTTACGTTTTTGGCTTGTTTGATCTTATCAATGACATCTTCGGTAAATTTATCAGATACATTAACCCTGACTCGTACTTGTCCTGGTATTTGTTGAGTATCACCTTCTGCCTGGTCTGCATCATCTAGTATTTCTGGGACTGGCATCACAGCAGCTATTTCGGCTGGAAGTTTTTCAAGAATATTTTTTTTTGTTTTCTTAGTTCTTTTTGCTATTTTTTCAGTTGCTTCAGCGGTTTTTTCTAACACAGGTTGAATACCTTTAGTGGTCTCAGTGATATGTTTAAATAATTGTTTTGTATCCTCCTCAAATTCAAATCGAGATTCTTGACGCGATTGTAGTTGTTGCTTAACAGAATCACGAACAGGTAGATATTTTTTAATTGCCTCTAGTCGTTCTCAAGCTAATTTAGCAGAATGTGGTTCACCAATACTCATTATTGATAATATTTATACTGGCTGTTTAATTCGTAGCAGCAGAGAGGCTGAAGGACATACTTGTAGTGACCACATCGTGAATAAATCAAGCAAAAAATCTGGTCAATTAAAGAAAGTTTTACTATTAAGGCAAAAAGGTTTTTTTCTCAGCCTTTGTAGGAACCCTTAATTTTCAAAAATAAGGTCTCAGGCAAATTTGTCTGTTCAGCCTCTGCTGCTAGGGTAGGCAGCCCAGGCTGGCTTGGATGAGTTTTTAATCTCCATCTCTTGGCTTATGAGTCAGTGCTCAGCCAACTGTGTTTATGTAGTTTCTGTAGTCATAATCCATGTGTGAAGAATATCATGTTCATTTTTACCAATAACTCTTTTAAATTATTATTAGACTTCAACCAAATGTTCAAGTGCAATTTTATACTGAAAACATTTTAAATAAGGTCAACTGCTGTTTTTCTGTGCCATCATTATGCAAAGTTAGACACCTAATTTCCAGAGACATCTACTTTACGTTCACCCCAAAATGCAGTTGGTTATTATTAGAATTTAACCTGGTTTGATATTTTGTTGAGACCTTGGATAAATTTTACTATCAGTATTCAGTTTTATCTTTTAGTGGAATTATAGTCCCAACTATCAAACCCACCCACATTCTTTTAGGCACAACTCCATTTTTAATGTTGCCTTTTAACAAAAGTTAGAATTCTGCTTGATACTAATGAGAATTTGGCTAAGTTTGAGTATCAGATGTGGCATCATAATTGAGCTGTAGCACATGACATTCTGACCCATGCACTTTTCATAAAATGCATATTTTAATTATCATTAGATTTGAGCCACAGATCATGAGGCATAGCCAGGGTTTAATATTCTATACCATTGCTTAATGGAGTTAAGGCCCATATTGTCAAACAGACACACATTTATTTCTACACAATACTGACATAAATTTTAATGCGTAAGCAGCTTATTAATGATGGTGCCTTAAATGTGTTTGATTAGCAATCTTCAGTAATTAGTTCATGGTGGAGAGACCAGAAATTCCATTACACTGGTATAGGACATTTTTACCAATAAAATTTGCATCTGTACTGGAAAAATATGAGGCTGTTAGTATTATATATTGATAAACTGTACAACATGTTTTACATCTTGAATGTTAACCGTCTCAAGATCATTGTCTGTAAAAAGTCGACATATTCTTTTCATACAGTTCTAATCTCGATGATTATTGGCAAAACCATAGCACCAGAAGGAAAGTTGGCTTATCTCTTTGACAGATTGCAAGGGTTTGATATTTGTTTCAAAGACATTAATACAAGCAGTCACTTTGTGCTTGATTCCATTTGAGTTGAATAATCTGTAATCATGGCACAGCGATTGACAAGTTCACCTTTTAGAAGTACTTATGATAAATGTACGTCAGTTCCCAGTACAAGTGTTGCAGATGAAGATGTACAGAACATTCCAATTTCAAAATATTACACATCAAAAGACATTTTTGCCATCTATGGCATATATTTCTAATTCAAGTATAGAAAAATCAAGAACTACTGCAGAGTAATTATGAACTAATGAATACAGTGAAGCCTGGATAGAAGTCTTCCCATGGTACAGAAAAGAAGTATCTGAAGGAATTATTTGTATGGTGTATGAAAAAGCAAAGAGATTTAACAAAATTTAAATAGAATTGATGCTGGTTGACCATCATAACAGTTTAAGCTATATAAGTGTAGTTAGCATCCTTAAACAGCAGAAACAAATGTTCACTGGTGTGGAGAAAGTTTGGAGCTATAGAAACATGAATGAAGCCTGTACTCACAGGAAGATGTTGAAGATGTGTCCAAGTCTTGTGGAAATGTAAGTCTTGTGGAAATGTTGAAATATTGTGAATGCCCATCTCTTGAGAATGAAAGACCTATTCCCACTAAGTTGCGGTAGAATAATTGGAAATTGCCCTTGCCAAAACTATGATCGACGAAACTGATAAACCAATATTGGAAAGTCCCTACCTTGGTATGGTCATTGCTGAAATGGTGAATGTGACAATAGACCACAGAATCTTATTGTCTATCTACTTGTAATTCAAAATGGAAAACATAAAATTATGTTTATTTCAATCTTCACAGTATTTGATGGAAAAACTGAAACAGTTATACAGTTCATGAAGTACTGGAAGACAGACAGACATATTCCACTCATCTGATGTAGCAAGTGTCATGACTGGTAGACTTTCATGCATAGTGATACATTTGAATTTAGACAATACTTTTCTCATGTAGATTGTGCAGCTCACCATATTGCACTTGTATTTAAATATGCATCTGTAGCTGTACAAAAATCGCAGATTAAATAAAAACAGCCAACAAAGTCTTCTACTTGTATCAGTGTTTGGCAACAAGAAATCAGTATTTTAAGAAATTACATAATATTTTGATGGATGAAGAGCAGTCTTGCTGTGAGAAATGGATGTCTTTTGGAAAGGCTGGTGAATCTCTGAAAGAAACATGGCCAGCAGATATTCCCGAGCTTGAAGAAGAAGTCCAATGACTAAATAATGCTATAATTGCTGATGGACTCATGCAGAAAGTATGGAAAATATGGTGACTCCATACTCTTGCACTAATGAGAAGGGACTTAAATAAGAGTCTCACTGACAGTCTCATAGCATAATTTTGCAGAAAGTGATCTTGACATCATCACAAACATCATTACTCTATTTTTGTAATGTTTGAATGTAACCCATTTCCAAGATGAAGCAACTGAATTGTGTGAATATAACAACAAGGCTCTTACATGATCTGTAGACTATTTTGAACAATAAAGAACATTGTTGGGCAAATTAGTGAAACCCACAGTACTTAATGAAGCAGAACTAAGAAATGATTTTCAGTAGACAAAACTTACCCTCAAGGGGCATGACCAGTTATATATTAATTTGTCTTGTGGACACTGATCAGAGACTTTTGTGAATTCTTTTTTGTAGTATGTAAAAATTAGTTATTGGAATGGATTTTCCAGTAACAAGTGTACTACCTGAATGTGGTTTCAGTGCAGAGAATCAAACAAAAACTTCTAGAAGAAATTGTTTAAAAAAAGTTTGATTGACCAGATTGATGTTGTTAGCAATAGAAACTCCTAGTATTTTCCAGCTTCCTTTTGAATGGGCAATTTATATACTTAAAATTCCATGTGTCTGCATTGACACTAAATCAGTTTCAGTGAAAATCATCACTGTTATTCACCGAGTTGTGAAATAAATGCTTGAATATAGAGATATTTCTTTGTTTTGGAATTTATATTTTTGTGTACCATTAAGGCTTTTATGTAGTCTTATTCAGAACAAAGTAATTACATGTTTGGTTCCTGCAGACCAGCTTAGTTTGGTTCTTACTGCATTCTATTTATAGGTGGCTGTAATTTGTGTGATCTACACATGCTGAAATTGAAGACTTTTACTTACACCAAGTCACTAAAACTTGACATTTTATGAAGTGCATGTTAGCACTTTAAATATGTACTTTTTAAGTGAACCCTGAACCAAAGTTAATTGTGTATTGATTAAGTTGATGACTGACAGTGACAATATTGGAGTTGGATTACACTATAGTTTATTCCACACAGCACTGCAAATTGTATCCTATCTGCAACTCAATTTTCAGGTCAGCATCATTAAATGTAGCTAAAGTATATAATTTGTATTAAACTCTAAAATGTGAAACAAATGAATACTTTTAGCTACATTTAATGGTGCGGGGCTCCGAGTGGCCTAAAGCGCTCTCCGTTACGGATCACTGCCATCTCACCTCTGTCTGCATGGGTTCGAGTCTAGGATTCGACGAATGTGGATATGTGAGAAAGCTTGCCAGTAGCTTCTCGTGGGTCGGTGGTTCTTTTCGGTGACTTCCTTGTTTCTTCCTCCACCATTAATACTGGCCACCATGAATAGCCTATCGTGTGCTGAAAAATGGCATTAAGCCCAACAACAACAACAACAACAACAACAACATTTAATGGTGCTGACATGATAATTTACTGATTTACAGATGGAGCACAATCACAATACTATGTCGAAAAAAATATGGTGTCAGGGTGCTGACTTGTTAAGCCGACCACTATGGATGCAGTTCCTGTAAAAATCTAAAACTCATTTTTCTTCTTACTCTAAATTACTGTTTACAACATAGTTTGCTCCACTCTGTACAAGTGAAAAACTATGCATAAATGAGAATGGTTAATGAGCATATGTACCAGTAAAACTTGGTCTTGTACCATCTTTTTTAGTCCTTTTTGGTACAAGGTACTGGAACTAGTGCAACCCAGGCAAACCAGGATTCATTTTGTTCCAAACAGAAATATTATTTTTATAGGATTTCAATAAAACTGAATATTATGATTGTGATAATATCTTAGCTGAAGCAAATTTTCATTATTTAGTATGATTACAGCCCTTGATTTTTGTGACCCATTGAAATTACCTTCTGCATAATAAACCAAAAGGTTTAACTGCATTTCATCCAAGTTTGATATTCTGCTTCATCTTGATGAAATCTCAAACAAGTTCAATTGTCAGCTATTTCATTTTTCATTCATATGGTCCCTGATTATCATACCCACCAACTTTTGTTTAAGCACATTGCCTACCTTATTGGACTGTAAATAGATTTATTAATGAACATGATTTTGATAATATGTCAGCTGAATATGATCAGCAGTACTGCTGAGGTATAGATTTGGTTTGGAATAACATTTTTATCAGAGTTATGGTTCCTGATTGTAAGAGTCATCATTTTTTTTTTAATGTTATGACTGTGTCAGCATGCATTTTAATGTTACTGACAACTTGGCTTAGTTTCTTATTTCACTTGTCAATCGTCATCACCATTTATGAGCATTGTGTTGCAAGATTATCTTACCATTTAAATTCTTTTTCTATATGGTAATTACATTTATTATGATTTGAACTCAAGAAATATGTATAAAAACACTGTTGTGATATAACTTTCATGTAATTTGATTGTTAGCTTCAGACTGTAATATAGAGGAGTTATGACCATAGTGGATCAGAAGTATTGTCTTCATTAACAGATATACATTAACTCATTTCCTACATCACCATTGTGACCTAAACCTTTCCATCATAAAAGCTGAAAATCCGTTTCCAATGAAAAGCAGGTGGCATCAGTTTCTGTAATTTGTTGTTCTGTTTGATTTTAATCAGATTTGCAGAACAATTGTTGTCCACAAAGTTTTTGATGATAATGACCACATTTATACCATATGTAACAGAGGTAACAGGGGCCATGATCTACTTAGTATAGGCATTTAAATGTCTTACACAGACATAATCCATATAATCCATGTGTTTGGCTCCATTTCCACTAGAGTAATCTGAGGATGAGTGAGTTTGATGATTAATAGCTTTTAATCATATATTATAGATTATTAGCCCATGACTGTCTTATAATATCCTATTGGAAAATTCTAGTTGTGCAGAAAATTCAGTTGTCCTGAAAATCATTGTCCTTTGTTTTGAAAAATGTATGTTGTTGACTGTTTTTAATTATATTGATCTTATTTTTGAAAAAGATTCTTCTTTAGAGAGGAACATAATTCATTGTAATAGAATTGAAGTTTGAATACCTGTCAAAATAAAAATCATGCATGTGACATGTCCTAATAAATATGAAAAAATTAGGTTCATTTGCTTTGCTGCATTCTCCTATGGACATATGAAATGAATAGTCAAGTTTCCTAACCTAATATTTCAAAGATCATTTAAAATTGTAGATAAGGTAATTCCTACGGAATCTACTGTTTAGGGTCTCCAATTAAATGTCTATCCATTTATTTTCAAATTTGTCGTGAAACAAAGCCAGTGATTTTTTCATTTTTTACAATATAAATGAGCTATGACAGAAGTTGCTACCTGTTATTTATATCTTTTCTTTTTGCTGTATTCTGAGATACTCAAAACATTCCTTGAAGCTGTATGATTCCACTTAATTATTATTATAATATTAACGAAGTCACTGTTTTACTGTGGTGACACAATATTTCTTAAAATGGTTGTTGTAAGTTATCTCCTGAGTGATTTTGACAGTTTTTTATCCATTTACTGAAAATCTCTTATGTCAGTATTCAAAGTTTTGTTATAAAATATAATTCCATGATTTTGTAATTAGAGTAAATAGATGAGGAAGATGTCAGATGTTTGGTGAAAGATCAATACCCTATGTAATTATTTGCAGAATATAATTATAAGACTGCCATTAATATATGTTACTAATGTTATTTACAGTTTTATGATGTTATTTAGGACTTAGGAAACAGGAAACCTTGGATAAGTTGGAGGAAAAGAAAGACTTCAAATGGTTCATCACTTATGCTTTCATATGTCAAACAGCAGGAAATAAAAGACAGTACTTTAGTGATGTCAAATATGGGTGATTTTTTTTCAAGTCAGTTCAGTATGGCATGTATTTGACTATGTATTTATTTTCAAGTCCGTTCAGTATATCATGTATTTGATTATGTATTTATAAACTGTTTCCAGAATCAAATCAGGTTGGTCCATATATGTCTTCAAAAGAAGTGAGTATGGCAATAAAAATTACCAGTGTCCAACAGGAAGGGGCACTGTCTGCATATGTAGAGTGGGTGGCAACAGATCAGGTGGATCATTATGAAATTTCATACTTTTGTGATCCTGGAGAAACAGTTTTGCGGCCAAACATTGTGACAAATACGTGTAGATTAACAAGCCTGAAATGGGATTCAGAATATACAATTAAAGTGACTGCATATCATCCTGATGGGAAGACCAGTTTTGATTCTGTAGATTTCAAGACAGATCCCAAAGAGAAAGGTAAATTATGATAATAATAATCTTGTGATTCATCTTGACAAATTTTTATTTCTGATGTGACATCATTAGTAAATATTTATTGAAATATCTTAATTCATTGCTTAAAGTTAGGTTTTGACATAGTTTTCCATTTGTTTGTATGTAGAGGAAATAAGTTAAAATGAAGAATGACTTTGGTATAAGACACATCATAAATGATTACTGCTGCTGAAGAAGTTATAAGGTCGGGCATTGTTATAATGAACTGTTGTTATTTATCTCAAGGTTTAAGTAACAAAAAGATTGCTCTATGATAGTATTCAGGGCAGCTGAAACTATAAGTGTTGAAACAATTTACTGTATGTCGATGCATGGTAACTTTTACTGTACTGCTATACATATCAATACAAGAGGTGGACAATTGATACAAGACATTGTTTACCATATGGGTTATTTTAATCTCAATTAGTTACCAGTGATTATTAGTCATTTGCCTAGTCATTTTTTATATTAAGAATTCATTGGAGACAGCTGTTGTAGGCACAGGAACTCATTTTTGTTAGTAAAAATAAAAATGAATTGACAATACACACTTGTCTTCTACAAATTAACACAAAGTGATGTTCATAAAATTGCCTTGCCCACCAATTCCATGCTAATTAATCTAACCCAGCAGCTAGTTCAGCATACTACTGATTTCCAGGTCACTGTGAACCTATACTTGACCAATGTCTCCCCAAAATAAAATATGTTATGACTCATTGATATTGAATTGTCTGCAAAGTTCTAGCAGACTACATTATTTGTCATGAACATTGAATGACATGTTATTACCTGTGCTTCTGTCTGTTTGAATGATTTGTTTAGAAAATTAGAGAAATATTATACTTCTTTTTTCAGCAAGATTATTTTTTACTATTTTATAAATACACATATAATGACTGAATAAATTATAATGTGCCATTAGATTAGAAGTAATTTAGCATTTTTCTTTTTTTCTAGTATTGTCACACCCATACCCGAGTTTAGTAAGCGTAAATTGGTTAATAGAAAAGATTACAAATCCTACTGTATTACTGGCTATACATACACTACTTCCACAAGTAATTTATAATTGGCTCATCAGTATCTTTATAACATATGTGCCAATATAGATCAGGGGAAAATAATTTAGTTTTTTTTTTCTATTAAGTCTATACAAAATATGTCAAAAACAATTTTTAGTATCTACCAAACATTATCCCCATCTCTGGGGACAAATAAGAACACAAAACAGTAAAAATTGTTACTTGAAAATGTGTAGGTGCCCATGCACTTTGTTCGATGACTCAGGAAAGCACATTATAAATGGGCGATTCAAAAATGATTTTCAATATGCCAGTGATATTATTGGTCAGTTATCCACTAGTATTATATATAATTATTAATAGATTGACAGGATTTTTGTAGGATAATTTTTATATATATATATATATGTTTGTCAAATTTATACAAAGATTTTTTGCTGACTTGTGTCTTGTTTTACTTGGTTGAACTTCAAAGCTACACTGTTGTTACACAGTGAAATATGTTGCATTCAATTCTCATAGCTGGTTAATTTTAGTTCTGGGCCAGATTAGACAATAGCCAATAATCTGGACTTAATGTTGCATATTTGCTGCATGACAAACTGGAAATATTGGCAAAGCAACAGAAAATTTTAGCGCAAAAGTAATCATCAATTGTTTTGAAAAGTGTTTAATGATAAATGTTGCCAGGACGTACAAATTGTAAAAAATTTGTAGAAATTTGCACACTTGGAGAACAGTGATGCACTAGAATTCCTATAAATCACTTACTAGTTGTGCGTATGAAAATTTTATTCAATGTAGTATACAGTTTTTATTTAACTGTTAACCTTCAGATTGAACTAAGGATGGATAACTTTTTAAAGCATAATAGATTATGACTCCTTACCTTTTAACCTAATTACAAGGCCTTCATCAGCATAATGACCTAATAGACTGGAGTCATGTGATGAAGTAAATGTTGATCATGTGACTAAAACCTTTTGTATATTACATAGTGGCTCAGTTAATGTAAAGTAAAGAGTGACCACAACAAGCTTGTAAATTTTAAAAAAAAATAATTTATTTCCTTAGCAAAGACAGTGACAAGGTATCTGAAAAAAGATTTATGATTTACAAAGAAGATCCAAAAATTTGTTTTCAAGTTATGAAAATTATTATTAAAGTCCTTCGAGTTAGAGTTCTAAAATGATATAGTTGGAATCTCAGTTTGATTCCAAGATGGCAGATGAAGATTAACACAAAATGTCCAGAATTTTCACTGTGAATCACAATTTGTATTGTTCTGCTCCAATTTGGAAATAATTTCAGCAAAAATCTCTGTCCAAAGCCAGTTGTGTAGCTCTGCAGAGAAAATAATTATTATTTAGAAAGTAGATGACAGCTACCACCACTAACAAAACACATGTTGTTCCTTATAAGTATGAACAAACAGGAATACCTTTTTAAGGTATTAGAAACTCTATAAGATGTTATGATGTGACTCTCGACTACAACCGACTAAGACTGAATATTTCTTACAAGTAACTGAGCATTTAAAGAAGCTAATACATCACCTCCTTTACAAGCATGAGGAAATCATGAAGATTTTGAAATCTAGCCACATCACAGTATAGTATGTCAACATTATTAGTAACGATGTGGTCTCATCCAATAATTTACATATCTTTTCCTGACTATTTACTTGCAAAGACAAAAACTTCATGCAAAAATCCTGCTTGCACAAGTCACATTTGTGTTTTAAGTAAACACAATATTTCTAATAAAATATCAGACCCATGCAAACATAATCATTATCATAATAATAATAACATTTAATGACATAAAAGAAAAAAAAATTAAAATAGAAATAAAATAAAAAATTCGAATCTTAACACACATGTAGTTTAGTAATTTAACTACAGGGACGTAACATGTACAGCAGCAAAAATTCCAATCTAGAATCATGAGTTAGCACAGACTTCCCCATCACATATTGATTTTCTAATCTATGCTTTGCTTTCTCTTGTCATTGCTGGAGAAATATTTACTAAATGCATGAAAAGCACATTCAGGAAAAAGTCCATTCTGCATTGAATGGAAGGAAAGACAGAATAAGTCAAGAAAGACAAAGTATGGTTAAGAGTTGACAATACCGACTCATTAGGGAGTATTCTCCAATTTTACTGAGCAGAGTGGGCATAAGTCACACCAAATGTAAAAATATGGCCTTCAAGCCTGTAAGTCACTGTGCATAGGGTTTGTATCAGATCAATTGGAGCCAAGTCCTTATACCACTGATACCATTACCAGCCATTCAGCTGTCACTGACCATACAGTTGTCATGGACCATACAGCACAGGACATCTTTTGAGAAGATGGCATAGCCAACTAGTTAAAATCTTGCATTTGTAACTCCATGTGGGATTGTTTCCTAATTTTGGGCAAATCGACGCAAGTCTCCCTGCATGTCTGAGCATAGTCTCTGGGCGTGTAAGTCAGGACGAACTGGGTTTTGGACTGGCTCCATTAGATCCCATGCTTAATAAAACCACACCCTTGCCACACATCCCTGGCCATCTTGCTATTTAAATATAGTGCCCTTTTGTGGAATCAGTCCAACTATGATTTACAGGAATCTTAGTGACAAATTCGTCCATCTAACTTTACTATCAGTGATGTGCCCTTTCTATGATGGAGATTTCAGTGAGAAATCAGTTAGTTCAGCCTGGCCCTTAGAGCAGCTGGAACTGGTGATAGCCAGATTGTCTTCTATACTGCCAGATCTTAGGCTGACCATTGACATAGCAAACCAGCCATTAGTTCCAGCAGTGCCGAACTTCTGTAGATTCACTGCTTGTCCACAAGGAAGAGCTAGTGACATTTTCATAGAGATGGAATAGAGTCATGATACCACCTGGTTTGTCTTCTCAAGAGCCACAACTAGACCCAGTTTGGGCTTTGACACACAGGTGAGTGCACTGAAACTCCATCAGATCCATCATCCATAACAGCATACTCAGATTCAACGATGGCTACGGACTGAAGATTTGCTTTCAAGCTTCAGTCAATGACATTTATAGGCTGATATATACTTCAGAATGCCTTCCAACCTTTACCACTACTCTAAAGAATCAGTAAATCTTGATGAGGAGGAAGAAACTCCATCATTCTTGTTCCTTTCTCAGTCAGAAAGACTAATGGTGACACACACCATCAGTACTGATCTCCTGGCACTTGACTAAAAGAAAACAGCTGTTCATATATCTGTTTCATAAGGCAGATATATCTGCTCTTTGTCCGTCATAGCTTATTCGGTATATCATCACACCATTTTCAGTCTTAGATTTGGTCTCATTGGCATGTTGTAGACTTGATAGAGACACCTAGCAATAGCCACACATGGGCAGCAATGACCAGGATTAGCAGGATCATTGGCCAGGGTGGTGCACCATACCATGGCCAATACTTTGACAGGTTCTGCCAATTTGCCAGATATGGCATGTCACATGACTGCAATCAATGTAGCTCAGGCCTTGTCCAACCATGTTTGTGTCACCATTACTTTGGAAATTATATTTTTGTGTACCATTATTGCTTTTATGCAGTCTTGTTCAGAACTAAGCAATTACATGTTTGGTTCCTGTAGACCAGCTTAGTTTGGATCTTACTGCATTCTATTTATAGGTGGCTGTAATTTGTGTGATCTACACATGCTGAAGTTGAAGACTTGTACTTACACCAAGTCACTAAATCTTGACATTTTATCAAGTGCATGTAAGCACTTTAAATATTTACTTTTTAAGTGAATCCTGAACCAAAGTTAATTGTGTATTGATTAAGTTGATGACTGACAGTAACAATATTGTTGTTGGATTACATTATAGTGTATTCCACACAGCATTGCAAATTTTATTCAAGCTGTAACTCATTTTTCAGGTCAGCATCATTAAATGTAGCTGAAAGTATATAATTTGTATTGTACCAGTAAAACTTGGTCTTGTACCGTCTTTTTTAGTCCTTTTTGGTACAAGGTACTGGAACTAGTGCAACCCTGGCAAACCAGGATTCTTTTTTTTCCAAACAGAAATATTATTTTTATAGGATTTCAATAAAACTGAATATTATGATTGTGATAATATCTTAGCTGAAGTAAATTTTCATTATTTAGTATGATTACAGCCCTTGATTTTTGTGACCCATTGAAATTACCTTCTGCATAATAAACCAAAAGGTTTAACTGCATTTCATCCAAGTTTGATATTCTGCTTCATCTTGATGAAATCTCAAACAAGTTCAATTGTCAGCTATTTCATTTTTCATTGATATGGTCCCTGATTATCATACCCACCAACTTTTGTTTAGGCACATTGCCTACCTTATTGGACTGTAAATAGATTTATTAATGAACATGATTTTGATAATATGTCAGCTGAATATGATCAGCAGTACTGCTGAGGTATAGATTTGGTTTGGAATAACATTTTTATCAGAGTTATGGTTCCTGATTGTAAGAGTTATCTATTCTTTTAATGTTATGACTGTGTAAGCATGCATTTTAATGTTACTGACAACTTGGCTTAGTTTCTTGTTTCACTTGTCAGTCTTCATCACCATTTATGAGCACTGTGGTCCAAGATTATTTTACCATTTCAATTTTTTTCTATATGGTAATTACATTTATTATGATTTGAATTCAAGAAATATGTATAAAAACACTGTAGAGATATATCTTTCATGTAATTTGATTGTTAGCTTCAGACTGTAGTATAGTGGAGTTATGACCATAGTGGATCGGAAGTATTGTCTTCATTAACAGATATACCTTAACTCATTTCCTACATCACCATTGTGACCTAAACCTTTCCATCATAAAAGCTGAAAATCTATTTCCAATGAAAAGCAGGTGGCATCAGTTTCTGTAATTTGTTGTTCTGTTTGATTTTATTCAGATTTGCAGAACAATTGTTGTCGACAAAGTTTTTGATGATAATGACCACATTTATACCATATGTAACAGAGGTAACAGGGGCCATGATCTACTTAGTATAGGCATTTAAATGTTGTTGTTGTTGTTGTGGGTTTAATGCCATTTTTCAGCACAGGAAAGGCTATACATGGCGGCCAGTATTAATGGTGGAGGAAGAAACCGGGATATCACCAGAAGGAACCACCGACCCACGAGAAGCTACTGGCAAGCTCTCTCACATATCCACATTCGCCGAATCTTAGACTCGAACCCACGCAGATAGAGGTGAGATGGCAGTGATCCGTAACGGACAGCGCTTTAGACCACTCGGCCACTCGGGGCCCCAAAATTGTTGTCGACAAAGTTTTTGATGATAATGACCACATTTATACCATATGTAACAGAGGTAACAGGGGCCATGATCTACTTAGTATAGGCATTTAAATGTCTTACAAAGACATAATCCATATAATCCATGTGTTTGGCTCCATTTCTACCAGAGTAATCTGAGGATGAGTGAGTTTGATGATTAATAGCTTTTGATCATATATTATAGATTATTAGCCCATGACTGTCTTATAATATCCTATTGGAAAATTCTAGTTGTGCAGAAAATTCAGTTGTCCTGAAAATCATTGTCCTTGGTTTTGAAAAATGTATGTTGTTGACTGTGTTTTTAATTATACTGATCTTATTTTTGAAAAAGATTCTTCTTTAGAGAGGAACATAATTCATTGTAATAGAATTGAAGTTTGAATACCTGTCAAAATAAAAATCATGCATGTGACATGTCCTAATAAATATGAAAAAATTAGGTTCATTTGCTTTGCTGCATTCTCCTATGGACATATGAAATGAGTGGTTAAGTTTCCTAACCTAACATTTCAAAGATCATCTAAAATTGTAGATAAGGTAATTCCTATGGAATCTACTGTTTAGGTCTCCAATTAAATGTCTATCCATTTATTTTCAAATTCGTCGTGAAACAAAGCCAGTGATTTTTTCATTTTTTACAATATAAATGAGCTATGACAGGAGTTGCTACTTGTTATTTATATATTTTCTTTTTGCTATATTCTGAGATACTCAAAACATTCCTTGAAGCTGTATGATTCCACTTAATTATTATTATAATAATATTAATGAAGTCACTGTTTTACTGTGGTGACACAATATTTCTTAAAATGGTTGTTGTAAGTTATCTTCTGAGTGATTTTGACAGTTTTTTATCCATTTACTGAAAATCTCTTATGTCAGTATTCAAAGTTTTGTTATAAAATAAATTTTCATGATTTTGTAATTAGAGTAAATAGATGAGGAAGATGTCAGATGTTTGGTGAAAGACCAATACCCTATGTAATTATTTGCAGAATATAATTATAAGACTGCCATTAGTATATGTTACTAACGTTATTTACAGTTTTATGATGATATTTAGGACTTAGGAAACAGGAAACCTTGGATATGTTGGAGGAAAAGAAAGACTTCAAATGGTTCATCACTTATGCTTTCATATGTCAAACAGCAGGAAATAAAAGACAGTACTTTAGTGATGTCAAATATGGGTGATTTTTTTTTCAAGTCCGTTCAGTATATCATGTATTTGATTATGTATTTATAAACTGTTTCCAGAATCAAATCAGGATGGTCCATATATGTCTTCCAAAGAAGTGAGTATGGCAATAAAAATTACCAGTGTCCAACAGGAAGGGACACTGTCTGCATATGTAGAGTGGGTGGCAACAGATCAGGTGGATTATTATGAAATTTCATACTTTTGTGATCCTGGAGAAACAGTTTTGCGGCCAAACATTGTAACAAATACGTGTAGATTGACAAGCCTGAAATGGGATTCAGAATATACAATTAAAGTGACTGCATATCATCCTGATGGGAAGACCAGTTTTGATTCTGTAGATTTCAAGACAGATCCCAAAGTGAAAGGTAAATTATAATAATAATAATCTTGTGATTCATCTTGACAAATTTTTATTTCTGATGTGACATCATTAGTAAATATTTATTGAAATATCTTAATTCATTGCTTAAAGTTAGGTTTTGACATAGTCTTCCATTTGTTTGTATGTAGAGGAAATGAGGTAAAATGAAGAATGACTTTGGTATAAGACACATCATAAATGATTACTGCTGCTGAAGAAGTTATAAGGTCGGGCATTGTTATAATGAACTGTTGTTATTTATCTCAAGGTTTAAGTAACGAAAAGATTGCTCTATGATAGTATTCAGGGCAGGTGAAACTATAGGTGTTGAAACAATTTACTGTATGTCGATGCATGGTAACTTTTACTGTACTGCTATACATATCAATACAAGAGGTGGACAATCGATACAAGACATTGTTTACCATATGTGTTATTTTAATCTCAATTAGTTACTGGTGATTATTAGTCATTTGCCTAGTCATTTTTTATATTCAGAATTCATCGGAGATAGCTGTTGTAGGCACAGGAACTCATTTTTGTTAGTAAAAATAAAAATGAGTTGACAATACTTGTCTTCTACAAAATAACACAAAGTGATGTTCATAAAATTGCCTTGCCCACCAATTCCATGCTAATTAATCTAACCCAGCAGCTAGTTCAGCATACTACTGATTTCCAGGTCACTGTGAACCTATACTTGACCAATGTCTCCCCAAAATAAAATATGTTATGACTCATTGATATTGAATTGTCTGCAAAGTTCTAGCAGACTACATTATTTGTCATGAACATAGAATGACATGTTATTACCTGTGCTTCTGTCTGTTTGAATGATTTGTTTAGAAAATTAGAAAAATATTTTACTTCTTTTTTCAGCAAGATTATTTTTTACTATTTTATAAATACACATTTAATGACTGAATAAATTATAATGTGCCATTAGATTAGAAGTAATTTAGCCTTTTTCTTTTTCTCTAGTCTTGTCACACCCATACCTGAGTTTAGTAAAGCATAAATGGTTAGTATTAAAGATTATAAATACTACTGTATTACAGGCTATACATACACTACTTCCACAAGTAATTTATAATTGGCTCATCAGTATCTTTATAACATATGTGCCAATATAGCACAGGGGAAAATAATTTAGTTTTTTTTCTATTAAGTCTATACAAAATATGTAAAAAACAATTTTTAGTATCTACCAAACATTATCCCCATCTCTGGGGACAAATAAGAACACAAAACAGTAAAAATTGTTACTTGAAAATGTGTAGGTGCCCATGCACTTTGTTTGATGACTCAGGAAAGCATGTTATAAATGGGCGATTCAAAAATGATTTTCAATATGCCAGTGATATTATTGGTCAGTTATCGACTAGTATTATATATAATTATTAATAGATTGACAGGATTTTTGTAGGATAATTTATATATATATATATATATATATATATATATATATATATATATATATATATGTTAGTCAAATTTATACAAAGATTTTTTGCTGACTTGTGTCTTGTTTTACTTGGTTGAACTTCAAAGCTACACTGTTGTTACACAGTGAAATATGTTGCATTCAATTCTCATAGGTGGTTAATTTTAGTTCTGGTCCAGATTAAACAATAGCCAATAATCTGGACTTAATGTTGCATATTTGCTGCATGACAAACTGGAAATATTGGCAAAGCAACAGAAAATTTTAGCGCAAAAGTAATCATCAATTGTTTTGAAAAGTGTTTAATGATAAATGTTGCCAGGATGTACAAATTGTAAAAAAAATTGTACAAATTTGCACACTTGGAGAACAGTGATGCACTAGAATTCCTATAAATCACTTACTAGTTGTGCATATGAAAATTTTATTCAATGTAGTATACAGTTTTTATTTAACTGTTATCCTTCAGATTGAACTAAGGATGGATAACTTTTTATAGCATAATAGATTATGACTCCTTACCTTTTGACCTTATTACAAGGCCTTCATCAGCATAATGACTTAATTGACTGGAGTCATGTGATGAAGTAAATGTTGATCATGTGACTAAAACCTTTTGTATATTACATAGTGGCTCATTTAATGTAAAGTAAAGAGTGACCACAACAAGCTTGTACTATGTTACTAATGTTATTTACAGTTTTATGATGGTATTTAGGACTTAGGAAACAGGAAACCTTGGATATGTTGGAGATAAAAAAAAGACCTCAAATGGTTCATCACTTATGCTTTCATATATCAAACAGCAGGAAATAAAAGACAGAACTTTAGTGCTGCCAAATATGAATGATTTGTTTTGAAATCAGTTCAGTATATCATGTATTTGATTATGTATTTATAAACTGTTTCCAGAATCAAATCAGGTTGGTCCATATATGTCTTCAAAAGAAGTGAGTATGGCAATAAAAATTACCAGTGTCCAACAGGAAGAGACAATGTCTGCAGATGTAGAGTGGGTGGTTACAGATCAGGTGGATCATTATGAAATTTCATACTTTTGTGATCCTGGAGAAACAGTTTTGCGGCCAAACATTGTGACAAATACGTGTAGATTGACAAGCCTGAAATGGGATTCAGAATATACAATTAAAGTGACTGCATATCATCCTGATGGAAAGACCAGTTTTGATTCTGTAGATTTCAAGACAGATCCCAAAGTGAAAGGTAAATTATAATAATAATAATCTTGTGATTCATCTTGACAAATTTTTATTTCTGATGTGACATCATTAGTAAATATTTATTGAAATATCTTAATTCATTGCTTAAAGTTAGGTTTTGACATAGTTTTCCATTTGTTTGTATGTAGAGGAAATGAGGTAAAATGAAGAATGACTTTGGTATAAGACACATCATAAATGATTACTGCTGCTGAAGAAGTTATAAGGTCGGGCATTGTTATAATGAACTGCTTGTTATTTATCTCAAGGTTTAAGTGACGAAAAGATTGCTCTATGATAGTATTCAGGGCAGCTGAAACTATAGGTGTTGAAACAATTTACTGTATGTCGATGCATGGTAACTTTTACTGTACTGCTATACATATCAATAAAAGAGGTGGACAATCGATACAAGACATTGTTCACCATATGTGTTATTTTAATCTCAATTAGTTACCGGTGATTATTAGTCATTTGCCTAGTCATTTTTTATATTCAGAATTCATTGGAGACAGCTGTTGTAGGCACAGGCACTCATTTTTGTTAGTAAAAATAAAAATGAATTGACAATACACACTTGTCTTCTACACTGACCATACAGCACAAGGACATCTTTTAAGAAGATGGCCTAGCCAACTTAAATGTTGAAATTTGAAAAATGGGCTGGAATATTCAGAGGAAACCTGGATCAGAAAATGAACTGCTATTCCTTCTAAGCCAAATTTATTGTCCAAAAATTTCAAAATTTCAGAGCTGAACTGTTACTCAGTGAGATGTAGTTTGATACATCGGCTGCAGATCTTGAATAGAGTGCTAGAGAAATGAGAAATTATTGTCCCTTGATTTACATTTTAAAAGATAAGAGCTCCTATATCAATAAAGCTTTGGGGACTGGTTTATCAAATCACAAGAAGACAAGTTGATTTGACAGAAAGTTCAGTACCTATTTACACAGCAATATATAGTTTTGAAGGTCTTTTGTCAAAATTTAAATTAAACATTTGTTTAAAAAAACAAACATTTAATGATGGAATTTTTATAAGATTGTCTTAAGGAGTGGAGGTTGTTTGAAAAATCTTGTTTAGGATTTTATTGTCACATCAATTTAGGGTTAAACAATTTTATTAGTCGATAAGATTCATATACTCTGCTTTTCTCTTTTGTTTTTAGCATAATGTCGTAGAAAATGTTTATTTCATATGACATGCATTATATATTGCTATAACCCCTTTGGTGACATAGTGGTTAGATCGCCTGCCTCTGATGTGGGAGGTCATGGGTTCGATCCTCAGCTGAGTCATACCAAAGACTTACAAAAATGGTACTAACGGCTGCATCACTTGTCGCTCAGCATTAAGAGGTTAGTGTTAGGACTGGTGATCATGGTGTCAGGATAATGTGACTGAGTGGGACATCATGCTACATGTCTGTGGCATGATGCCCCAGTACTAGACATCACTATAAACTGCCATATTGTAGCAATATGACTGAAAATTGTTAAAGCTATGTTAAAAATCTAAATCACACACATATATTGCTATAGAATTGTTTGGAATTAAAGGTTTTAAAGGAAACAAAAATTTATGTTTGTTACATTGTTATCACATAGTCAAAGTCAGCAAAGTATAGCAGAAATTATATTCTGTTTAATTGAAATGACTTTACATACTAAATTATAGGAATATAGTCAAGCTTGTTTTATGTGATATGCTTTTTTGTTTTATATATGATCATCTTTTCTGACTTAGATGCTTTGGGAAGTCTTGAAAGAGAAACATATATAGATTTTTGACAATGAATATTGTATGATCTAAAATATATTTAATTCCATTCAGTAATGGTCACATGTGAACCTTGAAATTATTATTTTCATCCTCGGAAAACCCTGGAAATGACCTCTAAATTTATCTTTAGGAACCATGCTTCCAGCACTTGTTTGCATAGATGGTGGATGACTGTGGTGCTTGCACTACATTTCCGGCATGGGAGCACCCTGACTCCCTGTTTGCACCCACATGCATGCACCACACAGTATTTGCCATTACAGGAGTGGCAGAAAGAGCTAACTCACCTATATCTTCCATTAGCTTATGAGTTGTTCTTGACACATCATGTCTATGACTATATGGTATAGAATGCATCATCCAAGTTTAATTGTGGCGAGTGTGTTAATGTTTTGACTAGATCACTATAACCAGTCAACAAAAGTTGTTGGGTTGTGCTTTTCAAAAAACCAAGAATGCACTAGGAGCCTCAGTTTTTTTTTAAAACAATACTTGTATTGCTTCATATATGCCTATGAGCAATGGCTATCTTGAAAACTGATGGCTGAAAACCCTTCCAAACAGTCAATAACAAACCTTTCCCAAAACAAATGGTTAGTTCTTTTTTGGTGGGGGGAAGGTACCATATTGGCACAGGCAAACAACTGCATTTAAAATATAATGTTAAGTTAAGTTGGTGCCATATGATCTGTGTTCAAAGAGGCTTTCCATATTAGAAAGACATGTCCAAATGGATACCAACCATGGATTTCATGATTTTCTTCTTGAATGGATGCACAGCTTAGAATACTTTTCCTGACTATAAACTTTGAAGATCATATTGCTTAAATGTTATATTTGACTTAGGCAAGTTATAAATAGCAAATTACAAGAGTGTGGAAATTTGATGTATTTTTTTTACTATAGATAATAAACCAGCCATTAGGGATATATCACCAAACTGTGTAAAATTGGCTGTAACAGTGACTAGTGTTCAGAAAGCAGGGATGATGTCTGCAGATGTAGAGTGGTCAGCAATATATCCAACTAGTCAGTATCAAGTTTCCTACTCATGCAGTCCAGATGAAACGGTTTTGCTAAAGAAAATTACAGAAAACAGGTGCAGACTGGCAAACCTCAGATGGGATTCAACATATACTATTAAGGTAACTACACAGCTGGATGATGGAACAACAGTTTGTGACCAACAGAGTTTCAAGACAGATCCTGAAGTAAAATGTAAGTACTTTTAGACAGTGTTATGCATATGTTACTATATTATTTGTGTGCTAGTTTTAAATTTCTTTTTATTTTATTTTTGTTTCATTACATTTTATTTTAATGATAATTTTTTTTACTGGATGTGACATTTTTTCCAGTAAATTCAGTTCAGTTCTTTTAGCCTGATTAGAATGCAAAAGTATTGCTTCATTATATTTGTAGCTGACTCTGGTTCAGAGATTGGTAAGCACAGAGTGAAAATGATTTGTCATTACCAGGGTCAACTCTGAGATCAGTTGTATAGAGCTTTTCTAAAATTCATTTCCAGTGTGGGAATGATTGATTCTTAGCTACAGCTATAGTAGCCTATGTGCTAATTGATATGTTATTTTAATGTGTTGTTTGAATTAAGTTATCCCCTATTGTTTGGTCCATTTTACATCTCAGTTATGGATAAAACATTAGTTCATAGCGAAAATTAGTTGGATTCTGCACCTTTAGACCTCAAAGTGTTTTTTTCTAATTGATACCATTTGATTTTAAATTCTTCTATTTTTTAGATTTAATTTTTTACATACCTTGGGAAAATAAAAATACAGTACTTATGAAAATTCTTGGACAAAAATATTTAGAGGAAATTTATTCTGGAATTCAAAAACTGGAAAATTATAAATTGTGATTCATTGAGGAGCTGTTGACATCAGTTCAATGGCCTCATCTGACATCTAACATCATTGCCTTCCTTCTTGGAACTTCATTGAGGTTCGAACTTTGATTCATTTAGAACCTTTTAGTGATAGGACTTAAAGTTTTAAATTCCAGGATTAATTTTTGGATTATATTTACAAACTGTAAGTACTTTTTTGTATGTTTACCCTGTTATTTTGTTACTTTTTACAAGCCTAGGCACGTAACAACAGTATATTGAAAAGAATTGTTTTTTATCAATTAAGAAATTCACATTAAAATATTTGGTTAAATTGTCAGGGATGTTCCATTAAAACAAACATGGTACCCATGGAAGGCAGCTTTATAAGCATATATGTGCTAGGTTCATTGACTCAGAGAGTTAATATTAAAATGATAAGAAAATTCTAAATTGCATCATTAAAAGTGCCTTCCCTGGGTCCCATACATGTATTAATGGAACATCCCTGTGTTGCAAAATAAAAGAACTGCAGAATACTTGGCAAGCAGTAAACAGTTAGTAATGTGTTGAATTTTGAATAAGTATTGAACCTTAAAATTGAATACATTGTGCATTAAAATTTTATTACAGTCAGCCAGAAAAGTCTTTGAAAAAGGTCACTTTGAAGTTTTTTTCCATGTCAGTGTTAATCTTGAAAGGCAAGCATCATTGACTCATTGACAATTGACCCAGACATGGCAATTATGTCCTGGAAATTAAAATTTTAAATCTACTGACCATAACCGCTTGATAGAAACCCATGTCAAATAGTCATTTTCAAAGGGAGGTTGACACACATATTTTTCAGGTTCTTGGCTGTCAAAATCTGATAAAAGAAATAATTTTGTTGGGGGAAAAAAAATTAGGAACCGCTGCTTACATTGGTTGGTTTAAATTAAGGTGTACACCCTAGAAGTAATGCAAATTTAAAGTAACGACCATTGGCGAATTCTTTAGTCTGAGAGTTTTCTTCTGAGAAACATGACTTGATGATTCCAGGGAATAATTAAAGAACAGTACTTTCTTCATTAAAACAAGTAAATGGGACCAGGTTGCTGTCTTGTAAGAAAACACAGGCTTTAATGCTAGGACGCAACATTTCTGAATAGAACAGCATTAAGGAAACAGAATTCTAATTAATTAAAAATTGTTATTTTCTTGTCTAATGAGGCTTGTTTTGTTCTATTTCTTCTCAATACTCTTGTTCAATTCTCAGTTGATGTTCTATCTATCAACTCACACTGGGCAATAACATTAAGAAAGGTCATCATCTAGATAATGACAGCCAAATCTAAATAACCACCCCTCTTTACTATGAAGGGCACATGGTGCAGTTGTATTCAAAATCTGCATTTTCATAGCTATATGAAATGCACAACATATTTTTTATTTGTACCTTTGCAAGATATTTATATTAATTTTGAGCTATTAAAATCTCACATTATTCTCTCTCTTACTTCAGTAATTATCTCTTTAGCCAAGTTAATAAATAAATAAATAAATAAATAAATAAATAAATAAATATTACTTTCGTAATTGCATATGACACCTCCATACTTGTTATGTCATGTTGAGGCAAATTTACCGGTTGTATTGCATTCAGTATATGCAAGCTTCTTGTAGTAAAACATCTTGTTGTTTGCAGTAATTTTCAGATTCTGGATAGAAATATTGACCCATTCTGGAGGTTACTAAAACCTGTTTTAGTGCCATGCTCAGGCAGATTCAGCTCAAAATTTTACATCTCATTGGTCAGTGAATAGACATAAGATAATTGGTGATAAATACTCAGACATTTAGAAAATTGGTGGCCAATACAAAGACAATTATCAATCAGATGTCATTATTTTGATATAAGATTACATTGGAGCCTGGAAATTTGGACTGCATGCAGTTTTTGGCTATGCTGAGTCTTTCCCAAAGTACACTTGTAATGCAGCATGTTCAAACTAGAAGGATAATCAAAATTAAAGAAGTTGTGCACAATGTAGTGTACTTTTGTGAACAAATAATTGCTTTATTATGACAAATCTAACACAATACAGTAAATTATGTAAACATGATGCACTATGCAAAACTGGGTTGTAAAACCACTAATAATATTAATAGATCCTCATATTCAGGTCTGTTACCCTCTAATAAAAAGATGCGACTCAGATTATTTTGAGATTAAGTTTTACAAACAATATTCATGTTATTCCTAAATTTAAACTGTTACAATTAATGCAATAAAACATTTGTTTAAAGGAACAATGACCTATTATCTTAAAATAAATAATAAAAAAGAGTGAGAAGCAACAAGCTTTGTAAATTTTTACAGATAATTTATTTCCCTAGAATTCAAAATGAGAAATGTAAAAGGAACCTAAGATATTGCAAAATAAGTCCCAAATATTTAGTGATTTACTAAAACAAGTCCTGATGATTAAAGTTCTAAATACACTTTGGTGATAATCCAAAATAAATCCAATGCTGGAAGTGTTGATGTGCCTGTGTTGGTGCCAACAGTTTTTTGTTGGATCACAAATAATACAGTCTATAATTGTGTCCTTTTTTGAATTTCAATATAAATCAATGTCTTTATTTCAAATAATGTTATTTTTGAGTACTTTATATTTCCAGAGAAGATTACTTGATCTAAATAATTTGAATACATAAATTCCAGCCCCAATGAAAAATTTGACACAACAATAAAAAAACTGATTCTGCTCATATCTTACATCATTATTATTTCCTTAAAGCAAGATTATACAAAAACTAAGACATAAACAAGAGGCAGGATTTAGGACAAAAGTTCATTTCTAAAAATATGTTAGTTATAATTAGAAAGTCTGTTTCTAAAACTGTAATAAAGAATATGGTAAACACAATGTCATTGACTCCTCCCAAGTTAATAATCCTGATAGTTAACCCATTTGCAAAGAGAAAATTTACCTATGTATTAATTGTTTGCATAACATTAAAAAATCAATGATTCAGTTTAGGTAGAAAATGAACTTGATTTAGGACAAGGTAAAATCAAAACAACAATTATCCAGATTATGTAATGAAATAAAAACAAAATCAAGGACAACTATCTAACAAACAATACAAATTAAATATGCATTATAACCTACACAACTGTAATACCTACTCCACCACCACAGCAATGATGATACTGTTAATGATATTCATTTTGATCATAAATGTTAATGCTATTATCAATGTTTTCAATTTTTCTAGTAACAGTTCTCTGTATTAATAATGTCATTGCTGTAATTATGGTAGGAAATAGATACTGTGGTGTGTGTGGTGGCATTTTATGTAATTCGTCATTATACCATGCTAACAATTAGAGACCTCATGTCACTATGGATTTAAAATTCCTGTTCTTATGTATATTACTTCCACAATATTGCCATTTGACTAGACAGAGGCATCATTGCATGCTTTAATGTGTTAGAATGCAGTTTAACCTAAAGCTAATTTTATAATTCTGATAGAAAAATATGCACATCACAAAAAAGTGAAATATATGCTTGTTCTTCATTGACTTGGCCCATTATTGCCAATCTATTCAGAAAAAAATTCCTCAGTGAATGCAATTTTCTTTGTTGACCAAAATAACTATCCTGTTTAAAATAGGCTTTTATGATAATTGACAGTTGTGTTTTACTTGGGCATATAGTGACAAACACTTCTTGTCCAGAGTCTTGGTGTCATTGATATTATCATATACCCCTAGGCTCTCCAAACATCACTTTGAGAGCAAATATTTACAGCACCTGATACTTTTAATGGCCACATGGTAAGCCATGACATGAAGAGTAAACTACTGGAATATCCCCTTGAGGTTGGGTCTCTGTGACAGGAGCTCAGAAACATATGTATATAATTTTAAATGACAGACCAAGATCAATTCTAATGTTGTCAATAACTATACTTTTTTATGGTAATATCAGGAACAAACAAAAATCAGCATTGGCAAAAGGAAAAGATAAGTCAATTATTGTATAGTTTTATTGTTTTTAAAATTCAAATATAAAATATTGTAATTATTATGTGGCAAGCAAGCAAATACCTTGTATGGAGAATAAATAAATATATTAATTTCTGTTTTATTCTCGAAACTTTTATGTTGTGTTGTATGCTGAAAGAAGGATTCACTTAAATTTCAATTGCACATAAATTTGGCTCAAGAATTAGTGGATTTTCCGAATGAAATTTGTTTGGAAATCCACTGCAGTGAGTGGTAAAAACTTATTACTTCACTCCATTACAGCCAAAGAATTTCATTGCAACTGGGTTAGCCAGTATGTCTTAGAAGTAATAATGAAGAACTTATATGCGGGAGTATCAGGTTTGAATCCCTTTTGTGTATTTGTATTTAAATTTGTATGTTTTGGGACTATTATCTTGAATCAAGAAACATAACTATGCTACTACTCATATAAGTGTGCATATATACACAAAACACAAGGAGCAGCTGCAATTATCATGCAGTATACCATAGGAAATCTGCTATTTTAATTTGCTGTACACTTCAGCTAGATAAAATGTTTGAGCATAAAATAGAAAGAAAATTTGCATGTTCTGAGCAAATGACATTCATCCTCCATATGTTTGTGAACAAGTGATTTGGATTATTTCATTTGAAGTTCTTATATTAAGAAGATATGGCAGGGAAAGACAGCCTTTAGGATGGATTTTTCAATATTTGCGGGCTATTCCAACATTCAGATCCTTAGAATACAACAATGCATTAGGATTTCATAGTATTAATTTTGTTTAATTTTCAGGCTTTCCAATGGCTGTAGCAGAAATTTGTAGTGAAAAGATTGATGTAATAGATTCCTTCGATGAATTCACAGCATCAAATAGAATAAAGGAAGGGGTTTCTTTTAATAAGATTGGAGAATTTTCTGGAATTGTCCTTACACCGGTGCTTACAGAAGACAGGCACTTTTGGAGGATGAATATAGATCTATCTATATTTGAGGAGCAGAGTTGTAATTATAGTTTTCTTGATTTCGGAATCGTTACCTATTCTAATCTAAAGCACTGCACTGGCCTGACCAACAACAAAGCAGCATATTCATGCACTATTCTTCAGAAGATAAAAAGAAAGATCTGTCTAGAGTTTCACAGTCAATCCAATAATGAAGGATGTTCATATCCACTGCCTGTAAATTTACATCAGAAATCACATTTCAGTTATGGCTTTCTATATGACAAGATAAATAGTCAATTTGCTGTTATGGATTGTCAGCGCCAAGAAGTGTTGCATGTTTTTCATAATGTATACTTCCTCAAGTCTTCTCCAATCTTTGCTATACGTCCATATCACACTGAGTGTAAAATGCGTGTAAGAGCTGAGCTGTACTACATGCATTGCATCGGTGAAGATGTATCAAGCTGGATGCGGAAAATTGCTAAATTTTGATGGATGCTGATAGGTGCATTCATGTAAGAATGATAAAAGATAACAATTATATAAGCAAGCTCAGAATTCTTAAGTACATCACACTTGAATCATTCAAAATTAAACATGCTCTTTACATCTTTAACTCCATATAACATCAAAGTTTGGAGCATGTGTATGTGCACTTAAGAACAAGTTGGATTTTGTAATAGTATCTGCTTGTAGTTTCTCTGTAAATGCTTGTAGGTTCTCCAGTTTCATTTTTATGGTATGTACATATTATCTCTGAAATGGTATTGATGCTTTTTATTCATTTACTTTTCATTATTTGCATGTAATTCCTTGGACAAAAAGTGTTCATTTTTCTCTGCACAAATGGTTGCACTTCTTTACAATATATTCAATATCTGTGCTTGATGACAGATCACTTGTAAGACTGGATAACCTTGTCAAAAGCATGCCAATCATAGATCTGAGATCATTTTGCTTTGTAAATTTGCAAATATATCTTTTTCAGAAGATTTTGTTTGACATTTTCAGTAGGTAAAAGCTAAGCTATGGATCTAATGATAAAATTATGACATGCAATATCTGTTTATTATCTAAAGACATGCGAGCATTTATCAGTAGTAATGCAAGTTTGATTTGACCTCGGCATGTAATGTTACCAGTATTTTCTCGTAAAAGTATTTATGTTATCAGGTATTATGATGTGATCACATTAATTCCTCTGTAACACAAAGCCTTCATATCTTATTTCAGACAAGTCATTACTCATGACAGATTTCCTAGGCCTTTTTCAACTCTAATTGACAATGTCAACATCATTCATGGGAACATTGTGATTATTAAACATGAATATGCTTCTTTCAATCACAATTTATGTCATTTTACAATCCAATGGCTCCTCAAGTGCCTGGTCCCCAGGTGGCCAAATGGTCTAAATTGTTTGCCTCTAGCAGCAGGAATGGTGAACAGGCCATTTTGCCTGAGACCTTATTTTTGAAAACCAAAGCCTTGTACGACGGTGAAATCTGAATGCAGACTGCATTAAACCAGCACCTAACCCACAGGGTTGACTTTGTCATGTGGGCAACCCTGCAGGGTTAGCTTGGTTTGTTTCTTTGACAAAGTAATTTTGTATTTCAGACTGCATTAAGCCATTTGGTTTGTTGGTTTGTTTCTTCGACAAAGTCATTTTGCATTTCATAGCTGTGTGGTTTTGTTTATGTGCTGGTCACTTTTGTTGCTCGCATCCTCCATGCTGCTGTAATTGAACCATTGCAATTCACCCAACCTCCCACATCTACATTTTGCAGTGTCAAACAAAAGAAATTATATGGGGGCCTTCTCTACGTTCAACAGATTTAGAACACTTCCCACATAAACATCCCAGGTGAGTGCAAAAAACAGCACCTACCACATGCTGACATGGTAGAAAAGTATGTTCTTCTATTGAAGTTCAAGCTAATGGGTCACTGATTATTAAGAAAAGTGGGCATCAATCGCCACCCCTGACATATATCTGATACAGGGAATCGAACCATGGGACTCGAGTACGAAAGCCAAACATGCTAGCAATGTGTCATGGTTTCACTTAACAAATAAACGTTTCAAGCATAAATATGATACACACATTCCGTGATAAACAGATTATGAGGTGCTGTTAATTCATACTTTACTACATAGTAAGTACTTGTATGGTGTAGATACAGTAAAAGATTATACATGTTGTTTTTTTGCACAGTTACACTGTCACTGGGGAAATAACTGCTTCATTATTCTGTGACAGGTTTATTCCCTTGACAATCAAGGACCAAATATTATCTCCTTACCTACATTATACCCCGACCTAGGATCATGCAATTTTATTATTACAAAATGAATCAGAGTAGCTTGTGCTTTTGTAAATAGGTTTGAACTTAATCATATCCATGTCCGCAGACATAAATCACTTCTGCATTTTTATGCCTATCTCTGGAAAATATCCTAGCTGAAATTGATTGTTTATTGAGCATGATATCATTGTATGCTACTAAATTATTAATACTTCCATCCAGATCATCAACAGATGGCGCTTCATCGATATCAGTAATAAAGTCAATGACATGTCTGTCTTCGTTTAACAATTTTGCATTTTCATTATAATCTTTAAGTACTTCATAGCATAGCTGATCATCCATGGATGGAGCTACTAAATACAATTTATCCCACTTAGCCATATCATTATCAGATTAAGTAGTAATTGTGTCTTCCGGAAGGACCTATTGTTATCATTCTGATGGAGTTCGGTAGTGCTGGGTGATGTTTGTCGGGATCCTGTTTTCGTGTCCCAGAAAAATCGGGTATATCCATATCATAAATAATATGAATTTATATTGTGTTTGATGCATGGCAGCCATGCTCACCAATGGATTAACAAGAATAATAACAAACAATAAAAAGCGTGCACTGACAGGTGAGTGTGAAAAGTGTGGCACAAAATATATATATTTATTTTAAGTATAGAGACTGGAAGTGTTATTACTAATTCTTTAGGAAAATTACCAGGACTTCCATGGGCAAAATATCGCGGGGAAAAACATTTACTAGGATACAATTATTGTGGACCAGAAACTCATTAAGATATTCATCTTGACAATCAAGATCAAACTCAGCAGCTGGGAGAGTGAACAGACAATTTGCCTGAGACCTTATTTATGAAAAACAAACCTTCCTACGAAGGCTAAAAACAAGGTCAATGACGCTAAAACAAAGCCTCTAACAAACACTATTTCCATACGGTTGAGAATGGATAATAAATCGTTTGGGTTAGCTCAGTTTTGTTATTTCATCATTGATGTATTACTTTCAATTCTTTTATGTGATTTCAGTTATTTGTCTGGTCACTCAGTATTGGTCGTTCGCCCTCTCTGCTGCTATAAATTATGCAACCACTATAAATGTTATTAATAAATGAACATTGGAGAACCACATTCAGCTTCATTAGCTCGAGAGGGACTAGAGGTAATTAGAAAATATCTACACATCTGTAATTTAGTTAAGCAACCACTACAATCTCGTCAGGAATCTCAGGTTGAATTTAAAGATGATAAAAAAAATTATTTAAACCTATATATCACTGAGACTTTGACATCCAGTTTATACAGCTAATGCTAAAACAATACAAAAAGTAACAGAAGGTACCGAAGCACCAGCCCCTAAACAAAAGAGTAATGCTGAATTAATGAATAAATGTAATGAAAATACTGTTAAAACAATTAATGATATTAAAACCTACAACAATTGGTTGAATTTGCTGTGGATATTTTTGGGTCAAAGAGATAAATTAATGAAACCTAAATTTGCTAAACATATTAAAACCTGTGAACAATGGCAAATACCATATTTCATACCTATGAATGTTGAACAAGCTACAGCTAATGATACATTATATCAAAATTATATTATGCAAATGGATAATTGAATCCAATCAAGAAGAGACAAATAAGCAAAAGAATTAGAAAAGGAAACAAAAAGAAAAAATAATGAATAATAAGACGAAAACCTCAACCCCGCAAAATACCTGGAACTGAAGAGATGTCTGCAAATATTAGTAAAATAAAAAATCAAAGGTTCAATGCTAACAAAAAAGTGTTAGTTGTCTGATATACCATTATCAGAAAAAGAAAAAAATAATATAACCGCTAGTCTGATAGAAGGAAGTGGTCTTGCTTCTCGAAGTGGTCTTTGTTTAGACGATAATAATTATAATAAACGTATATCTGATTCAGCGTTCGACATGGACGAGTTCTCTAGGACGAGTCTGTGCGCGATTATCGGTATTATTCTTATGATGCACGAGTTCCAAATCAGCCTGGAAGGATTGAACTGCAAGGTTATGATGCAAATAGAAGTAGACTTTTAAAATTTGATAGTACAGATTACGGAATTGGTTGGTTTTGTCAATAATATTTGGAATAAAGATATTGCTAAGAAAAGAATAGATGAGCAGTTCAAATAAATTGTCGTTGAATGAGCGTCAATTTAGAAATTACAATGAAGACAAAAAATCAATTAAGGGTGTTGAACTTAATTTTTCTGAGAGCCCTATCAAAGACATCACTATGACGAGTGGTATATTTTCACTTCTCGCAGCTATACCATCATTAATTGCCACTGCAGCCCCAATTGTACAGCAGCTACATAGGGCACTGTTAGAACCGCTGCTGGAATTAAAGAAAGCAACTGGACAGAGAATAAGAAGAAAGTCAAAACAAAAAAATATGGAGGTCTCAGATTGCCAGGGACCACATATTCATATTAAGGAAAGGGTCTAAGACTTCCTGGCACAGTTTACTGATATCGTCTATGTCCAATTTTGATTTACTCGATACTGCTAAAAATCTAAAAATAAAAAAAAAATTCAGTGGTGTTTTCATGCGCGATCAATTGCCAAAACAACTAAACAATATTGAAACTGGTATTATTGATCTCGATAAAAACTCTCTCTGGACCAGGCACACATTGTGTTGCGTATGCAATTGATCCACGTGGATCGAATTATTTATTTCGATTCATATGGATTAGCGCCACCAAAAGGAATTTTTGAATATGTTAGCAGCATGCAAAGTTCTTCAATCTGGTATTCAACGTTACCAACACAAACATTAACGGATCCACAAATATGTGGTCATGAAGAACTTAATGTAGTTGACGCTATATCAAAATCACCAAAACCACGTCATTGTTTTTAATAATATGTATTTTTAAATGGCGCTTTTTAGAAATTAAAATTTAGCAATCGGCGCATTATTCAGAAAAGATCTGAGAAAATTGAATATTTTACGTCATTTTGGTCGTTTCTGATGCCATTTAAGTCGTTTTTGATGTGTTTTATGCCGATTTTCTTCATTTTGTTCGGGTCAAAACCCCAAGATTTAATTAAGTGATTTTTAAGAAAATCAAAACAAAAAACGTGAAAAAATCGACCAAACTATTCATCTTGTGATGACCGTCGATTTTTTTTTCTCAAAATTTATTTTTCAGAAGAAATTGTTTTTGTCAAGTTTCCTGAAAATCTCTTGGTGGTTTGGCCCGTACGAAATCAGAAATTTGACTGGAAACAAGCAAAAATAACAAAGTTTGGGTACAAAAATACTTTTATACTCTCTAACAAAATAAAATATTTATTTTATCAACTACAGTAGCTCCTATGTACATATTTATTATAAATAATATACATTTTCTCTCAAAACGCAGATGAAAATTATTTTTTTCACCTTCTCATTAATATATTATGAAGCGTGATAACTCTGCTGTCTTCAGAGCAAATTAATCGATTATCTCCCTTGCATTGCATGTCACTTAAAATCGAGATTTTTGAGTCTCAATACAGACAACAGATCGTTTTAAAGTAATAATTACTGAGATTTATTAATTATCTGTAAGAAACTATCTGTCATTGAAGTGATATGAATATTGATGCATCTTTTGACTCTAATAACCTTAAATTCACATCAGCTTATGTGATACGCAGAATCTCAAGTCGAGGTTATTTTTAGCTCTTATTTTGACTTTTTACAAACAACTCGTGCATAAAAAACCAATTGTGGTTATTTTGCGTAGTATATTTCGTAGACTATGTTTGAAAATTGAAGTAAATTCACTCTAAAGTTCTACAATAATTATAATTTGTATTCAGTATCAACTGTGCTTTTGCATAATTTACCTGTTTATTGTTGGTTAACTATATCATAATGTTTTCAATATATATATATATATATATATATATATATATATATATATATATATATATATATATATATATATATATATATATATATATATAAATTATAAGATAGGTTTGTGATCTAGTGGTCTAAAGTGTTGGATTCTCCTACTCAAAGTCCATGTTTTGAGACATGGGCGATATATCTATGCCTTTTTATTTATTGATTAGGGTACGAAATCGAGAAGAAAAAACAATACACACCCACAGCATGTAAACACGTGGTGAGTGTACTTTTCACCCACTGGATTTGTTTGTTTGTTGTTGGGCTTAACGCCATTTTTCAGCACATGATAGGCTATTATGGCGGCCAGTATTAATGGCGGAGGAAGAAACCGGGAAATCACCGGAAAGAACCACCGACCCACGAGAAGCTACTGGCAAGCTTTCTCACATATCTACATTAGCCGAATCTTAGACTCGAACACACGCAGACAGAGGTGAGATGGCAGTGATCCGTAACGGAGAGCGCTTTAGACCACTCGGCCACTCGGGGCCCCCACTCACTGGGTTTTATACGGGGAGGGAGTGTGCGAAATCTGCTGGTCGTAAGTAAACCCCCGTTAGGATACGTTTCGCCGTATATAAATCATATGCATCTGTATATAAATTATATGCATCTTTATATAGTTCATATGGATCTGTATACAATTCATATTATATATATATATATATATATATATATATATATATATATATATATATATATATATATATATATATATATATATATATATATGCATAAAATTATATATATGCATAAAATCTGTACATAAATCATAAGCCTCTGTATAAATCATCCTCAAAAATAGTTTCATTTGGGACTACAATTTTTACAATTCGATTCTTTTTTAAAAATTTATATACGAACCATGAAAACATCAGTGATACTATTTCGCTATTAAAAAAGTTTTTAAACATGATGGAATAAAGATATCTGATAATCTTGATCCTCGAAAGAATGTGATTTTGCATCGTTACAACAACGAACATTTGAAGACAAATACACATTACCTTCCAAATACAGATTTGTAAACATGTTAGAATCCTTGGCAATGATAAACGGCACACAGGTAAAGCTATTTGCACCGCTTGCACTTTCTAACGAAAACAACAGAACTGCATTGTCTCTCGATTGCGAAAGAAAAATGATTTTATACAATCTTGTAATGCAGTTAAGAAAGATTGTTATCTGATTTTGTCCAAAGTGACAATGAATGCAGCGACAGTGAAGGTGGACCTGTAACTGGTGATTGCTAAACAAAAGCCTTGGCAAGATTAACCGACGAAATATAGACAGTTTCTAAGAGTTATTAGACGTAATAAAAATTGAAATATTATCTGTTGGTTGTATTTTATCGAAAATGAAAATTTGTATATTTTATTTGCGACAAATTGTGCTGATCGTGCATGTACACCAAAATATCTTGTTGCTGCGTTAATTGATTGAAAAGTTATTTATTGGCCTGTTTCTGAGTTTATGGATTTAATAGCTTTCTTTATGAATACTTTACACCTTCCCGTATTTCCACGTCTAGAATTCTGAATCTGTGTAGTAATTTGCAGTTTAGATGATTATTCTGGGAATTACCATCAGCCTGGTAAACTACAAGTCCGATTTTAGTCAATCCAAAAAAACGTCTATGGATGACCCTATGTGAGAAATATTTTTTATTTCTACCAACACTGAATCTTAAAGAACAAAATTTATCAAGACTACCGACTGGTCTTTTTGATTGGCAGTTCCTGATCATGCCATCACGAGATACTTCATAATCTTTGATAATCGGATGTGCTACAAATTCATTTTGCTCCATTTATATAATATTATTTATCTAAATCTTGCCATATAATGTCTTGCTGTTTTATAAGGTATTTACCTGACGACATAAAAGTATGTTTTGTCATAATGACGTTTCAGTTCTCGATATTTTCACCGCCGCGTTTTACAATTTACTGAGATTTGCCTCTGACTTCAATATCACACTGACCATATATAAATATCACACACACTATCAATATATATATATATATATATATATATATATATATATATATATATATATATATATATATATATATATAGATCTATATAAATCTATATATATATATACCTATATCTATATATATATATATATACCTATATCTATATATATATATATATATATATATATATACCTATATCTATATATATATATATATCTATATATCTATATCTATATATCTATATATATATATACCTATATCTATACCTATATCTATATATCTATACCTATATCTATATATCTATATATATATATATATATACCTATATCTATACCTATATCTATATATCTATACCTATATACCTATGATAACTTTTAATGACGGGATGGCTAACAAATTCCTTAGAATCCAGTTATATACAATATTATTTGTCTAAATGATTATCTTGAAACTGGTCACACTGTCCTCGGCAGTTTTTAACGGAGATTCAGCTGACGATTTCTTATCGTAATATCGTTTCAGCTCTCTATATCTTACCACTGCACGTCACACATAGCCGTGTTTCTCCTCTGACGCCAACACCGCATAGTAAACACGGCTTTCGTCCTAAACTAGTTGTACGATAGCTTTGCATGTGTTGGCCACAACAATCTTTAACGCATGATTTATTACAAGAAAGTATATAATAATGAGCAATAATCCAAGACAGTTTATCGTAGAGGCGTAGACAGTATTAATAGTGATCTTGGCCATACACGTTATAATGTGATGCTGACCTGTCTTAAATGCAATCGACGTCGAGCCACTGGTCGCCGTGACGCTCGTTTACAAAAGTGAATGTGATGATAATTGAGTGTCTTCAGAATTAATTTTGTAATCGTTCACGTTGAATCTAGTCTGTCGATGGCGGTTGTGCTAGTGGATGTAACCACGCTGGAAATGTTAAGTGTGTTCAGATCACAGATAGGATCAGTTGATCTTTTTTAACCCTTTCCTGTTCAACAGGCTCATAAAAATACCTTAAAGTTACATAACCTAATACTGGTTGAGTGGAAGATTCAGGCGTTGTATTTGTATATAATATTTTTGTGATTGTATTAGAAGGTTTCATGGAAGCTGCACGAGTAATTTCATTATTTAATGCTGATATCACAATTGGTAATCTCTCAACCCATTCACGAGAACTTGTATCTGTATAAATTATTTCCATTGCATACTGGTATCCAAATAAACGTTCAACAAATGTTCGATTAAATCGTTCAGCGATTGGCTGATCACGATGAATGGCAATGTCTTCTCGTCTGATCGTGACATTATGCGTTTTCATCAGCGATGATACTTCACCAAGAAATTCCTTACCAGTATCAATATGTAGCAGTTGTGGCCGTCGTATTGGTCCTTGTTGATAAATAAATTCAAACTCATATGCAACTTCAGATGTTGATTTTGTTGACAGTGGTTCTGCGTCTTTATATCTACTTACAACGTCAACGACAGTCAGTGCGTAGTTGTATGTGTTATTTTTTCCACGTGCTGTAATAGTCTCATGAGGTAAAAACAAAATATATTCATTTGGGTTGATGACATCAAAATGTCCGTCTTGAATTTTTTAGGTGGTTGCAGATAAATTTGCCATATTGCCTATCGTCTAACCAATTTCCAGCAACATAACATGAGCTTTTTGCTGCTTCAGCGAGTTTCGTAAACCTCTGCTTTGCACTTCCAATAACCTCTTGGAGAATAATATATGGACTACATTAAAATAGTTCCCTAGCAGTATTTACTTGTCATAACAGTTTTTACCAGAAAAGCAGCTATTTTTTTCACGAAGTGATTTATCTTTAATATTATTTATTGCATGAATAAATTATATGTCGACGAGATGTCGCTGGTGCAAATATTTATCTCGATAAGCAATAGCATTAACGTATAATACTTGATCAATTCAATTTACGGGATAATCACCGGGCCGAGGAAGCATTAGAGAGCGTGAACAATTACAAGTAATTCCTGAGGAAATACAATTACAACTGAGTTCGCTTATGACAATTAGCGCCCCGACTTCGATTACGTTCAAAACAGGTCAGTGTTATATTTTCACGTGTATGACCAATAATATCACTTTTAATTATGTCTACGATAAACTGTCTTAGATTATTATTCGAATATTGCCATAATATTATTGTGTTACAGCTTGCACAACGATTATCGTGTAGATGCTTTAGTGTTGTAATAAATTCAGTAAAATATCAAAGTCACGCTTGCTTTTTTTGGTCACATTGCTTATAACCCGCCAATTATTTCTTTATGATAACAGGGCTTTTAGCAATGTCCTCAGTTATCACGTAATATATAATAACTATGCAGTTGAGATATTCTTCTGACACGAGATACTACAAAATAGACTAAGTTTGACATTTCGATTCGATCATCTACAATCCAGATATTTGTGTCAGAGACCTCCACGGCGATTTTTCCATATTCAGCAAGTTCTCAACACCATCAATAGCAAACTAAACAATGTCATTCATTACAAAAGTTTGTACTCCATCATCAGGAACTTCATCTTCAATATTCTGTCTTCGAGTATCGTAGGGTGATAACACAAAGGTATGGATTACGATGGAAACTTTTTTATGTAACGCATATGATTTCTCTTGTAGTTCATCACGAACTATCCTTCTGCTTGCGACTATCAAATCAACAGGTCTCCATAAATTCAAAAAAAAACGTTTATAGTAGTTTCTTTAAATCCTTTACGCATTATCTCTTATTGTATTTTTTCTGACTGTAGTCTGATTACTAAGTTCTTTCAGCGGATCATCAATAGCTCTATGGTCATCATTTATTTCTTCATAATAATCAACGTATTCTTTAGCCATTCATGTGGAGACTGTCCAACAAATGGTGGTAGTTGACCATGATCCCCAAACATAATCACAGCATTATTCTTTGTCAATTGCCATTCATGAAATGCTTTATCATTTCTAACGACACCATGTCTATCTCGTCCCATACAATATACTTAGGTTTATATTTCTCACCCATCCGCTGTGGAGTCCATGTGTCTACGTACCATCTAAAGAAACATGATTTTACTCGTTCTTTTATTTTTCTGGCAAGTTTATGTGTAGGTTTCAAAATAATTATATCTGAACTGTTATTCATAAATAAGTTAATCGCACGATTTGTTTTACCTGAACCACCACATCAATTAAGATAAACAGTCGTATGTCTAGCCAGAGGCTCGTATACAGATGGTGCAGAAGACTTCGATACTTATATCATCATTTGTGTAATATATTTCCTTAATTTTAAAGTCTGCAGAAACAGAACAACTAAGTATATTTTCTTGTTTTATCCCCTGTGTTACCCATTCTTTATTACCTGGTAGCGGATTTAATAAAACCTTTTTTTTATGCACGTAAAATGAATCTGTAGAAACTCTGATAGCATAATGAGGAAATTTATAGATCTTGTGCAATAGACTTTTTGAAGCATAAGCTATAATTGAAAATCTTAATGTAGTAAATTGCTGTGTGTCGCCATCAAGATAGCTCACTCCGGTAATTAGTTTCAATCCATTTGATAAAAAAAAAAAACATTACCTCGGCTTATAAAAGGCACTGTACAAGATTGATTATGGACCGAACCTTGCTGGGTTGGATTTTATAATCGCTGATACAATGGAGAAAAATATATAGAAACAACATTACCGATTCTGAATGTTGACTACACGTGAGCAGCATTATCGGCACAAAATTCCTTTTTGGATTCACGGGAAATTTTAGTTATATCCGCATTCGTTAAAGCTAGATCTTGCATTGAAACTAAATTTATTTTCTGCTAGTCTCTCAAGATCAAATCTAGCGAAGAAGGGTTCAATTGCGGATAATTCCTCCTTTTTATAATTAATAGAAATATATATACACATATACATATATATATATATACACATATCAGAAATTGTAAACTAAAACGATCAGTCAGAAATATGGATAATACTGGTTATTTCATATTTACTGCCCGGGGAAAAGATATTTATCTCATAGGTTTGCGTTCGACTGTTTTCATGGGATAATTGAAGACGGACGCGTAATCGATCGTATTGACAGTAACAAAGTCAATAATTCTTTAGAAAGTTTAAGAGTTATCACACACATTCAGAATTGTGCTTATCGAAAAGCTGTGGGAAGTAAAATGTTTGGAAGGAAACGGTAAGGTCTGTAAATACAGAGACAAGTGAAAATAGCTGGTAAATGTTTCGTATCACCATGCGTACGGTACAATTTGATACAGAAAAAAAAAATAAGGAAATCAACATATTCAGTTAAATACAATCAGTGGATAATTTTTAAGTACGTTACCTCTTCTGAATAAAATTAGATAATAATTGTAACTGACGAAGCGAGATAACTCCGTCATCGCTGATATAACAATCAAGCTGTTGTCTCCTTTTGTTATTGTGTTCTTGACCACACAGTTGTAAAATGGTGTATATTCCTTCAAACACTCAAAGCTGAGAAATTCTTCTCATATTAACAAACACAATTATCTGAATCACTTGGGCAACGTCTGTGATTGTCACATTACCGTGAAATCACAATGAACCATGATATATCTATTTCACATACCCCACATGTGCAATAGTCATTATCGATTTTTTGTTTACACAGTAGTAAGTGTTAGAACCGGAATATATCGATCAGTGCGTCACTGCTAGATAGTACTGCCTTGCGGTTAGTTAATACTTAACTGTATATTCGTTAGGGATTCATTAGCCGTGGCGGTAAGGCGTTTAACTGCGCAGCTAAGAGTGCAAACTCTGCGTGTTCGAGTCTCGTGAAATGCTATAAGTATATTATCTTACATTCGGCACAGATGCTATTATAATTGGTGCTCCGCCAGCCCTCGCAAACAAAACAAAAAACACTCTCCAACATGTCTCGGCGTGCTGGGTGCACCTTTGCACTCCTCCGAGTTGATTTGGGGTGAGTGTGTGTGCATGATATGCTGAACGTAGAGAATGCCCCGTCATCACCATTTGTATATATTCGTATTCATCAATCATTCATTTATATGTTTTGTGTTATCCAAAAAAATAAGTTTATATGTACGTGCTATACTTTTATGTAAGCACTGAATCTTCTAGAATGTCGTTTATCAATCTGAGGGTTCCCATAGGGTTGTAAATGTACTCTCCACTGTCTGTTTACCAGATCACCCTCTGCGCCTTCTAGAATGTCGTTTGACAGTCAGTGGATAATTTTTAGTACGCTACAACGTCAGAATAAATCAAGATATGGTAGTTGTGTCTGTTCAAATTACCGTATGAGACTTCCAGGATGTCGTTTGGCAACATAAAGGTTCACATGAGTGCTGCGTTGTCCTCTATATGTAACGTATGGACCTTCTAGAATGTCATATGGCAACCTAGTGGTTCACTTTGAGGTTTCGGTTCGACTAATTTCGAATATCCTCTGGATCTTCTAGGATGTCATCTGGGAAACTAGGGATTCACACGGAATTCTTTCGAATGCCCCTAAACCTGCTAGAATGCCGTTTGGCAACCTTTGGGCTCACATGGGGATGTGTTGTGATTATATGTTTTCTTCTTTTTATTTATATTTATTTTTATTTAGAAATATATTTTTATATAAACAAATAATTTAGAATATAAAAGTAATGAATTAAGTAAACATAACAGCAATTATTACTTCTGTCAAGAAATGTCAGGACAGTGGCGTAAAGATATCTGAATAGCTCGATCCCGAAAAGATACTGAGGTACTTTGAGTCATTACAATTTCGAAAGTCAGAAAATAGGTATACGCTGCCCTCCAATTATAGATTCATAAAGTTGATTCAGCATGCGATCTTGCAACCACTGGCAGAAAGCACGGATACACAGGTGAAATTATTTGTGTCGTTATCAAGGGACATAAAGCACGTTAGGTCAGAATTATCTCATCAATACGAAGCGAAGCGTCTCGTACATGCTCGTATAATGTAGTTCAATGATATCATAGCGATGACTAGGTTGATCAACAAAGACGCTGAAGAATTATTGGCTAAAGTCGGTGACAAAGTCATCGACGTTGAATGTGACAGTAGTAACTATGTCTCTGGTGACAACGTTACCAGTTACGAAGTCGCCAGTGAAAAAGTCACCGGTGACAACGACTATAAATCTAGTATACCATCTTACAAGGTTGTCCCAGGTGATTTTAAACCGGAAAAAAATAATTGTAATCATTAAACAAAAAAAATATCCGGTGACACATTCACTGACGTAATCTTTGTCATATTTTTACTTGATGTTTTCGACGACAGCATCGTCATGATAACGAAGTCATCACGATCTCACACATAAATTTATGTTAAGCGTCTCTGACCTAAGGTCAAGCAAGTGGCCAATCTGAAATTTATCCGTGATAAGAAACGATTGTGACAGCGCATATAAACAACATTGACTGGTTCTGATACAATAAAATAACCTGTAGGGACTTGAGTGGTGAACAAATAGAGAATGTATCCTTTTTCGGCAGTTCCACCGGCAGCTCCGCCACTCTGATTTGATTTAGCATTGCCAACTTGATAACTACCGTCGACTATGTCACATACGAGATTAAAATCGACCGTTGATGTAATGTTGACGATACCCGGTCAAACAAGACGGTCTCTGTTCTATGGACCAATATTTTTTCGGAGTATGCTTCCTGATTGTGTTTTTTCTTCATGGCTCAAGATTTTTGGAACATTTTCTCTAACAAGATTAGACATTAACTGCTTTAATTCGCCGATTTAATGTCTAGTATATATTTCATCTTAAACTTCTTAGTTCCATCTTCAGCATATTCGTTTCTGGTATTAATGATATTTATACATATTGTTGGTTAAAACATATGTAATATATTCAGAATCAAATAATATCAACGTCTGATGCTGAATTATTTTATTTTTTTTCACATCATCGCCGTAATAATGTGTCAGATCAACGATTAAATTTTTGAGATTGGTAACCATCCGGTTAAATTAATTTGCGATGATTGGGATTGTAACATTGGTAATATCCTTATTCCCATTTTAAATTACTTTTCCACTTAGATCAAGAATTTTTGCTAGTCCACCAGTAAAAAAAACCCCATATTAATTGACCAATGATAATTATTTCGGTAATGTGGAATTTTCATGACTTTTCGATTATCTGTTAAAAACTCTTTCTGGCGTGGTTTTGACGGACATACATATAGCGATGCAATATATGGCCATCATAACACTAATCTTATCGAAGACTGATAAATATCCACAGCATAATCAAGCGATAATATTTCAATCGCAGATGACAGTTTTGGCTCGTGGACGATAATAGCAATTTTAGATTCATTTCCTGTGATGGATTTAATTGTGCCCGTTGGAGTACTGACAACTTGCCAGTCTAGAGTTCCATCGGGTTTGTTTTTATTTGCAAACACCAGTGAATCACATGATTGTAGTCCACAGAACGAGGCTGACGTAATGTCAGGCCAATTAAATCAAACACGTAATTGTGCTAGACCTATCTCGGGCAATGGTACTGTAGTCGAAAATTGTTACTGAATTCTGGCGAAGACGAACTCACAGAATTATGGTGGTTCATACCAGAAAAGTGTTATCAACGATTTGCTGCAATAATTCTTGCGATCGCAGATTAAACGATTTCACTGAGGATATCCTTATTATATTATTATTGTTTTAAATCATCCACGCTCGATCGCGTCACTTAAGTTATCGTCATCGACAACATCGTTGAACAGTTCATTATATCTTTATTGCGATACTGAATTCTTCGTCGGATATCATTCAATCATTGTGTGACGAAAAAATCAACGATGACCAAGTAGAATATGCGGTCGTTGTTGCATGTTGTTTCATCATGTGTTTGTTCAGGTTTTATTCCAGCACATATTTATTTTCTTTGCGATTATGTTACATATTTCAGCAGTCGACGTTGACGGTGAAACAATAATTTTTACAAAGAATAGCGCCGTCATCGGAGCTATAGATGCTAATATTAAGCTGATATCAGCGACGAGGGCGGCAACTAAATAAACGACAGCATCAGGGACGGTTGCGTGTCTACAATATTTCTTTATTTTCGCTGTGTCATTATTGATGACAGTTTTTAATTTATTCTGCCATGTCGTTACTTAATCATATCTGTGTCGTTGAAAATCTATCATTTTCCTTTAGTTGTTGTCTAAAACGTTGTCTAAGACAACGGGGGTCTTTCCGCTACAAATTATAGACAATGCCAGTAAGACGCTATGGTTAATTTATTATCGAATGGTTCCAGTATAAATTCTTCTTTAGAATCTTTGTTTATCAGTATAGACACGGTTCGAGAAAACTCATCGTTCAAATGACGCCATGGAAATGTAATAAAAGTCCTGAATTTTGCAGAACTGAACACGGACAGCCTATACACGCCAATGACCTCCGCGTTATAGTTAGTGGCTACTTTCCAGTGTACTCGTTGATGAATCTGATGATACTGTGTACATCATATTTTTAGCTCGTCCGTGAGTAATCTTAATCAGATTGTTTTCTTTTGACTGATATTAGTAATTCTATTGAAAATATCTCTGACTTTTGCATTTATATCGAAGTGACTTATATTAACGGTTGGTGGACTTCCAAAATATTCATTAATGGTTGTGTTCACGTTTGTGCTAGAAGTCAGAAATAGTGTGAAAGTACACCCACCGCGTGTTCAAATGGTGGGTAAATGTATTTTGTCTGTTGCACATTAGAAAATTCCTGAGGGAACCCATCTTCTCAAAAACGACATCCACCGTCTGCCCACCGATTTTCTTCGAGATGGGAATCAAACTTAGGGTGCCTGCACTAGAATCCAACGTTCTAACACTTAGCTATGAAGATCGCTTATATATATATATATATATATATATATATATATATATATATATATATATATATATATATATATATATATATATATATATATATATATATATATATATATATATATTGGAAAACGTATTGTATAAATACATAATACAGACAAGCGGCTATGTTATAAGGGAATTTAAAAAAAATCATAATTTATAATCTACAGTGTGAATTTCTGAATAAAATAACTAATGTAAATTACTTCAATTCTCAAATATAATAAAGCGGTCTACACAGTGTGCAAGTGTGTGTATATAGGCCAAGCATTGTGTGTCAATTATAAGTCTCTACAATCAGACACGTGATATGGACGTTTTCTAGGCTATACAGAAAAATCAAATTTATTAGGACTACAGTTTAGATATCAGAAAAAATAACAGTACTGTAAAATCCTTCCATTTCATAATAGATTAGAGCAATCTAGTTATGCCAGCCTTTGCAGCCGTTCCTAGGTAACATAATACAAAAAATCAATAGCTATAAATTGTTCCTGATAATGCTTCTTTAAGATAACGTGATATGTTTTTAGACACAGCAAATTGCTAGCACAATTACAATTTTGAATTAGGTTTTATGGTTGGCTATCCTTTTGTCTTCTTCTGAAGCTAAATACATTTTTTAGATAGCTTGATATATACATCTTGATAAAAACCTAATGTTATTCCTTCATAACAGCAGGTAACTCTGTTATTAGGTCATGACTCACAGAGTTGGTCTAACTAGATTAACTAACATTATTATCCATCTTGATTAGCTAATGTACATCCCTAAAGGATTTGTCGATCTTGAGTAAAATACTTTGAATAAAAGAGACATTTGAGAAAAAATGTTTCAAAACTCTACTGATTATACTTTTTAGCCAAAAAATAAACCAAATTTGTAACATTATAAAATCTTAATCACATATGCATTACTAGAAAACTGATAAAAGATTTTAGAGCATACAGAGTAACATGCAATGCGAGATTTTCAAACTTATCTCGTAAACAAAGAAACGGTCATTTTTTAAGGAACTTCATTAACCACTACCAGATTTTAAAACTATCTATCATGAATAATGTACTATCATGATTATATAATAAGAATTTAATCATTCTGAATACTTTTCGATGACATTTCTTTCATAGCAATTTTGCTAGGAAGATAATTGCTACCTTTTGAGAAAACCTTCGACTTGTCCAGGTCTCTGATGATTTTTGCATACCGAATTTGGCTTTAGGATTGTCAATTTTCATATTTTAATGCAAGTGCATCTCGTAAATTTTCGAGATTTGGGAAATGTTTCCTATCGTCTGATCTGATAAGAAAACGTTTGATTCTGTCAAATTTACTAAAACAAATATATGAAATTTAACCATTAAATTCAATGATATTTGATGGCTATTGACCATTATTTTTTATTTTCCTAATACTTTCATCGACTAATTTTAAATTTTCAAACATAATCTCTAATTTTTAGACAACAGTACTTATATAATGTCCCAGTGCGAGAGTATCAGTTCCGTCTTTGCGATATCTTTTATCATCGAAATGGCTTAATCCACGTTTTATAATTGCATTCGTTTCAAATTTATGATAATGCTTCCTAATGACATTAGTTTTAATAAAACTGACGATATTGATTATAAATTGCTTATAAGTGCTTTGAAATCATCAACATGCATCATCTTTTTCACATATTTGCGAGGGATACATTTATCTTTATTTGTTAGTTTATTGTTGCCTAATATCACAACATACATTTTGCTTCTTTGTCCAGCAAATAATCTCAACAGCACAAACATAAACTCATCATTTATTTTTTCAATAACGGTTTTTTCGAATTATCACGAAATTCAGTGCATGATGGATAATCTGATAAATCTAAAAGATCTTTATTTTTGTAAATATCCTGATAGTCATCTTCACATTTTATATTATAAACTGAATTTATCCATTGCTTTGTGGTAAAATTGTAGTGAAAATCGTACATCAACCACTTTGATATACCAAGCACAGCTACACCAACAAAAATTTGATATTTAACTTTAACTTTGCCTTTCGTCGCTGTATGTTCATTTAATATGTTCATGCTAAAAAAAAACGATCATCGTTAACTAATTTATTTATGCAATTGATATCTTTAACAACCTCAATATTACTCCGTTTGCGAATATTCTCCATAGTCTTGCCAAACACCGAGTTGTTCACTAATTTTAAAAAGTGTTTATCAAAATCAGTTTAGCCACGGCACGACTTTTTTAAGTCAATGTAATCTGCCATCCACCGACACTGATTAAACTTTGACATGCGGTGTACTTTTCTCAGAAATAGTCCAGCATCTACTGCTTGTTTTTATTATTTTAATGCATAACGTAATTTCTTTTATCTAACAAATTTGGGACAATTGTATTAGTGGTAGAAGTTTTTGCCGTTGTCATTGCTCGTTTTGCAGGCGACAATAAACTATAATCAATAGTCATCGACTCAGAGCAAAACGTATGTAGATCATGTAAGGAACAAGGATAGTCTACATCGACTTCATTAAAATATGAAATATCTTTTGGAATAATTATTTTTTCAATTTCTTTAAGAAATTAATCGGGATTTATTCAACAAAACCCACCATTGGTTGTGACGTTCCCTTTCCATTAAAATTAAATCATTCCAGATAAATAATGTAACTCGACTGGAAATTTGTATAATATCGTTTGAGATTTTTGTTATTTGCTACTGCATATTTTTTGTTATAACGCTAATTCCGCCTCTGATACATTTTTCAATAAAGCTAAACATATCGACATCTGCTAAAAGATCTAGTTCTATTTTGCTCGTTTTTAGTAGGGGGTCCCAACACAGCCCTGGAGAAAAAGTACCAACAAGGATCCAATCCGTATTTGAATAACTAACCTGACGAAAATTGGCGAATACATATGCTAGCAATAATACATCTGTTTTAAGATATAAATCTTGATAATCACAAAAGGTTTAACAGCCAAATTTATGCCACATATATTGTGCATATTTATACTACCCATTTGTAATGTTTTCGTTTTGGAGTTGCGATTAAAATTTATCTTTGTCAGGCTAAGAACTTTCATTAGGTCTGCTCAAATCATTGAGATAATCTTTCGGAAAGATACCTTTTTTGCAAGATCGACATAGTTTTCTCCGAAGCAGCTCTTTAGGTTAGCGAAAATGCCACAACCTTTAACGAGCTCGTCTAATAATGCTGCCATAAATTACGTGATGTAAATAAAGCGTAATTAGCCGGCGTCATCGACATATACTTTTCAAAATTATTTGGAATACATTAATTACGTTATATATTTTTAGTTATTCTGAGATATTTGCGTTATCTTTACCAGATTAGGCTAAAGTCAGGTAATAATGTTGCTGACATTTATTATTATATATTTTTTTATAAAATTAGGTCGCCGCGATTAAGATGCGGTGTAAAGTCGTAATCGTCCTATACTAATAAATTTCTCGATCTCAAATTATCGAGTGATTCAATAATATCATTGTCAATTTCAGCACCAACATGTCCTTCTTTTTTATGATATCAATAGCTTTAATCTGCCAATTTTTTTAATTATTCTAAATATGGTTCTTTTTAATTTTCTTCTATGCGATTTGTATTGAATAATTCAAATTTTCTTTTAAAACTCAACACCATACCGTAACCTTTTTCTCTACCATCAATCACTGTTTCGTAAAAGGTATAAGCTATAATACCCTTCCTGATTCTATCAAATATTAACAGCATGTCGTCTTAATTAGCATTATTACTGATGTTATTATTATTTTTAATATAGCAATAAGTCCTTTGCCCACGTCTTTATATTAACATTATCATTTTTATCATTTTTTACAAATTCATTATATTCATCATCTGATATAAGCTCATTTGCTTTTTTAAAAACCAAATGTCTTTGGTCTCCAACTTCCATAAACTTTACCGTCAACTCTCCAACTCTTTCTTGCTCTAATTTAATATCTTTTATTTCTCTTTATAAATTTGTTAAAATAGTTTTTTAATCTCTCGTGTGGTGAAACCTGCTACTTTTTCCAGCGTATTATTTATTAGCCGGATCATTTATATTTGCTACAAGTGCCTCAACTTATCTATTTTCTTCACCTTTTGATTACACTTGTTGTTTTTTAACTAACCCAGTGAGACCCTTTTCATGTAAGTTTTTAAGTTCTTTTTCTGACCGTGGCTTACCGTCAGGTTGTTTTCAAAGTAAAGCCTCACTAACTGGCTTGAAAATTGAAGCTGCTGTTTCTGCTGTAACTATCTGTCCACATCGTGTTTGCTGTACTTGCTGTTTAAATTGTGCTTGAGACTGTGCAAGTATTTTTATATCTTCTATATATTTTCTGTACTTTGCTTGTTTTTTCATTAATTATATACTATTTCTGATATAAATATTATTGTAGATACGTATATATATATATATATATATATATATATATATATATATATATATATATATATATATATATATATATATATATTAACACTATAAGAGAGAGAGAGAGAGAGAGAGAGAGAGAGAGAGAGAGAGAGAGAGAGAGAAACAACCAAGTTTTTATCTTTACTGAAGGTTGGTTGAAATCAACAGGAATAAAAAGGTTTATTTGCTCTCAGGTTGCTCACCAATGACAGCTGAAGGCAAGAGAAAAATTCGTTTGAGGTATAGTGGCTATTTTTTTAAACGAGGAGAAGAAAAACAAATGTTTGTAATCCTCTAAAATATTTTTGTTCTGATTATGAAATATGACTAAGATCTTTTCTGCCCAAAAACTAAAATATTTTTTTCAGCACTCAATTTCCAGTTTTTTCAATATATTAAAGAACAATTATTCATCTGATGTATGTCATGAGGTAAATTATTAATTGCTTACACTTCGGATAATTGTTGAGGCCTGACTGATGGAACATTTTTATACTTCTTTAAGCATACATCCATGTAGGTTTGAATTTAATTAGTTTTCATTGTTCTTAACAGTTAAGAATTATATGCAAAAAGAAGCCCATGTCAGAAAACCAAGCTATTCAGAAACAAAGGATCCATCTTTTCGAGTTGCAAATAGGTTTAGCACATATGTTTCACTTTCTTAGCTATCAGAATGTCACCAACACAGTGGCCAAAGAGCTTGAAAGTTGAGTACAATCTTCTATTGTGTGCATCTCCGATCTTGATGATTCCTCTGCTTGCTGATCAGAATGTTATTCACATCTCCTGTATTGCTACAATCAGATTCTCTGATGGTTTTAAAGGAAATTGTGTGGGCAAGGGAAGGATACTGTTTTGTATTTTACGAGAAAAATATAATGTTACCATTATTCGTGCTTATAACATAATGGATTTATCTTTAAAGGACGTTGAACAGATGGAGAGTGGGGTTGTGCTCTCAAATCAAGTTTTGTTCGATATGAGAGCATCAGCTTCACACATGTCAAAGTGTGAGTATTGATGGTATCATTAATGTGTGAAGAAGCTGGTTTAACCCTCAGTTTATTTATTAAGCAATTATTGATATGTTTGAAACACTTTTAGCAACAACAATGTGCCATTGTGCTCTCTTTCTGCAAAAAAGTGAATAATGCAATGAGAAAATACATTTTATATCATGATAAATGTTTGATCTGGATATGATAATTTCTTTCACATCAATATTTCACAATAATATTTCATATGAATATACAGTCCATCACCACCACCCCATTCTCCTTGCAAAAGGCCCTAGTTGTTGTTATACATAGTTCATCTCTGTTGACAGGGTATGAGCCAAAGTTTAGTTCATGACAAATTATATGCTCAGAAAACCAATAACATTATTATTATTATTATTATTATTATTATTATTATTATTATTATTATTATTATTATTATTATTATTAGTAGTAGTAGTAGTAGTAGTAGTAGTAGTAGTAGTAGTAGTAGTAGTAGTAGTAGTAGTAGTAGCAATAGAAGCGGTATGTATTATTTGCAGGAGTAATATATTCTCAAAATATTGAGCTTAACACTATATTGCAAAGGAATAATAATAAAAAAGAGATCCACACATGATTACTGTATCGTCACTTTAATCAACCGTGTACATTAAATCATCACAAAAACTTGAAACACGTCTTATTAAACAAATCTAAGAATTTAAATACACCCACATCGAATCAACAAAACTCAATACAGCTATGTACATGACTTCATATTGTTACGACCATGTAGTTTAATTACTTGTGTAAAAATTTGAATTCTTTTCATTTCATTTTTGTATCATTATATATAATTATTATTGTAAAGATGATTATGTTCCCAGGGTCTGACAGTTAGGATGAAACGATGTGTTTATTAAGAGTATACATGTGATTTATGGCTTTCGTGCGTTTTTTGTTTAGATTGCCGGGTGCATAAACTGCAAACATAAATGATTGGTTGTGGCCAAAGTCAATTCTTGTTTACATTCTGTACAGCGATGGTGAGATTTCGACATATCCACGTGTTCTTCATGTGTGTACACGAAAATATGTTTTCGTTTGGTTTAAATGCTCAGGTGTCTGAGAAAAAGTGGTCAGAGTCATATTTTAACACCTTGTAGAGTCGTAATGTGTACCTTGAGAAGAAGGTATTCTTTTTATAGTGCTAGAAAGAGTTGTTCATCTGTACGTATGTTGAACGATATTTATATCGTTATAGATGATAGCCATTTTTCGTCTACTTTTAAACTAGTTATTTTTCCTGGATAACCACACACTCGGATCTGGACAAAGAAATTGATTCAAAATAAGAATAGGAGAGTACAAGATGTGATTCAAGGTGAAAGTTATGTGTAAAACCTTGGTCTGACGTCATCATCTGCCATAGTAGAACGGAATAGAGAGTCGGGATACCTTTAAATTGAACTGTTTATTGATAGGACTTGTATGTTTTTTACAATTCAAGGACGAATGTTTTGACTTTCTTCGCAAATCCTAAATCCTATTTCATATTTTCATCTTTTCATCGTGTTTTCTAGGGACATAACATTTTGCTAAAACGTACAAATCTTGGTGTCTTCAATCTCTCTTTTCTTTATGTTACTTTAAACGAGCTGATACGTAACAATATAAATAAATATATATTTCTTCTTTCTTTCTTTCTAATATAGCAAGACTCTTATTGTTTCCTTCATATGTCAATAAAATTCCATCATGCTGTGAAAATATATAATTTATCCAGGTAAACAGTGTACTAAAAGATGGATAACATATTCCAAACGAATATATTGCAACAGCAGGCGATATTTTGTGTTTCATAAATATATGAAATTATACATTTCGGAACGTTTGCAAAGATACATTATTGTGAATCTAAAATCAGAAAAAACGTCAAAATTGTGAATTTCAACATCTTGATTGTTTTGACAAAATGTGAATAGAACTACAGTCATGTCGTATAAAACAGATATTACCATGATAGAAGTGTATGCTTACATACTTGGAGGAATTAAGACATCACTGATATTAAATTTGAAATGCTTATTATCAGCAAAATATCAAAAATGGAAGACAAGATTGAGTCCTTCCTTTTAATGTCTTCATGACCTTACCAATTTTGAAGTGTATATATTTAAACATAGATCAAAGAATGTTCTAAAGAAGCTTACGTTGTTTTTTTAGTTTTAATTTTTTTTTTACAATACAGCATCTTTGAAAAGGATTATGATGAATTGCCCGGTTGAGATGCATTCTTTTTCACGATCTAGATACATGTGAATGCATTAATATCATTATTTCCAATAGATAGAGAACACATAAAGAAAGAAAAAAAAAAACAAGCAAACAAAACGATAAACAACAATAGTTGTGACTATAAATTATAGAGGGGTGCTTGGTAGACAAGTAAGAAGAGCGTTGGCCTTGTAATCCATGGGTTGCCGTTTCGATACTCGGCGGTGTCTTGGTGACAGGGCATGTAAAAGTCAATGTTATGATGTAAGTGACGTTTGCAACCAAGCAAACCTGCCAGCCATATTATCGTTATGAAACAAAGAGACTAAAATAGACCTCTTAGGAGCTACAGTTATGATAATAATTGATTGGTGAGAATGCTTCGGTAAGGTTGTTATTTTTATACGCAACGATGATTTATTTAATGTTCACAAGCACACCTAACCAACTTTGCATTAACTGACACAGCAAAAGGACATTATTCGGTGTAAGTAATGAGTTATATTTTATCTTTTAAGTTCTAATGAAACTGTGTTGATCTTATTTGCGATTTAAAGAATAAACTCGCCAATATTTTCTACCCAATAGTATCTTCCTAAACTTCAGTACCTGGATAGCTTAAAAAACAAAGGGCACAAAAACACGCGACACAATGAGTCGGTCTCATTTTAGGCCTGTCATGGATCACATTATTAATTCAAAGTCAGTAGTCTTTTAGGTGCTTGCATCGTGCTCTTTGAGCTTACTTTAAACACAAGCTATTTCATCCTTTTTGTGGGACAAAATCTCACTGTATATTAGACAGCACTTCGGTAAGGAAGCTAGAATATATCAAGAGCTATAGAAAGGTTTCTCAAGCATTAATCTCATTTGAAATTGTGTACTGAACATACTAAACATTAATTGGTCTAGTGGTCGGTAATTAGCTTTTCTTGTAAGGTCGATAATGCATGCATGCATGCACACGCAGACACACACACACACACACACACACACATATATATATATATATATATATATATATATATATATATATATATATATATATATATATATATATATATATCTGTGTGTGTGTTTGTGTGTGTGTATCTCTTTCTCTATCTCTCTCTCTCTTTATATATATATATATATATATATATATATATATATATATATATATATATATATATATATATATATATATATATATATATATATATATATGGGGTGTCTTATGTTGGTTTCTTATCTCTAGGACCTTTTGTAATTCCTAGTTGTAGAAAAATATAAAGGAGTTAGTCTTCACGTCGGAAACATTTTGCATTCAAAAGGACATAAGTTATTTATACATTGGAAACAGCCACTAAAACAAGTTTTCTCCCCTGACAAACTGTACTCTTCGTTGATATACACGTATACTTCTGAGCTAAAATGAAGCGATTCATGACTCGAAGTTAAGTTGCTATTGTAATAGTTTTAACTCTGTTTTTCAGCATCTTATAGACAATGCCTTGCGGTCAATATAACTGGAGAAGACCCGGGGAAACCCTTGCTATGATTCCTACCCATTGGAATCTACGGGCAAGCTTGCTTGTATATTACTCGAACGTGAGATTCGAACCCACGTGATAATAAGAGTAACTCCCAGATATTACGGTAGGGGATACATGGTTCAACCATCTCTCTTGTGTTGCGCACTGCGTTTATCTGTCTCTGATTTTGCTGTCTTTTTCCAAACAAATTCAACGCCAATTTGTTTTCGAAACTTTTCTTTTTTCTCTCAATCAAAGAGTTGTTGATCATCTTGAGGAAGTTATTTTCAAACGTGTTGTCACCAAAAGTTCGTATCTATGTGAATGTATAGCACCATCCATGTGCTCTAGCAGAACCAGAGCAGCCGACAGATGCTCGACACATAAAGTCCCAACCAAGGATATATCTACAGGTTTTGTGATTCGCGGATATAAACTGATCATCTGGCACTGGCACAGAACCAGACTGGTACATTCGACAATCTTTAAGCATGAAGGTTTTCATGGTCGTCCACAAGTGCTCACTTGTAATGGGACAACCGCTCTCAGGGCAACGACACGCTTCAGTGGCCAGTGGATAATTATTGTTATTGTGGTGAAGACCCTCTGATTATTCCAGGTAGGCTTACATTTAGTCGGTGTTGTCTTTAACAGCGATTTGCTGTACAAATCCCTCCATGAAATCCACGTTTGATGAAGGAATGTAGATTGATGTTCGTAGGCAGTTCAATATGATGCTCGGTTTTCGACAACACCATCAATAATGGATGAGATGCGATGTGATTATCAAATACTGTTCCCTGCAATAGTTCAAATCCGACAACTCCGCTACAGATCGGAAGTTAACCCTCGACTGTTCTGTTCAAACAAACGAAGCCTTAATTAAATATCTCTATACCCATGATAAAGACTGTACCAATCAGTGTATTATGACGATTAAAACATGCGTATTTCTCCCATAAATCTACTTAATCGTACACGTGTCCAACTAAAAGCTTTCTACAGAGATCGACATAAATATTTTCCCCATTAAATAACCCTCTCCTTAAGAGTAAAATAATAAATATTTACTTCCCAAATTTTGGGAGGCTTATGCGTTCCAGTCACTCGTCCTAAGGTGACCCTTCACCTGAGAGGTCCCCAGTCAACATTGGCAGTCAGCCCTACATTCTCCTTACCTTTAATATACCGTACCTAGACTTGGTATTGCTGTAGAAATAATGTCTCTGCATTAATCATCCATTGGTCAGCTTAGCTTGATCTAAATGTGTGAGTGGTCAGTTTCTAAAATAAATGTTCGTCCATTCAGGTAGCTTAGAATTTAGATACCTTAAAGATAATTGACAAGCATTCTTTCTCAGAGACAGATAAATGCGGTTAATTTTCTGCTACTTTAGGCAACTGGGAATAAAGTTCCATCATGCTCTTGTAATAGTACTGCCCCTAAACCTCTATCGCAAGCGGCAGTACGTAAGGCAAAATGCCGTGTTACATCACGCAATTTCACTACTGCGTGTGACTAATTTTGACATTTCCTTGTCGCCTTAACGAATTAATGGTACCTTTGTCCACGTGACATGGTACCTTTGTCCAAGTGGTTTTAAGCTCGGTTTCGTCTAACCGGAGCAAGTCAGAAAGATTACTAGAAGCTTCCCGTGTATTTGGTTGGTTTCTATATTTTGTCCGGATTGTACATCCACCAGACATATTTACCTCCAGTTGTGGCATATCATGTGCTGAAAAAACGGCATTAAACCCATAACCAACAAATTGTCTAATTCGTGCAGGTTCAAAGAAGTAAAAGTCACTTCCCGAAAGGCAAAAAGTAATTTGAACGAAACGGTAAAAGTTGAAATAGTGCGAACAACCAGTTTCTTAACAATATCTAGGCATATACACTCTATTAACATCCATTGGCAATGTATTCGCATAGTGTTGAGCTTGTATGGTTTTTAAACTATGCGGTATATGAACAGCCACTATATGGATGTAAATTACGTACCTGCGTTTCGTGTATCTTATCATTGACTAGCGTAGTGAACTGAGTCGAACGACTCCTCTATGCAAATAATTAAAATAAGACAATGGAACTAAATTACCAGGTGTAATTTATCTCCAACGGTGGGGGATTTTCATAGTGTTTTATTAGTCTAACTAAGCCCTACCTTGCGCTTTAAGTATTCATGCATGTGTTTATACTTATCATCTGACTTCCATTGGTGCTATACCATAGTGAATTTTACCCAGATTGTTTTCATTTTTTAAAACAGTTTTCAGGAGCCAAAATGGAATTCCGAAATGACTCGAATTGGCAGGTGTGGGCTTGAGGATTGTCACATAAATATTGACCAGTTCAATGGTATTAATATTATGTATAATTATTAAGGTGAAGATGTATAATTGTAACGTTTAATTAAATCCTTCTATAGGTGTTCGGAACTGACAGTGATTTATGTTCCACATGAATACTTTTGCACTACTTTATAGGTTTTTTGACCGTAGATTATTTCAACATACTGTATATTCTATTGTAGATTCTGTTTAGACAAAGTAGATAAAGGAAGACAAATTCTTAAATCAGTGCCCTGGGTATCTGAGTGATCTAAAGATATCGCCTTTACCTATAGCTGTCATCTCACCTCTATCTGCTTTAGTTCGAGTCTCGGGCTCGTACATATCATGTATGTGAGGAAACTGTCAGTATCTGCGACGTAATAGATTTCTTACGAAAAACCCCAATTACTCGTAATCAAAGCTAGGTTCTCCAACTTATATTCATATAAACAACCTTTTTGCTTCTTATAAACATGATACAAATTAGGTAGGTATTATTTCCACAACCTTCTGTCACGAAGAACAAAAATAAGCAAACACTATATATATATATATATATATATATATATATATATATATATATATATATATAATTGCAAATACATACGAAACAGAGCGAAAGACCTATAATTGTAAATCACACGCCAATACTAATGCAATTTTTACACACACGAAATAAATAATATTATCATACGATTTAGATAATTTTTCGTAATATGCTGAGATTTGAAACTAGATCTGTTGGTAAACTGCACTAATTGCCTTGCTTTTAACCATCAATCACAATGTCGACGATATTTGCATCCATGCGTAGCTGACACACCCGCTTACCGACGTAGCAAATAATTGCCATTTAATTAAATAGCCATTCCAGATACAGAAACCAAGGTACGATTGCTGCAAATATAAATATCTTTAAATCGAGATAAGTGAAGGAAAATATGAAATATACCAAATGATTAAAATACACTGTGAATATATTATGATGCATTGGATCCATATTGGTAGCTAGAGCTGCCTTGTCATATTAAAGTATTCAGAATAAACCGTTACTATCAAACTGTCAGCCAAGTATAACTCAGTTCGTAGTTCGAACATAAAGCTTGTTAATTTCTCTTTATTGTGTACTAGTCTGAAATTATATGTTCATGATTTTTTTTTCATTGGTTGCGAGTCGAGTGATAAGTGTGCATATAAAGTGTTCAGTTTTCTATTTAAAGGATGTGTGTGTGGCTTGACCACTTGATACACCTCCTATCTCACACGGGCTCGTATAATTGCTTATAAACTGCGTATGCTTAATGCAATCTATACAATATTCCCTTTTGTAGCAATCCGGTGGACTAGTGATTAGAGCATCCGCCTGATAAGCGGGTTAGAACCACGGCCGAGTCATACCAAAGACTTATAAATTTGGTGCTAGCATCTGTCTTGCTTGGAGCGCAGCATCAAAAGGTTAGGGTTAGTTTTATAATTGGTCGGCCTGGTGTCAGGACAATGTGACTTGGTGGGACATGATACGACATGTCTAGGGCATGATGGCCCAGTGCTAAACATCAATATAAAGTTTTATGCTGCAAACATCGTAGCCATATGACTATTAAAGTTACATTAAAAACCCAGCGCACACACACAGACACACACGAACACGCACACGCACACACAAGAATTCCCTATCGTCAGTAGAAAATGGAAATAATTTACTATCCCCACCCCTCTCTCCCAATCAGCACGGTTAAAACGAGGCGGATCGAGAAATATCTTGTAGGGAAAAGGGCTTGGCATAAACACACAGGAATGTTTACTCTGGGATGGAGTTGGTAGAGGTAGTCCCATTGGGGGTACACCTCGTAAGCTTCTGTATTTTATTTGTGTTCATGGCAACATTATAACAAACTAACGGTATAGAGAACTTGCTCTAGGAAACATTGTCATTGTTTCACGCTCATTTATATTTTTCGAGGGGGTGTCATTACAAATCTAAATTACAAACTCCCTCACTCACATCCTTTAAATAAGGAAATTAAATAGAACAAAAGGGAGCAAGAGTTGTTTCATATATTAAAGATATAACATGCTAATATCTTACTCGTGAAACCATTCAACACCTTGTCCAACAAGAGCTAAAAATGTGCTTTCTTTACATGCATGATGCACACCATATAATCCTCTGAATGAAAACAATTCTTAATATCAAAATGCGTATTTATGCGTAACTATCATGTGAGATATGCTATATATTACGCTTGTAATTTATCCCATTCAATATTATGTATTTAAAATATATATTGTCACCTATGTTTATTTATTCATAAACTATGTATTATGTTTTTAATTACGTAATGTAATTCGTCAATTATTTTGTGTGTGTATTTTTGCAAGTGTTACAGTTGTACGAGCATATGAGGCGTGTGTTAATGTCGTACGAGCATATTATGCGTGTGTTGATGTATGTATGAATTTATGTATGTATACTTGGTTTAAATATTTGCTAACTGCATATGTTATGAATAAACCATTTTAATAGCATCAGTGTAAGCGATTATGAGGGTAAAGTTTATCTTGTGATCAATAAATTATACAAGCAACAACGTGAACTGAAATATACACGCATCATAGTTTGACAAGTGTATCTCACCGCGGGTAAAGTCCAGAATGTCCGAGTGATAATATGGCCAAACATAAACACCGGGTTATTTACTTCCCTGTCGGGCTGGTTGTTATAGTGATTTCTTTGTTAGAATTGTCCAGCCCAGGTCATATATACTCATATTACTTGTTCTGGAAATGAGACCGTCTTTGTCACTACTGTACTGACACATCTTAAAGTCAAGAGTTAGATAATTCTCGTTTCCTCATTTCATTCCCATAAGGCGATATATGCTATAGAAGATCGCAGAATGGTAAGTCAATAGCAACATAGTGCAAAATCTTTTAAAGTGCAAGCATGTGTTTAGTGATGTATCGTTGTGAAAATACCATGCATACTATCGAATACTATTTCCAAGAGCATGCACATGACTTATCAATTTGGGATGTAGTAAATTAGTTAAATGACATATTAGTTAAATGGCATGTTATGTGGCATGGCTAAATAATATGTTTATAATATAGTCAATATCTATAATCGACTATGTATATAATAATTCCAAAGAAACTGAGTTGTTGGACTTACAATCAGTTCACATACTTCAAAGATACCTGCTGCCTATCTGTCTACAATTAACAAATATGTTTCCATAAAAGAAGAAAAATTCATAAGTCAATAGCGTGTGGCATTTGAACACTTCGATATAAATACTAAAATTGTGATTGCTATTAATAGTGGCAATATCTAATAAATACATTTTTGAATATAGCTAAAATGAAAAAATATACCTGAACATCACTACCTTTTAAGGCGCTCTTCGAAACGGACGTTGTATTTTGTGTGTAAATTTGTAAAACGGCTTCATGTCTTTGCAATTCTACATGCAGTAATAGAGGGGTCTGAGTAAGCACTGACGATTAGCATAACAAACTAATATTTTAAAAATATATTATTCAATTTCTCTATTGTTTCTTTCAATTTCATGCGTAAAAATGATGTAACATATGAATAGTTCCCACCTTGCCATAAGAAATAAACTTTTAGAGACACACGGAATTATATTTTTTATGCAGACTTTGTTTAAAAAATATACTGCATAATGTTTAAGCGTTTATTAGAGTTATTTTTCTTCAAGCGGAGTACATCATATGCATCTAAAATATGGTATAATGCAATGTCCTTGTGAAATATTCATTGATTTGTACTATTTTATTTGCTCGCAATACGATGCGGCAACATGTAAACTTTGGGTGTTGATGTGATGTAATGTAATTATGATTTTTAACGTAGCCGTCCGCAGTGAAACAGTTTATAATGAAGCCCATCACTAGGACATCATGCCGCATACATGTAACATGATGTCCCACCCTGTAACATTATCCTGACACCAGGCCGACCACTCTAACACTAACCTCTTAATGCATAGTACCAAGCGAGGCAGCTGTTAGTAATATTTTTGTAAGTCCTTGGTATGACTCGACCGGGTATTGAACCCACGACCTCCCGCATCCGAGGCGGACTCTCCAACACTAGCCCACCGCAGCGGTTATTTACTATGGTGCAAACAATATTTGTTTCCGGAGAGGCTAAACAACATGTGTCTACTTTAACGTAACAAATCTTATTTTAATTTACACATGCCCATAAACCTTTTACGCAGCAGACGTTGGCTATACTTTGCAGCTTTTTACAATGATTGCGTAAACCCGCGATTGTCTTATTATATTTCCATTTTATGTCCGTTATTACAGATCTTTTCAGACTGTGGTCCGCGGACTTCTTGGGGTCCGTCGAATGTTGCCAAGAGATCCGCAAGCAGGTTCCCAAAAATAATAAAAATTGTACATTTGCAAAGTTTTCATTATCATCAACAATTATCAAAACAACTGAGTACTAAGCTGTTTATTATGTATTGACTCTATTATATTCTATGGTTATTATTTACTGATGTCATACAAGGATTACATAAAATAATAATAATGTCGATCGGTCAAATGTATTGGATAGGTTGATAGGGTTCCGCCATCTGACCACGACATTCTACGGCGTCCACAGCTTCAAAAAGTTTGAACACCACGGCATTATTACATTACCAAATGAATGCGCACGAGATAAATGAAGAGTAAAATAACCATAAAGAATAATATTTAATATATTATGTGCACAAGCAACTTTATTTTAGTATTGTAGACAAAGTTGGCAACAACATTCTATTCAATGTTTATGTCGCAAGTATTTGTATTATACATCCTAAAAATATAGTTGTCAAATATTGCAAATTATAAGAGCTTTATGTACCATGTCTGTTCTAAAACAACGCAAACAATGCGTTTTCTAAACGCTATATAATCTTCAGAGGCTGGTACTTGTTCGACATTAGGTGGTAACTGCTATGATCAGTGCACGCAGCAGGGTTGCAGCTGGATGAAATATCAATTGATTCATTTAGAAAGTCATGCTCTTACGTGTTTTGGCTCAGACAAAAATATCAACAATGACAGTGAAGCCAACAAGATTTGTAAATATAACAAAAAAATTTATTTCCTTAGAAAACAAGGAAAAATACGAAAAATGACGTACGGATTGTGAACCTAATCCAAACTTTTTCCTAGAATCAAAAACATATAAGATATATAACTAAAGTATTCAAAATTTAATCAAAGTTCGAATACCAACCAATTTCCACGTTTTTAGGACGATGACGTCATATGAATTGAATATTGTACAGATGTGTCAATATTTCCTTGTTAAAATTTTATGAATCAAGAATAATACCGCGGCTTTATGAATTCCGAATAATTTCCAATACATGTTTTTGTCTAGTAATTTTTATGAGCACAGGTATTTTCCAGGGAATATAAATTAAAAAATCCAAAACATAGAAGAATTTTAGATCAGACTGACATCAACATTAAAAACTCCATGAGATCAAAAGGTGTAAACATACGATGTATTTAGAAAAAAAAACACACTGATAATGAGTATTAAACCCAACTAAAACCGCAATTTCAGACTCGTGTGATTGGTCAAGTGATCACTTAGTGCAAGTCAATAATCACATAGGTTAGTTTAGCAGCAGCAGAAAGGGCGAACAGACCACTTGGCTGAATGGTCATATTGCCTAAAAATAAAACTTCCTACGAAACCTAAAATAAGGTCAATAACGCTAAACAAAAGCCTCTAACTTAAACTGATAATAAATTGTTTGGGTTAGCTCAGTTTTTGTTATCTGATTGATTTTTTTTCTTCAAATGTTTATGCGATTTCATTTACATGTCTGGTCACTCAGTATTGGTCTTTCGCATTTTCTGTTGCTATGACTTAAACATCCAGTATGATCAAAGTAAAATACAGGACTCGGGTAAATCAGTTAACGATTATATAAAAAGCAGCTGACTCATTAACGGGTACAATTTTCATGAATCAAAATAAAAATATAGACCTTGGAAGCCCAACCGGTGATAGTGACGCTGCAACAAACAAATAAGTAGAGGGTAAAAAAATTAAGTACGCAAGACCATCGGTGGTATAATGCTTGCCTTTCTCAGCATGAATAATAATGACATCAATAATCTCAGAAAATCATAATCTGAATTTGAGCTGCTACTATAAACTACGTCGATGATAAGGAAGTTCCAATTAACAATGAGATGACCACACTCAAAACTGATTATACTAGTCTTCTAGGTACGTTGTCAATTTTTCGCAGAAAAATAAACAAAACCACAAGTCGTTTTTTGGAAGTTCTCCAACTGTTGATATTAAACTCGCTGATATTAACACAAGACTCAACGATATTGTCAGCGGAGTACCTAATATTGTCCAAAACATGAGACTGATTAAAATTCCTCACAAGCAGATTACAAATATTTTGTAAACGGTTGCTTCTGAAACTGCAACATGTTCGAGCAAAACAACACTCTCATATATACCGCAGAGGTCACTTGTGTTTATAGATTGTGTTTAGCAGTGCAACGTTTAGCATATTTACCATATTTGCATCACGTCACTTGACTGAGGATTTCTCTGAAACCGTGTCTATAGTGTTAAATAAAGATGTCGAAAAGACTTTGATGCTGATAGCATATGATAAAAAATTAACCGAAGCGTCATACTGGTGGTATCTCGAATTCGTGGCTGAAACAATACAATTAAGTATTTAACGTCATAGTGTAATGAAAGTGACAAAGTCATCTATCGACGTTCAGCGTCACAGATATAATCAAGTATGTTAATGCCGCCTGACCAAGCTAACAAATACCATTGACAATTATACAGCAAAAGTACAAACAAAAATCGCAGACGTATAGTTGTCATTGATATATTTGTTTACTCAGTTTCTGCTATTGTTGCTGGATCCGGATTATTATTATCAACAATAACAATGACAGCTCCTGCAGTTATAAAAAATATTGTTTCTACTTCAACGACTATCACAAGTATTCTTAGTATTATCGCTAAAAGGATAACTACATGTTCAAATGATAAATTGCGCGAGTATATAATACAGTTACAAACAGAAACAACAGCCTATTCTAAACTAACTTCATGTATTAAATTCTATGTCAGCAATGATAAAATATCCGATGAGGAGTTCGCAATGATAATACAAACCTACGATGTAGCTGGTGACAATAGCCAAATAGAGAATAAATAATAACAATAATAATATCTGAGTCGAGAGAATTATTACAGAAGATCGTCACTAATACAACTCCGTCAAAAACTACTATCATATCATTAAGTTCGACCAAACCTTTCTAACCGCAATTCCTGCAAACAAAAATAGCATTATCACAATTTCGTGTTTATTATAGTTGGCCAAATATCATATCAAAACTATTTGGTGAACTACAGCCAAATAATTCATTAGTATTCGCAAATAAGAATAAACCTGATGGAACTCCTGACTGGCAAGTAGTTAGTATTCCCAATGGCAGTTATCAAATAGAAGAGATCAATGATGAATTCCAACGCAGAATGGAACCTATTACATGAAAAGAATAAAAAATAGTAATTACTGTTTACGAACCAACATTATCGGCGGTGATTGAAATAAATTCCCCTAATTATTATGTAGATATTTATCAAAATTCGATTAGCTCATTATTAGGATGACCTGAAGTTGCTCCTGCTTATTAAAAACTACAAGACCACATTTCGTCATAGATGTTAAAAAATTTATACAACTTCTGGAATATCGAAAAGTGAAAGATACTTATCCATGGAACTCAAAACAGTATTATACTAATTGATGTATACATAATATAGATACAACATATTTTTATTTTACAAAAACAATTGATGGTAAGAAAGGTAGAATAATCGTACCTGATATCGAGGAAATAAATTCACATGCTAATACAATTATATCTGAACATAAACATGTATTTAAAAATCTACAAAATATATTTTGAAGCATTACTATTTCTTAAAATAATGATTTAAAAAATTAAATTATTAAAACAATGCAGCATTTGAATCAACTTGCTTCATACATAGAGTTCATGATTGATGTTTTTGTTAACAAAGGAAAAGGATTAGCACCCAGACCAGCTAGAGTATATTTTACAGTTTACATAGTTGATGAAGACTATCCAGTTCAGCGTCTTTCAAACAATCGTTAGTTCACAACGGTATTTCGTAAAAAAATTCGGAATCAGAAGAGAACAACTACCAACATTTATCATTTCCGGAATTAACTCTGAAGAACTAAAGAAATCCGTTAGGGATACTATTGATGAACATTTTAAAAGAACATGTGATTCATGGAAAAAATTAACCCAAACACTAACTGTTCTTGAATATAATAAAAATCCATATGGCGCAGGTCTTCATATCGCACCTGATATCGTTTTAGTATAACATCGAACATCGCAGTCAATGTAGTATGCGATGGAATTGACAGTAGTTATCAAGTAGATCTTTCAATGTCTAACCAAGCCCATCAAGGATATGTATTACATGCATTCACGCCTCAAGCCCCAACCTGGTGGCTGATTGTATATGAGCCAACCAATCAAGTCTACCTGCTATGACTTAAGCATCCAGTATGATCAAGGTAAAATACATGATTCGGGTAAATCAGTTAACTATTATATAAAAAGCAGCTGATTCATTAACGGGTAGAATATGTCAAGATTTTTGTCAAGAATAAGTTTTAAACTCACAGCGCAGTCTATATTCTAAAGCCCCACGACGTAGATTTTTGCGTGAACAATTACAAGTATCTCCTGCGGATGTACAATTACCACTGCGTTCTCTTATGTAAATTATCACTGCTACTCTATTCTAAATAGGCGAAGAAAAATTTTGACAGTATATTTGGGTACTTATAAATTCTCTGACAAAATAGTAACCCGAACGAAATCAGAAATGAGACTGAAAAAAACAAGCAAATTTGTGTAATAGAAATATGCTTGTATTCTCTGACAAAATATAATGTTTATTTTTATCAATTACAGTCTCTATCTGCACATCTGTTATAAAAATATACATTTTCTCTCAAAACGCAGATAAAAATTACTTTTTTTCCACAGTAATAAAATTTATAATCAAGCATGATAACTCTGCTCAGTCTATGCAGAACAAATTAAGCGATTATATTTCTATTCTATACGTTTGCACCTAATCGAGGCTATAGAGCTTCTAACGGACAAAATTTTCACGTTTAAAACAATACTTACTGTGATTCAATTACTCTCTGTAATATATTAGCTACTAGTGGGGCAGTAATTTGTAACAGAATGATATTATTGCTTTTTTGACTCTGATAACCTTAAAATTACGTCAGGCTTACCATACGCTAAGACCTCAAATCAACGTTAATTTTAGCTTTAGTAACCACAACTCATGCAGAACATGCAATATGTAGTTTTCATGAAGTATATTTTAAAATTGAAGCAAATGCACTCTACACTACAATAATTATAATTTGTAATCAGTATTTACTGATCTACATATTACTGGTTAAATTTATAATAATTGTTTGAACATATATGCATAGACAGGTGCGTGGTCTAGTGGTATTAGCATTAGATTATAGTACTTAAAGTCCGTGGTGCGAGACTCTTGACAAACAGTTGGCAGTGTGACCGAATTTGATGCCATTTTTCTTACAATGTAATCACGCAAATCCCCTCCTCCCATGTATATTTTTGCAGTTAAATTTATGTTTGTGCCGTCCGTATAAAAATCATAAATGATACCGTTTGTGCATAGTTCATAAATCATACCATTTGCATATAGTTCATAAATCAGACCATCTATATATATAGTTCACACACACACACATATAAATGATACCGTTTGTGCATAGTTCATAAATCATACCATTTGCATATAGTTCATAAATCAGACCATCTATATATAGTTCACACACACACACACACATATATATATATATATATATATATATATATATATATATATATATATATATATATATTTATATATATTTATATATATATCTATATATATTTATATATATATGTGTGTGTGTGTGTGTGTGGGTGTGCGTGTGTGTATGATTGTGCCGTCCGTATATTAATCATAAACATCTGTATATTGTTAAAAGCATCTGTTAATACTCATAAATCATCGTCAAAACAAATCCCTATAAAGGGACAACAATTTTTACAATCTATTATTTTATAGAAATAAATACATATATATGAACCAAGAAAACATTGCTGAGATTATTTCTGCTATTAAAAATAGAAAGCATGACGGATTAAAAATATCTGATAAGTTTGATCCTCAAAGAATTAAGTGTGACTTTGAATCATCACAGCAGCAAACATTTGAAAATAATTTCACATTACCTTCCAATTACCAATTCGTGAGGCCCATTTATCAGTATATGTTAAAATCCTTGGCAATGGTGAACGACATAAGTAAAACTATTTGCTCCTTTTGCACGTTCAATCGAAAATATGGAAATTGCTTTATCTCACGACAACAAAAGAAAACAGATGATATACTATCGTGTAATGCAATTGAGAAAAATTATATTATCTGATTCTTTCCAAAATGACACTGAAAGCAGCAACATTGAAGGTGGAAATGTAACTGTGCTGATGGCTAAACAGACCCATTAGGCAAAATTGACATTTGAACTGTATGCATTTTTAAAGAGCTTTTTATGGACGTATTCTAATATTATCTGCTGGTTGTATTTTATCAGATTTGTATGTTTTATTTGCGACAAATTGTACAGACCGTGGTTGAATGTCAAAATATATGGCTGCTAACTTTATTGTTGGGAAAGTTATTTCTTGACCTGTTTCTGCATTTATTAGTTTAATAGCTTTCTTTATGAATACTTCACAAATTCCTGTATGTCCACATCTAGAGGTGTGACTTTGTGTATTAATTTGCATGTTAGATACATCATTGTTCTGTGGATTTCCGTCTGTTTGGTCAATTACTTACAAGTCCGTTTTCAATCAATCCAAAATAACATTCAAAGATTAACATGTGTTAGAAATAGTTTTTATTTATACCTGCACTGAATCTAAAATAACAATTTTTTTTCAAGATTACCGAATGTTTTTTGGATCTGCAGTTTCGAATCACGAGGCAACGAGACGCTTCATAATTTTTGATGATCAGATGTGCTGCAAATTCTTTTTGCTCCATTTATATAATAATATCATTTGTCTAAATCATTGTTTTGAAATCTTTCCTGATAATCTTTTTCTATTTTAATATGAGATTTTCCTGTCATTTTTTGTCAAAATAACGTTTCAGTTCACTATAATTTTACTTTACTTATTCACACATAACTGTTTTCCCCTGCCTACAATACCACACTGAACACATGGATTTTGTTCTACACTTCCATAATTTATGCTCTGCAAGTGATGTCCGCAGAATTCATTTACACATGGTTTATTACAATGAGCGAAATGACTAAAATGGAGCCGAACGTATTTATTCCTTTTTTGAATCAATATATATATATATATATATATATATATATATATATATATATATATATATATATATATATATATATATATATATATATATATGTGTACTAAAATTCAATAAAAACATGTCTTACTTCTGATAATGGAGGAATGATCCGCAATTGAACTCTCCTTCACTAGATTTGATTTTGACCAGAATATAAATATAGTGTTTCAATGCAAGATAGAACAAAAACGAATGCGGAAATAACTGAACGTATCCGTGAATCCAAAAGGGAATTTCGTGCTGATGGTGCTGCTCATGTGTGGTCAATTTTCAGGATCGGACATATCGATATTATTATGAATGACGAACGAGGAAAAGTAATTATTAAGCACATTGATACTCAAAAGTATTTTAATTTAATAAATTTTGTATTGTAGAGACAGATGATGATAACTGAATGATTCGTGATAAACGCAATACTGCTCATGTACAGTCGGGAAATAATATTGTTTTATTGATTAATATATCTAAACCCGGAATACTTACTGGTATTGATAAACCGTGCTATTAGCGTAAGTACCCTGTGACTGTGGTTTCCTTTACAATATATTCGCTGAATGAGAAACCTAACGTTGTGGATCTCAAACCGATGAGACTCAAGAATAAATTGTGTAGCTGTCGGGTTATAGAATGTTTCAAAAATATAATACGTGATAATGGCTTAACTGATTTACTACATAAAAAATAAATGCATGGGTAAAAGCAGTTAAAGCAATTGGAACATCCGTTAATGCTTCTGCTGAGTGTGGAAAGCTATTCAAAGTTTCAATAACAGTGGAGAGATTTTGTATAAATCAAAATGTAAATCAAGAGGAGCTTCGAAAGACATAGTTAATCACAATGCACATACATTGGCTAATGCTATACCAATATGTCCATGAGGCAGAATGATTCAATTTCATGATGGTCATATATTTAACCAGAAATATCAGTAAAAGTGACTTAGTGTATGTTTGGTTATTTAAAAGTTCAGAATACAATGGTGATATTTATCGTTCAGAATTTCTGCGTGACGAAATGGAACATCTTACGCTGAAATATACATCTGATGAGGTAACAGTTATATTTTTACTGAACAATTGTTTAACCGTACCGTCGGTTGCTGTCTATTATGTTCAGGAGAAAAAATAATGGAAAACGACAAGATCAGAATTTCTTGAAGATGTCAAGAAAGCTTTATAGAATATGGACAAGGTGGATTATGGAATACTAAATACGATTATATTTACGTTATCTCATTTGATATGGTAGCATGTTATCACGTGAGTTTTCTTTGATATGTTGAATGTTCTAAATACTTTGAGAGATTCTGACATCCTACACATGAGATTACCAGGGATGCCATAAACGGATCCTTACCAGATATTGACTTAACCGGATTTGCCTGTATAGAAGCATTCGAGTTTTAAGAATATCTCCATGCGATTACGTATGCTTGGTTTGGATCACACTTTCAGAAAATAGTTGGGTTTCTATAATATTATTGCGATATATGCTTAATGCTAAAATTGTAATATCTTTGAGAGTAACTGAAACAATTATATCGTATAGTTCACAGAAACATGCTTGCTTATCAGAATCGGATAGATTTAATGTCGAAGATGCCAAGAAAGAATTTCCTGATGTTGACAAATATCACATCATTAAAATAAGCAAATGCAGGGACGAGCACAATGAAAACCTTGCAAAAGGATAATCGGTAAGTTTACTCAATGTGGTTCATACGATTATAAACGACAATGTACAAGATTGATTATGGACGATGCTGAACTAGATTTTATAATCGCTATGTGAGCTATCTTGATGGCGACTCACCACAATTTACTCATTCAAGATCTTCGATGCTAGGCTATGTTTCAATAAATTTATTGTCGATGATAAATAGATTTTCTCGTTATGCCGTCAGAGTTGCTACGGATTCATTTTATATGCATACAATATATAAGGATTTTTGAAAACCGCTGATCGGTATTGTTGAATGGGGAACATGGAGAATAAAACAAGAAAACATACTTTGTTATTCTGAATCTGCCAACATTCAAATTAGGGAAATATATTACAAAAATAATAATATAGTATCAAAATTATCTGCACCATCTGTGTACGCTCCTGGTGCTATACATAAAACTATTTATTTTAATGGATGTGGTGGTTTAGGTAAAGCAAGTCGTGCGATTAATTTATTTATGAATAGTAGTTCAGATATAATTTTTTGACATCTACACATAATCATGCCAGATAAATAAAAGAAAGAAAAGTAAAATCATGTACATATCACAGTTTCTTTAGATGGCGCGGAGACATTTAGACTCCATCGTGCATGGGTGAGAAGTACATACTTAAGTATATTATATGGAACGAGATAGACCCGGTGTCGTAACAAATACTAAAGACATATCTTGATTGGCTGTTGTTGAAGAATACTGCTGTGATTATGTGTGGCGCTAACTAACCCTCTGTTTGACAGTCTCTACGTGAATAACAAAGAATAACCGCTAAAAGAACTTAAAAGATTAATCAGACTATAGCCAGATAAAATACAACGAGAGATGATGCTTAAAGTAATTCCAGAAACTACCATAAAGGATTTTTGGACTATATTTAGACCCACCGATTTGATAGTTGCAAGAAGAAAGATAGTTCGTGATGAACAGCAAGAGAAATTATTTACGTTACATAAAGAAAAGTTTCCAACGTTACCTGTACCTTTGTATTATTGCCCAGCAGATACTTGAGGGCAAAATATTAAGATTGAAAATCCTGGTGGTGGAATACTAAATCTTATACTAAATGATATTGTTTCTTGTTGCTATTGATGTTGTTGAGAGCGCATTGAACTTTGGATAAATCACCGTGGACGTTAGGATACGCTATAATAATTCACTTGTCACAGTGATTAACTCTGTGATACTGATACAAATATCTGGATTATAGATGATCGAATCGAATGGTCAAACTTAGTCTATTTTGCAGCATCTAGTGACAGAAGAATAAATCAACTACATCGGGTTATTTTAGATTACTTGATAACTGACGAAATCACCAACGACACTGTTGTCATAAAGAAAAAATTGACGGGTTATAAATAATGTAACAAAAACAAATAAGCGTGACTTTGATATTGATACTAAATTGATTAGAACACTAAAACAAATAGACAATAATCATTGTGCAAGCTGTAGCACAATAATGTTATGGCAATATTCGGATGATAAACCAAGAGAGTTCACCGTAGACAGAATTGATAATAATCTTGGTCATACACTTAAAATTGTGATGATGACCTGTCTTGAATGTAATCGACGTAGATTAGAGATAAGAGAACGCTTTGGTAATTGTATATCCGCAGGAGATACTTGTAATTGTTCACTACGTCGTGGGGCTGTAGAATATATGGCAGGTCTTCCAGTGAATCTAACTACTCTTGCAATTACATGTCTAGTCACGCTCCAGATAGGATTAGTTGCTGTTTTATATCACCCTCAAGCTCACCTGGTTCATATAAATGCCTCACAGATACATTACATAATATAGGTTGTTCACCATGTGTTGTCCATTATCGCGACGTAGTATATATTTCTTACAATTGCATTCGAAGGTTCGATGGAGGTTGCACAATAAAATTTCATTATTTAATGCAGATATCTCACTTGGTATTCTTGCAACCCATTCATGAAATCGCTCACCGGACTTAAAGTCAAAAGATATTTCCTTTGCGTATTGATATCCAACTAACCGATCAGCAAGTTTTCGATTAAATCGTTCAACGATTGCCTGTTCAATATGAATTCAGTATGCCCTTGTTTGATTTTTGTTATGTTTATTTTCATCAAAGAAAATAATGTACGTTTAAACGCAGATGCAACGTCAGAGGCTGTCTTTGTTGAAAATGGTTATGCTTCTTTATATCTACTTGTAATGTAAACAACAGTTAATGCATATTTCTACGTGCGTGATTTTCGCCCAAGTGTTTTAATATTATCATGTTGCAAAAGAAAATATCTGATGGACTTCATTAGTGGTGCTGACATCAACATGTGCATATTTAATTTAAGGTGGTAGTAGATAGCTTTGCCATATTTCCTGTCGTGCTAACCACGCTGCAGCAACAGCACATGAAACTTTTGCTGCTTCAGCAAGTTTGCTGATCGCCGCTTTGCACCCCAATATCCTCTCGGGGAATAATAAATGGATTCCATTATAATAGTAATATAATTAATTACCAGCCCTAAGCATTATTTTACCTTTCCTAGCAGATTTTATAATAAAACTAGCTAGTTATTCACTGAGACATTTATTAGGTATAACATTTAAGGCATGAATCAATTTCATATCTGCGAGAAAATTGCTGAAAATTTTTATTTTTTATACCCAACATCATGAACATGACATGCTTGATCAATCTTCTTTACTGAATGCTCTCCTGATCTTGGTTGATCTTCCTCATCAAGTCGAGGTCAACAATAACTATATCCAGGAAGATGTTTCTCGCAGGGCTATTTAGCCCATTGAGCTCATGGTAAATTTCCTAATGAAGCTGCTATATCACCACCACGCGGTATTTGCGACGCGAAAATGAATTTATATTTTTGTTTGCCACACATTACACATTTACTTGTAATTGCACATCGTTTAGTTTTTATTGTTATCGTTGTCATTCCAACGTTGGAGGTGGTTACTCTTCATCGAACACAATATAAACTTGTATTATGTATGTTATGGATATGTTTGACTTCTCAGTGACACAAAAGCAAGAACCAGTAAAACACCATCCAGTGCTTCCGAATGCTATTAAAATAATTATAATAGATCCATCTGGATCTGGGAAAACGTAATTATTCCTTAATCTGATAATGCGGTGGATGAAGTGGGACAAATTATATTTAGTGGCACCATCTGTTGATGATCAAATATGTTTCGAAGTACTAAGATTTTAATGAAAATACAAATTATGAAATCAAGATGACAAAGATTTTATTACCAATATTGATGAAACACCATCTCTAGATGACTTGGATTCGTTTATCAATCTCGATGTATGTGATGATGTAATGCTGGACAAATAATCCAATACAGCACAAACATTTCTCGATATAGACATAACAATACTGACGTGATTTACAAAACTATATACACAAATACGTAAGGTGGTCAGAGATAACTAATATTTTTGTTGTGTTTAATGGAGTAGATAATCCTGCTTTACCGAATATTTATTATACCTGGTTTTCAGGAGACAATGACATGAGAAAATATATTTTTTTTCAAAAGCACAAACTGTTTTGTTCGGATTTAAAATAATAAATCTACATAGCCTTAGATCAAGATATTGTAATCGGTCTGGTTAAAATCTTTGATTAATTTATAGCAGCAGAAATAGCGAAAGACCAGTACTAAGTAATCAGACAAGTAAAAGAAGTCGCATACAAATTTGAAAAAAAATACGTCCATGTGATAACATAAACTGAGCTAACACAAACGAGTTATTATCAATTCAAGTTAGATGCTTTGGTTTTTCGTCATTGATTTTGTTTTTAGGTTTTGTAGGAAGGGTTTCTTTTAGACAAAATGACGCTTCATCCAAGTGGTCTTTTCGGCCCTCCTGCTGTTTCATCCTTAGCTAAGGATCAATGATTCGTACATTGGAAATGAATTGTAAACGTTTTTTGTTACAACTGAGCTGACAGAAGTCAAGAATGACTTTGATTACGACCAATGATTTTCACTCTGAATTTACGAATTTAAAACCAAAGTCAGGAACTAGTTCAGCTAAAAATATAATGTGGCAATATACTGTGTGGTGTTTATCAGGTCAAAACAGAAAGCTGAATTTTCGGGAAAAAATCAAGTCTGTTGAATAAAGTTATCATTAAAAGAACGCAATGAAAAAAACTAAAATAAAGAATAAATTTAAAACTAACAAACCAGCAATTCATTTACATATTCGTAAAAATATGAGACGAAGTAATGTAACCTTTTCTTTTTTTAGGTGGATTTGGTGCGTGCAAAATCGTGTCTTCATGTGGATGACAAGACGACATAGAACAGGGATGTGACGAATTTACCGAAACAAAGAAGTCAATATGGGTAACCTTTTTCACTATTGTTATATTTTACCACCTGATATTAATCATGCTCTTTAGAAATCGTGTATCGTCAAATTCATCATGCTAGCGTGGATATTTTTGAAAGCCGTGTGTTGAGTCCAGAGATAGAATGATTTACTTTGAACTGAATGAATGAACACCGTCCAAACCAAGACAAGGCCAATAATTATATTTGCTTGTCTTTGTTACAACCGAGTAGCCGAGTGGTCTAAAGCGCTGTCCGTTACGGTTCACTGACATTTCACCTCTGTGTGCGTGGGTTCGAGTCTAAGATTCGGCGAATGTGGATATGTGAGAAAGCTTGTCAGTAGCTTCTCGTGGGTCGGTGGTTCTTTCCGCCGATTTCACGGTTTCTTCCTCCACTATTAATACTAACCGCCATGTATAGCCTATCTTGTGCTGAAAAATGGCGTTAAGCCCTAGAAGAAGAAGAAGAAGAAGAAGAAGAAGAAGAAGAAGAAGAAGATGCGAAACTATACAACATTATCTTGATACAACAAACACACGGCTTAGCCGAACAAGAAATGAAATTATTTGAAGAAGATCTGGACGCTCTAGTAATCACTGGTAAGCATCCCTGCAAAAATATAGCAGAAGTGGCTACAATTATTCCGCAAGCAGCCAAATATCTAGTCTTTGAGGAAATAAAATTAAATACAGAAAATCATGGCAAAGTAATATATGTTAGATAACTGGACTATTTTCAATATTTATGCACCAACAGGTGGTATTAACCCAGGGATTTAAATGTATGTGTAGCATAACTAACTACCTACAGTTATTTATGGGGGAAACATTTGCTTTGGGAGGTGACTTTAACTGTGTGCTAAACGAAGAAGACAAAAGTGAGAACTTCTCAAAATCGGTTACGTTATGAGGAAATAGATGAAAACATTTTATAACCAAATATCGCTAGAGGATAACGAAAACTGTGAAAATTATATTACTAACAGATGAAATCAGGAAAGTTATAATTATCTTAATACGTGGAAAATCACCAGGGTCGGATAATGGACTAACATCTGAATTATACATAATTTTTAAAGATGACCTCTAGTTGACATTTTAAAGTTTTTTATAACAACATTCTATTTTATGCGGAAATGCCGAAAATTCTTTAAGAAGGAATTATCACCCTGATTTATAAAAGGAAATGGGAAAGAAAAGATTTGAAAAATTGGAGACCTATAACTATTAAATACCGATTACAAGATACTATGCTATATGATAACCATTAGAAATAGAAAGTGCTTAAACAATAGATATATCTCAGTCAAAGTTGTGGGGTTTAGGTAGAAGATTTTACATAATACATAGTCAATTATTTCGATATTATATCTCATTACTAGTAAACATTAAAAAGGCAGTAATGTAATCGTTCGACCAATAAAAAGCGTTGGACAGAATTAAATAGGATTTCATAGTTAAAGTCTGAGTAAAATGCGGATTTGGTATTAATATAATTAATTGGAGCAAAGCTATGTATACAAATATTTCTTCTGGAATAATAATAAATGGAACCCTGCCGGGAGAATGTAAGCTTCAACGCTCAGTAAGACATGGCTACCATCTATCTATATCTATGTTACTATATGTAATTGCTATTGAAGCCTTGAAAATAAATATCAAAAATAACACTAATATTCAAGGAATTGAAATGCCGAATATGAAAGCCGATTTCATAACTATACTACGATTATACGAACTTTACTAGAGACCGATAATCTTTTAAATATTTACAGGATGAATTCACAAAATTTTGGAAAGGTCTCTTGGTCCGCAATAAATCTTAATAAAACAGAACTTTAATTGATAGGAATCTGGCGCGGAAATCATCCACGTCTCCAGCCAAATTTGATCAAAAAGCACGTAAAAGCATTGGGAATAGTGTTCGGACCGAAATCAACTCACGAAAACTATAGCGAGCTAATATCAAATCTCGACGCACAAATCTAAACTTGCTTACATGTCAAGCTAAACTTAATGAACCGCATACAAGTTTCCAAGACTTATCTACATAGTCAATTAAAGTACATTATGAATTTTACTAACTTAATGGACGCCTGATAGGCAAAATACTGAGCTTTCCTTGGGAAGACAAAATTCGTTACTTAGGAAAAAATATGTGTGCAGACACAATGCTATGGGGGGATCGCACCTCCCAAACAGGTTTAAAACCAAATTTCTATGGCAAGCAATTAATATTGATATATATGTTTAGTTATGCAAATTTGATAAGAATATTTATACAAAAAACTCAATTAGCATATTATTAAGACCGCCAGGATATTTTAGAAGAATCAAAAAACTTACTTACATATATATAAACAATAAAGAACTTTTGGATATGGAAAAAGATATCTATAAATGGCAAATGGTGCCACCTAGCAAAGAACAAAAGGAAGTAGAACTTAGAAACCCGGATATAAACTGGGATTCAATCTGGAGAAAGTGGGCAATCGACTGCCATTCAAAGTAGATTAGTTTTCTATATACATGCTAGATGGTTGACAGGTAAAGTAGCCTTTATCAGGCACCTGACGAAACTAATACCAAAGGTATACTGTGTGGAGCACATATTGTCTCCAAAATACACTTAGTTTTAGAATGCCATCGAAATACTTTAGAATGGAAAACTATCAAAAATAAATTTAAAACAAAAATATGGAATAAATAAAACTGCACAAATTTTATTTGCAAATGGCATTCAATATAAGAATGTATAAAATGACCTGTAAGTTGTATTAACTCAGTAATGAAACCTATTATATTCAATATTATAAAATGAATATTGCACAAAATGTAAATGCCTGTGGGGTCTTGATTCATAAATATCATTTATATCATCAATCTTCTTTATGCACATACTAAATATGATAAGGGTTCTAAGATAGGGAAGCCGGTATTTCATAATCGGTATTCTGAATAAAAGGAACCAATATAATTAGAGACCATGCGAATTTGACGTACCTTGCCATTCCTTACATAAACATAAAGTCAGACAAACAACACACTCATATAGCCAATATAGGGCATAACTTATCCCTGGCAAGTATCACTAAAATGTAAACGAGCTTAGATTCTAGCCCGGGAGAAATAGCTCTGATACTAAAAAACTTTTGCGATGCGTTTGAACCATAATCCAAAATTATAAAATCAAAAATCGTAAATATAAAACCACAAGCACATACCCTATGACAAATACAAATAATCATAAAACTTTCTATTTTAAAACCAGGGGATCCCTCGGATGAAGAATAATGTGAAGGATCAAGACAATAATTATTTAACTGTGCATTATATATAATAAAATGAACATAGTAATATAAACATTTATGCATAAAATTATATATATATATATGTGTGTGTATGTGTATATGTGTGTATGTGTGTATATCTGTGTATTTATAAATAATTTATATAAAAATGATAAATAATAGTTGATTCAGTCTGATTTAAATAGACATTTCATAATAACGCAATATAATTGTTGGCTCTTACAAGAAAAATTATAATTCACTTACTGCAACTCAAAGACTCATACATGGGTTAGTTGCACAATTACCACCAGCTCTCAGACACACTTTTGAATAAAAGTAAAACGTCCAAATACGATCAAATCTAAAAAAATTCAAATATCTAACCCTCAAATTATAACATTTCATTCAAGGCATAACAGCCAATCAGATTATCCCACCATCTCAGAGACACTGCCAGACATGGTCGTCCAGTGTATCATCGCGTGGTTGATATCTAGTCTACCATTTTCACAACGTGATACTATTTAATCATGAATTACAAAAACACCACTGTCCCAAAAATGCAATAGTCAATAATGCCCGTTTTATATGCAAGAAACTACGATTGCATACAGTGATATATTAGATATTTAATTATATGCTACCATGGTGAAGACGTTATCTGGGAGAATGATTAGTATCAATTAAGCTTCTTTCTACAATAATATACAACCTTCATGCTCTTGGAATTTATGTATATTTTACTATTTTCATTTTTGGAATATATGTACAGTTTTTCTATTTTAAATTTGGAATATGTGTACACTATTAGTAGTTTCCATTTGGAATAAGTGTACAGTTTAAATATTTTCCACTTATGTTTTAAGGTCTTATCCTTACGCACCATGAAGTGCCAAAATATTTCACAATATATTGGTTGTGCAAATGCAGCAAATATTTTTGTTTTGTTTCATTGGTATTTAAATCAAATTTCAGTGGCAAATCTTCAAATGAGGTATTTTGCACACTGTTGATAGAGGAAATAATGATTATAGTGATCCTTAATAAGACAGATTTTATAGCCATGCCTTACATTTTGCCGGATCTCAAAACAATTGTTAGAAACATGTGAATTTTGAACATAATTTCTAGTGGAAGGTTTTGTCATTCCTGCTCTAAAACTATATGGGTAGTTTCACCGAAGATGTTTAGGTCACACAATTAGTTATTTAACTTGGCGCGTAAGAAACATTCCATAACATAATGACTGGAGTATCCTTGATAATAACTAATGACAAGTAGTTTTTATTTTGATAGACCTGAATATTCACTAAGCCTTTGTTCGCCAAGCTGAGTTGTCAGTACATATTATGATAATATTTTAATGATCTGGTAAAACACTCATAATTTGCAATAGAAGATAAACATATTTACAAAAAATGCAGGAGGTTTATTTCAAATAAAACTTAAAGGATTAAATTAGAGAGTTACGGCTGTTGATCGGGAATAGGGAGCAATTAAATCGAATATTTTCATATACAGCAAATATATTTGTTGAGTGTATGGTAAGAGTTATAGATTACCATGTCTGATATGGAATTTGTCTTTGTGAAGGCATTCTTTAGTAGACAGTTCACGCGCTGTGAATCGTCATTACTTCAAAACCTCTTTGAAACATTGAAACGTGTTTGAAAACAAATAATAGTATAAACAAAACATTTATAATCTATATTATATAAAAGGTTCATGTGTTATTTCCTGTATTAAAAATAGTGGAAACTAGGCCCGTCTAATATAATATCTACTCTAACCAGGATAATTGATAAATAAAATCGACTGCAAGTGCTGTCAGTGTCTGCCGACATTAAATATGATAGGTGATGAAACAGTGTCAATATGACAAAGATATAAGAAAGATAGAGTTAACATTATAATATTTCTCTGCCGAACATAAAATAGTTGCTAACATTCGATAATAAAATATTTGCTAACTTTCGATAAAATATTATTTATAAAAATTTTACAATAGAAACCGATACTTCTTATTATAGCTCTCCGAGGAATAATGGCTTTTCAGTTTTCATGTAATACTTGTGGCAATCAGTGTATCGTCTATGTAAATGATTCATGTCCGGAAAATTCTTAAACTTCAGCCCCATTGTAAACAAAAGCACAGATGAAATGAAAAGAAGCAGAACGCGAGTTTAAGGTTTTGTTAAAGTTTCATTTATTTAAAACATATCTTCCTTGAAAAACATCCTTAGCTGTTGCCCAAATGTTAATTGCAGTGTACTAATACCAATATTCTGAAGTCATGGAACAGTTTGGGTTCTATGATATATTCATATCATTTCCATATCTTTACCATGCAATATTGCAACATAAAAGCACAGGTACAATATGAAAATTAGAAGCTATTGAACTATATTTTATCGGATAGTATGATCGTTTCCACATTTCTGTTATCTTTTCTGTACTAATCAAAAATATTTTCTGTTAACCAATATGGGGTGGAAATTTGCTTAGACGTCTTTTTTTGTAAGGGGAGATGTGTTTCATCGTTTTGACGTTTTATCAGCATTAAAATATGCCATTGTGACATTGACAATGACTTTGTACCTGAATAATGAATAAGCAATCAGTGATTATGCATCAACGTTATGTAGACAATTTCCGCTAACGCCATCAACATATTATGGCTATCACTAGAACATTCCGTTACGTTCTGAAACAGAATTTTCAGAAATATATTTGCTCTCATATACTTTTGATTTCACTGCTATAATAATACTAATAATAATGCTGATAATAATGCTAATAATAATGCTAATAATAATAATCCTAATAATAATAATCATAATCATAATAGTAATATTATTAATACGAATAACAAAAGAAAATTAGTATTATTATTATTTTTATTATTATTATTATTATTATTATTATTATTATTATTATTATTATTATTATTATTATTATTATTATTATTATTATTATTATTATTATTATATTATCATTAAAGGAAAATGAGCATTATAATTTGGTTGCCGCCATTGACTTGGGCACAACCTACTCAAATTGGGCCTTTTCCTTCATACACGAATACAAGAATGACCCGGAAAAGATAAGATGCCAAACTTGGCCCAACTACCAAAACATATCCTTGAAAGCTCCAACAACTATTCTTGTCAGGGAAGATGGGAAAACCTTGGACAAGTTTGGATACGAGGCAGAGGACGAATATGATCAATTTGCAGTAGATGGTGCTAAAGAACTACATTTATGGTACTACTTCAAGCGATTCAAGATGCACTTACACAACCGGGTTAGTATACTTTATTATGTACTTAAATTTTATTTCCTAGTTTATTATGCAACTTTGAGAAACTTCAATTCGAACTCTAATTTTGTCGGAGTATAATATGACATTGATAAGTTTAGATATAATGGCTGTAAGAATAAAAAAGAAATAGCTTGCTTGTCATTTTCAAAGTAATTGTACTAGTAACGATACTAAATGATTAATTCCAAACCCATGTAGTACCATTACACTATTTTCAAGCACAGTAGGTTTGCAATCTCCAAAATCTGATATAGTACATTATTAAATAGCATCTCCCCAAACCCATTTAGTATCTCCAGACGCTGATTCTGTAATCTACAAACCCTCATGTAGTAACAATATTACAACTGATGTAGAAATAATACTACATGGCTCTCCTGTTATCGGCAAAACCCAAATGGTAACTTTAGCCTATTTTCAAGTGCTGATTTGTAATCTCTCAAATCTGTTGTAGCAACAATACTACATAGCTCTCCCGCTACCCGCAGGCAATATAGTAACATTGACATATATCCAATCACCTATTGTGTGATTTCCACAACCTGATTATAGCAACAATACTACTTTGTTTGTCACCAAATCCATGTGCCAGTAGTATCAAAGCTCTTTTTCAAAGTAATTGGTGATTTATTTTATGATCTTCAAAACCTATTGTAATAATAATGCCACATTGATTCCTAAACCCATTTAGTAATTATACTCAATTTTAGATGATAGTGTAAATCACGTTTTGTAATCACCAAAACTTTATATAGTTACAATTGGCAGCATCCATCCGAGTAGCTTCTGGTAGGGTTTCCTATCTGGTCCTACGCGAATGGCTGAAGAGTCCGATCCTAGGGTTACAATCTCTGTTGCACTTGCTGTAGGTGAACGTTGATGATTGTTGATGTTTTCTTTTTCGGCTTTCTGCTGGCTGTCTTTGTAGCGAGGTTTGTATTTCTTGTTTCCTCGGCTTTGTCAACTGCAAGGCGTCTGGCAGAAAGTTCATCAGAATAGTTCTCTCAGTTGTTGACGTTGATGTTGACTGTCGTCATGTTATTCTTGCACGCATCTTTGTAGCGCAGACGCGGACTTCCAGTCAGTTGTGTTAGCTCGCCGTATGGCATGTCCTTGGAAATGCCGTCTGGATCCATTATTTTCATGTGGCCGAGCCAGCGAAGACGCGTCTCCCTGATAATGGAGAACATGTTGTTCATGCCGGCACGTTACATATCCTCTGTCTTGACTACTTTGGTACTGCCACTAGATGATCAGAATGTACCGCAGGAAGCGGTTGATTCGCTGATGTAGAGGAGTGGACTGATCACACACGCTTGGTAGACTCGCAGTTTGGTCTTCACAGCGAACTTTGTGTTAAGAGAGCGATCCTCCACCATGACTTTTGTCTTTATCAATCTGATGGTCAGTCCATACTCCTTGCAGGTGTGGAAGTGGCGACATACCAGCTTTTGCAGTCCATCTTCCATCAAGGCTGCATTGTCGGTGAAGAGCAATTCACGGATGAGAATTTATGTGACATTAGTCATTTGAACGAAGTCAAGCGATGTTGAACAACTTTCTGTTAGACCTGGTGAGGATGTACATTCACTCGCTGAAGTCCTTGAAGGCTTACAGGAGGAGAAAGTGGAAGAAGATGGCAAAGAGCGTTGGAGCGAGGATGCAGACGTGCTTCTCTCCACTGATAACTGGGAAGGCCTCTGATGTTTCGTCGTTTAGGCACACTGTGATGTTCATGTTTACGTGGAACGATGTGACGACAATGAGCAGCCATGGGGGTTGCAGCCTATCTTCTCTAGGAACATGAAGAGTCCAGTCCGGCTTTCAAGGACAAACGTTGTTGTTAGGTCCATTAAGCCAATGTTGAGGGAGATCTACTGCTCAAGACACTACCCCGACAGCTGACGTAGTGTGAAGATCATATCAAAGGTTGACTGGTCTGCTCAAATGCCACACTGGGATTCTGGGCAGACGCGAGAGGCTAGGATCTGAAATCACACCAGGACGACACGTGCGGAAGCCTTTCCGACGATTCTGAGAATTGAGATTCCCCGGTACTTGTTGTAGCCTCTGCGGTGTCCTTTATTCTTGTACAGTGACCATATTGTCATTTCGCATGTCCTGGGAGATGTATCCCTGTTATCAGCAAAGGCAGAGGAGTTTGTGCAAGAGCTGAAGTAGTTCAGGTTGTCCACTTTTGAAGACTTCAGGTGTGACGCTTCTCTCACCTGTGCCTTCCCACAAGAGAGGTAGTAGATGGCTTGTCTGAGCGTTTCCTTCGTGGGCAGTGTGTCGACTTCTTTCATGGCGTCTTTCATGGCTGGCAGGACTCGGATATTGTTTAGGGCGGCATCGGTGACGACGATTTCGGTTGCACACAGCTCATAATACCTCAATCCAGCTTCAGCTGTTTTCCCTGGAATATAATGACTACGCTCCTTTTGGACTTGGGTTTGGGGTCAGTATTGAATGATGGGGGATTGTTGCCATTTTGATACCCTAGTATAATCCTCTTGTATCCCCATTTTTGGAATATGTATGTATGCTGATGCAGAGGTTCAGCTAGTAGGTGTTGATGCGGTTGTAGTCGGTTCTATGAACATTGTTACTGGCAGTACTGAGGAAGTGCTGTGTATTAGGGTTAGGTGCATGCTTAATAGCCAAAAGGCCTTTTATCTTCACTGCAGTCACGGGCTCCATCACCTCCCAGTTGATCTCATATATGTTGATATTCTTGCGCTCCTTCTTCCTGTAGGTAGTAATGGCAGAATTGTACACAGTGTCTCGGAGGTGCCACCACTTGGAGTCGATGGTATCATCAGGTGTCTATCTATCTATCTATCTATATATATATATATATATATATATATATATATATATATATATATATATATATATATATATATATAAGGAATCCTATGCACTTTGTGATGAAATTGAGTAGCAGTGGTGCTCATCTAACTGTTTTAAACACGTTTGTATCACTCACAAGGCTAAGTTGAAGGTACTACTGGAAATAATATAGCATATTTGCATAATATAACCAGCTATAATTAACAACTAGTATTGGTAACCGTCTATCTTGTATGCATGTTTCTTGTAATAGGTTGTGTATTTGTAAATGTATATTACTGCACTTAATTATTGTTTGCGATACTTTATTTGTGTCAGTATCAGATGATATTTATCGTGTTAATCAAAATCATACCTTTAGAAAATCACACGTGATATGACATTGGAAAGCGAGAATGGTAAAGTTCTACCTGCCTTGACAGTTTTTGCGTTGACCATCGAATATTTAAAGAATGATCTTCTAGAAAACCTGAACAAGCAGACAATGGATGACCTGGACAGAAGTCTGATTCGTTGGGTTCTTACAGTTCCCGCCATCTGGGATGAACCTGCCAAACAGTTCATGAGAGAAGCTGCAGTTACGGTAAAATCAATTTACAATAACAATATAAATTTGAGGATGACGCGACTATCTAATACGGAAAATCTATTAACTGTTAGAAGAAAATGAAATAGCCTATGTATAAAATAGTTGATAAAATAACAAAATACATGAAAACGGAACATACAGAAGCGTGTAAGCCAAGGCAATCTAAAGACAAAATGATGTAAAAGACCCACATGCAGTGACAGAAATAACGAAATTAGATTAGCATTGACAAGAACACCTGTACGACACAAATACACACGGAAGATAAAGAAGAAATTCTTCACAATGTACACACACATTATTTCGTTTTATAAAAAAAAATAAATTTTCATGGATGTATCATTCCTTGGCAAATATGATCTTAATAATATGGAACTCCGTTGTACAGGCTGGAATTCCGAGTAATCAGCTGATTTTAGCTTTGGAGCCGGAGGTCGCTTCCTTGTATTGTTTCAGGATGCCTTCCGTATCAACATATATAGCTGAGGTGTGTCCGTTACTGCCAGGAGAAAAGTTTGTCCTCATAGACGCAGGAGGCAAGTATCCTTCCATTTTATCTCCTGCTTTGTTACGCTGAACGCATATAGTATTAAGTTTCATTTCATTAACATTAATAATGTGGACCAAGTAATAATTCAGGTAGGGTGAGTGAAGCATAGAGTTACATTTGGTAATTTCTGTTCAATTGTATGAATGTAAAGATTATGGAGGCTTTAAGTTGTAAGGAACACGTTTTTGTATGCAACCAACTGTGATTTTATTTGACCTACATAACCTATTTTAAGTAATTATCAAGTTGTGATATATATGCGTGTGTGTGTTAGTGTGTGTGTGTGTGTGTGTGTGTGTGTGTGTGTGTGTTCACACCCAAATAATCTAATGGTATGTGAGACCTTTAGTTCATCCCAAACTTATATATAAACTTCTGTGTTGCTCAATGTCTGTTGTAATATTTAAATAAATAATTGCTGGACTCTCATTTTATTGTCTTCTATTCGCAAATACTTGTATTCACAACACATATTCAAGTACTTTAGGGGATGAATATATGTCGTGAAACGTCGACTTCTCAAGTTCAGCTTTCAATTTTCAGAGGTATTTACTGGTGTGGACTACTAATGTTTCCTCTAAATATGTGCTTACATCATTTCACATGATGCTATGATTAAATCAAATTTGCCAATTACCACGCCAAGAACAAACATCACTAAGAATTAATATAGGAACGCAACATAGTATAATAGAATGGAATTAGAAACTTGTTGCTACTACAGTAAGTTAAATAACGACCAAATATTCCCCAGCCGGTGGTAAATGGTAGCAAAATATTGGCTCAATTGTTAAGATAATCCACTGAAACAAGTCTACATGGACGTAGCCATATGACACTAAGTAAATCATGTTTGCAAAAAACTAGTTGCACATACAATTAAACGTCCGATTATCAAATCATCTTAATTTCAATACTTCCGTTCACCGATCTATCTATCTATCTATCTATCTATCTATCTATCTATCTATCTATCTATCTATCTATCTATCTATCTATCTATCTACCTACCTACCTACCTACCTACCTACCTACCTATCTACCTACCTACCTACCTATCTATCTATCTACCTACCTACCTACCTATCTATCTATCTATCTATCTATCTATCTATCTATCTACCTACCTACCTACCTACCTACCTACCTACCTATCTATCTATCTATCTATCTATCTATCTATCTATCTATCTATCTATCTATCTATCTATCTATCTACCTACCTACCTACCTACCTACCTACCTATCTATCTATCTATCTATCTATCTATCTATCTATCTATCTATCTATCTATCTATCTATCTATCTATCTATCTATCTATCTATCTATGCAGTGAGAGGAAAATAGTCAGATAGGTAGGTAGGTAGGTAGGTAGGTAGGCAGTTAGATTGATATATACATATCTGGTTTATTCCTAAGAGTTTGTCGAGCCCTATGTTATATTATTTAATATGCGTTGCCATTACAGCTGGTGCCATTGACATTATTGCCCATGAAGTAATGAGTGACGGATCACTTAATGAAATATGCCGATCAAACGGTTGTGCATGTGGATATACAGATGTTGACAATGCATACTATGGTTTCCTTAATGATTTCTTTGGAAAATCAGTATTTGAGAATTTTAAGCAGAAACATATGGATGACTATCTTTGCATTTGTCGGGACTTTGAACAGAAGAAGAGAAAAGTTGAACCAAAAAGCGCTTCGAAAGTATCAATTCGTGTACCTGACTCATTAAATGAACTTTTTGAAAAGCAAGATGAACAAAACATGGCAGCGTCACTTAAATCAAGGGGCAAATGGTCTGAAAGAGTAAAACTAGTGTCTGACAGGATGAGACTGGAGGCACATATTATGAAGAGATTTTTTGCTGACGTGTTGCAGAAGATAAGAGACCATCTCCAATCATTTTTCAGCGGCGATTCTTTGAAGAATGTAAACATAATTATGATGGTTGGTGGATTCTCAGAATCGAAAATGTTGCAGGAAATGGTACAAAATTTGTTTCCTAACAAGATGGTCATTTTACCAAAAAAAAACCCTGTGATGCTGTTCTTAAAGGAGCCGTTTTGTTTGGCCATGACCCAGCAGTGATCGGACACAGGGTATGCAGGTTCAGCTATGGCGTCAAAACATCTGTGAAATTTGTAAAGGGCGTACACAGAGAAGAAAAGAGAAAGACTGTGGGAAATGAAGATCTGTGTGTGGACATATTTCATATCCACGTTCACAAGGGACAAAGTGTGAAACTCAATGCAGAACAAATCAAGATGGAATTTAGACCTCATATGCCCGGCAAAAAGAATATCAGTTTCGATTTTTATTCCTCGAATGAGTGTAATCCCATGTATGTAACTGATGAAGGATGTAGTAAACTGGGAAAAATCACAGTGGATGTCCTAGACGATTCAAGGATGGAAAATGCAGTAGAAGTCAGCTTCAAGTTTGGTGGGACTGAAATCCAAGTGGAAGCCAGAGACAAAAAATCAGGAAAAAACACAAAGACGAAGATTGATTTTATTTAATAGACTGGTTTGGATATACATTTAATTTTTAAAAAGAAATGATACTGAAATACATGGGTTTGTTGGAAGCTGCGAGATTTACAACCGAATGATGCATTAAAAGTAGTATCACTTCATGAACAAACGCAGCCAATGTTAGTATTTGTTAATGCAGTGGCGTTACTTGAGGGTTCGTGGTTGCGGACCGTACTTAGTGACACCATCAGACGAAGTAACAACAAAATGACGTGAATTTTTGTGTTGGAAGGGGGTCCATGAGAGTGGTAACTTGATTTACTGCACCTGGCGCGACCAACCCTTGTGACGCCACGGCTTTAATATATGGGGTTCACTATTTGGCATGATTTACAGTGTTAGCATACTTAAATAAATAACATATGGAAAGGAATTAATTTCATTTTATAAAATTTATCCAGATCAATTGTCTATCAGAAAATAGTTTAAGTTTCCATGAATAATTGGTATTACATTTTATCTTAACTTATAGTCAGGCATACACATGTGCGAGTATAAATAATGTATGGAACGCCAAGCTGTCGTAATTTTTTTAGTTGATACTACATTATATGATGTGGACCACTGAGTTTATATGTTTTATCTTTAATAATATGCTGTACATTGCTTTGCCTAATGAAACTCTTTGAAGTGTATTATGTGCAGTTGCTATTATATTTGGTGTGCATTTCTTATTTTATCGTTGCTGTTGTTATGTAGCATAAAGATGCTGTATATTTATTAATACTGAAATAACACTTGTTATGAAATGACGTGCCAAAATGATAATTGTATATTGCACCAGCTTCATAATATGGTATTATTGTTTTGTTTTGTCATATGCATTTTACATTATATGATCTTATAACGTTTTACGGTAAGGATCTGATTTAAAATGCTTTCAGGCATGATAATTTAGTGATGCCCAATCACAGCATTTTTAACACGTGCACGTGAAACACGAGTGTAACAGTATACCAACTATATCCTCATTGACTTTTCCTTATGGTAGTAAAGGTAATTATCAACAAACATGGGTATATTTTAATGAGATACAAAAAAACTAGTCGTATGATTTGTGATTATTTCAGTTCCTAAATGCAAACGTTTAGCATACATAAATCTAAGTAAGTGACTGCTATACAATAATTGATCGTCACGTAATGTACCATAAGTTAGCAAGGTACACGGCAGTCGTATGGATAGCATTAATGAAATTAGTATTACACCTATCAGAGTCAAATTAATTGCTTATCTTAATTGGTACACTGTCAATAACAAATATATTAGTTTCTAGTAAGTGTTAGTAAATGTGGTTATAAGCATTGAAAATTATTTTCCACTCAGAACAAATGAGTTGTTTACATGTATACCAAAAGGTAATAAACCTAACCATAATATCGAAATAAAACACCCGATTTATTGCTAGATTTAATTGTCTTATTGTTTATTTCGTTAGCCCTTATATTTCATCTCACAGTTTCAGTCTCAGTAAATCATTACTTAGAACCGAGTGGCCGAGTGGTCTAAAGCGATGACCGTTATGGATCACTGCCATCTCACCTCTGTCTGCGTGAGTTCGAGTCAATACTCGGCTAACGTGAATAAGTGAGAAAGCCTCGTGGGTAAGTGGTTTTTCCCTGGGTTTTACATGTTTCTTCCTCCACTAATGATACTGGCCGCCATATATAGCCTATCTGTGCTGAAAATGGCGTTAAACCCTAAAACAAAAAGCACAAACCGCTCCGGTGGCCTAGTGGTTAAAGCGTCCGCATCGGACGCGGAAGGTTGTGGGTTTGATACCCGGTCGGATCATACCAAAGACTTACAAAAATGGTACTAACAGCTGCCTCGCTTGACGCTCAGCATTAAGTGGTTAGTGTTAGGACTGGTGGGCCTGGTGTCAGGATAATGTGACTGGGTGGGACGTCATGCTACATGTCTGCGGCATGATTCCCCATTGCTAGACATTGCTATAAACTACCACACTGCAGACATCGTAGCGATATGACTAAAAAACTGTTAAAGCTACGTTAAAAATTATAATCACACATCACATCACATCTTCTTAAACAGTGGATTCAATCCTAATAGGAATGGTAATGTAAAGAATATATGCGTCATATATTTTTTATGTCAATACGACTTTGAATAACTTTGAAAATGTTCTAACAGACGTGCAGTAAAGTTTTTGGTTTAGCTAAAGAAGCTCGCTATGGTGCTTCCTCATTTACCAACTCTAACCCAAGAGGAGAAATTTGTTGCATCACAGCCTTGTGCCTATAATGGACGTGTTTTGCAGGCAATACAAACAGAAGGAGCAAGGGTCTTTTATGATCATGTCGCCATTGACAGAAAACTATACCTATACGTCTCTGTGTGATGGCCTGTTACGTAGGAATGTGTATCGATTGTCTTGAAATGAAATATAAACCAAAAAATAAACATGCTTTCTGGCAACGATTAAGCACGAGAAACGTGGCAATACTGACGTGAAGTATAACTTCAAAGAACAGAAAGTACTATTTTGGATGTCTACATTATTAAGAAAAAGTATCTTTTCTGTACACTACTTTTATTTACTGGTTGCAACTTTTACCGTTGGTATACAGCATGCAATTCACAGATTAAAGAGGAGACATTTACACATTGTGCTTAGTAGCGTACCAAACAAATCAAGTTGTAACTATCTTTCATATTTAGGAATGAATTCAATCATTCTCAGCAATTGTTATATACTCCAAAGTAGATTAAATAAATTAATCCTTTATACCATATACTACAATTATCTGTTATTAATATATAAATGAGTACTTCTAATATAATTCTAAAATAGTTAACATTAATATAAAAGGTTAAAACACACATTACGGCCCAGGATGATGGATATTTTCATGGAAAGCCCATCAAAATGCAAACACTTTTTTCAAGAAACGTCTACGTTCAGAATTGATGCTATAGCTAGAAATCAAACAGTAAATATATTTACCCTATATGGCACTAGGAATGTATGTCCCAAGTCACGCCATTTATCTATTTATCTCTCTATCTCTCTCTGTCTCTGTCTCTCTCTCTATCTCTCTATTTATCTATCTATCTCTCTATCTCTCTATCTCTCTATCTTTCTATCTCTCTATCTATCTATCTATCACAATATATATATATATATATATATATATATATATATATATATATATATATATATAAAGAGAGAGAGAGAAGTTAACAAAACACTCAAAGATCGATATCACTGGAATTTCAAACGTCATGCACACACATACACCTATATCCATATGGTACCATGTATATATATATATATATATATATATATATATATATATATATATATATATATATATATATATATATATATATATATATATATATATATATATACAGAGAGGGAGAGAGAGAGTTTTTATTTGAAAACAAATTTCCATGATAATATCAAAATCGTATAATTTATCCTGGTAAAAAATGTACTAAAAAGATTGAGAATATATTTCTGAACGAATATATTGCAAATTGGACGAATTATTTTTTATTTGATAAATATATGAAGTTACACATTTCTGTACTTTTGCAAAGTTGCATTATTGTGAATCTAAAATGAGTAGCCTACATCTAAGTGAAAGAAAAGTGAGAATATCAATTTCGAGCTCTCCAATGTTTTGCCATAATGTGACGAGAAGCTGTTTCATGTCGTCTGAAACATATTAGCATAGAAGTATATGCTTGTGTAGTTGGATGAATTAAGAAGGTACTGATATTAAATTGTGAAATGCTTATTATCTGCAAAATACCTAATATGAAACACAATGATTGAGTCTCTTCATATTATGCGTCCGCATAACCTTACCAGTTTTGAAGTAAATATATTTCAAAATAGCTGAAAAAAGTAGAAGATCCTGGAATTTTCTTTTTGACCGGGATAAAAATGAAATATAAAATTAGATATTTTATTTTCTGTTTACTACATTCAGAACAATAGTGTTTTGTTAGCTACTTTGAGCGTCAGTTTTCCTTTTAAATGTGAGCACGTCGCTATTGCTCCGCGATTACACCAAGCCCACGCACACTCGTTTGAAAATTAAATGGTGATTTAATAGTTACATATCAACACTGTAATTATGGTCCTTATTATAAACGTACACAATCTGAATTTAATAAGAATATGAACTTATTTTATATCTCATGAATTCCTTATGAGTCAATAGGGTTAGACCGCTCCAGTGGCCGAGTAGATATAAAGCCCGCCTCTGATGTTGCCGGTTCGCTCAGCATTAAGATAGTGTTAGATCTGGTCTTCCTGTTGTATAAATAATATGACTGGATTGGGCATGATGCTCCTTGTCCGCGGCATGATTCCAGAGTGCTAGACATCACTATAAACTGCCCCACTGCAGACATATTCGCGATATGACTGAAGCAATATTAAATATACGTTAAAGATCTAAATAGCAGAAATCACACACTCAATAGAGTTAAATATGCATTACAAATTATCTGCATAGTGGCCTTTACTCACCTTATTCTATATTAAACACATTATTTATCGTTGATACATAACATGTAGCCTAACATCGCAAAAGCATGAATTTCAAGTAGACAAATATCATTTGAGATGATGTATAGGCCAAAAAAGTACTGTTAAAACTAAACTAGATACCATTTTACACAATTAGATCACTGCGTGTAAACAAGACTAGAACTGCTTGTATATAGTAGAGAGAACAATAAGACTGTTTGGTATTTAGGGTCATCTGATTAAAATCCTATGAACCCTGTCCTACGTGAAGATCTGTGAGCGACCGCTTAGGGGTCATGTTCTGGTGAACCATCTTGTTACCATAAGGTAATTTTTAATTTTAGCAGCGAATTAGATGCAGTGGCGTCACTAAGGTTGTTGTCATCCAATGCGGTAGCTCATAGAGTCACCCCTATTGACCTCCTTCCTGCAAAAAAAATTCAAATCTTTTATAGACAGTCATGTGCGGTAACTTGTGGTATCACCCCATGGACTTCCTTCTGCACAAAATTTCTAAAATATTATAGACAGTCATTTTTGTTTCATCCCTCCGATGGTTTCATCCGGTGTGGTCCGCACACCCCACAACCACGTAATGATGCCACTGATTAGATGAAGGCTTAAATATTCGCCTTTGGGAGACAGAACAAACCATTGCATCTTACAGGACTCTAGTTTATATTTCTGAGTACTATTTCAGTCAAATTAAGGATATTCACTTTGTATGTACACGATATACTTAATTTTGTTTTCATATAAATATGGTAACATGAAGGGTTGAATGAATTGCTAATTAATTTTTATTCCATATTTTATATACGATAAAAGAGATAGTAACCTTATCCATACATTATATAAAATCAGATTGATAATGTACGAACCATATGCGTTTAAAAGAGATTGACGACTCCGATATTTTTGTTGTTTTATTGTTGGGTTCAGACAAATATTCAAAAAATAAGTGGCAGTGGACAGACGTAGCTGTCACAGCTCTGTTCTGTAAATTTTCCTTTATAAGGCTATGAATATGTGTGAATATATTTATGAAACGACATGCCCATGCATAGAAGTATGAAGATGAGAGTAAAAACATTGATATCAAAACAAAGAACTAGGGTAAGTTTTGTTGAATGTTACGTGTAGTTTAGTACAAAAGTAATAAAGAAAGGAAAGAATGTAGCGAATGAGTTTTGCAAATGTTTACAGTTATAATTTATTTCCCTAGAAAAATAAGATAAAAATATGAAGACAAACATACTTACCGTTGTAACTATAATCCAAAATTTAATCATGGAGTCAAAAAATATGAGTCCTATCACTGAAAAATTCTAAATAAATCCAAGCTCGAATCCCGATGAAGTTCCAATATTGAAGGAGACAGCATCTTCTATAACCTGTTTTGCGCTGTTCTGTCTACTGTCAATCATTTAATTTTATGGCTGAAATATAACACTCCGACATTAGAATTCCGAAAAATTTCCACTAAATGTCTTTGTCTAAGAATTTTTATGAGCATAAGTATTTTCCAGGACGGATAAGTTATTTTAAATACAAAAGTCAACTCAGGTGGCAAGAGCAAGACAAATATCTTGAACTCGAAGGTATAAATTTACTACTTACTAAAATCACTCTGAAGAAACAATTTTAACCCGCGATTTTAGATCACTTGATGGCTTAGATGGTCATTTAGTTTGAAAAACCCAGTAAAATAATACAGCCGGTAGACACGTAGGCCATGGAATAACATAATTCTATATAACAAATTTTACTATAAGATTCTAAAAAGATTGTTTACAATATTGATCTATCGCTCAAGATAAGTATGACCTTGATTGCGACCAATTGTGTTCACTCTGTGTTTACCAATTTATAATCAAGGTCAGGAACTAGATCAGCTAAACATACCACGTAGCAATGAACTGCGTTCTTTATTAGGTCAAAACAGAAAACTGAATTTTCCGAAAATAGTCAAATCCAGTGAATAAAAGTACAATTACAATAACATGTAATGAAATAAAATAAAAATAAAATTTAATTTAAAAATAAAATAAAATAAAAAAGAATTTACAACTAACACACTAGTAATCAAATTAGATATACATAACATGAAAGCAATATTAGATACATCGACGTAAGTTCCATTTGCCAAAACGAAGAATATATGTTTTATTAATGTTTAGAACAAGTAACAAATTCCTATAAATAAGACTCAAACACTTTCTTTCTTGACTTATATTTTCCATGTCAATTAACTATTCAGAACATCTGCATATCTTACGTTGTAATTCAGCAAAATTTTGCAACTCTTGTTTTTCTAAAAAAATTGCTCTATTTCTGAAACTACATTCGTGCTGATACTGATGTCAACGATTACTGTTTGTCAATATAATTTATTTCACGATACAACAAAAGCAATTATATGCATTTTGTTTTCGCCAAATTTTATTTCATTCCTTTAGCAACTTTTATACATTTTATTTCAATCAATACTAATTTTAAAAAGTATGCTTTAAGTTTGAAATTACTTTCAGGCACCCAGGAAAATGAGGAAAATATCCACTCCAATTTTATCGCATTAGCTGCTAGCTCTGCCGCGAACTAAAATAGTAAGTGAATAATAACTGTTTCTTAGATTCGAATCATAAACTAAATTGGTATATGTTTAAATATCTTTAATATGATACAACGCTTGGGTACCGCTTGATACGTTTTGATCTCTGATAAATTGCTCTGCAAAATATATCTAATTTGCAATTATCTCCTTTGTCATAGAGACGAAAAGTGGTTATATACAACCAACACGATCATGAAGGAAACAATATTATTGCGTTCTATTATAACGTATCACTTGCTTCGCTCAATACACAAATTTATATCATGTATCTCAGTATGGAGATAATTTTAGTAACTGTGAGAGCCTAACAAATTGCCTCCAAGCAAGGAGCTGAACATTGAACATTTGTGAGTGTCTTTCTTGAAGCTCATGGTATTTTATCCCTCAAAATATAAAAGGAAATTATATTTTCAACGTAGCGGATTGCGCTTCTTTATTATTTAAAATGCCATAACATCACGCGCTCCAATTGTTTTACCACTAGTATTGTGTATAAGACTATAAATAACTTTGTAAGTATTGTATATGATCCACCATTTTTACAACTATGTACAAACGTATTTTTTGCATTATTTTATCCAATCATGATCCTATAATACTCGAACTTCGAACATAAATATGGTAAATTATTCACAGTTCCGAACGAATAGCATCCATCAAGGCACATTTTCGATACCTTTTCTCTCTCTAATGGCTTGTTCATCATCCTATCCATAGTTTCTAATATCAATGTACATATATGCATATCTGGTACATCTGGAGTTTGTGTTAATTAGATACAAGCACCATCCAGTGCCTTTCTTTAGATTTTATCCCTTATTGTGCAATGAACAAAATCAGCAAATAAAGTGGATCTTGTTTGGTGGCAGACATCTACAGTGTTTGTTAACATCCGCAGCCCAATCCCATCACTAACATATATCTACTTAACTCTAATTATTTTCTGCGGACAAAGATATTGATGATTCATAACTCTGTATATGTAAATGTGTCTGTCTTTCTATCTCTTTCACACTCTCATTTAAGTAGGTCTACCTTGACATACGGCCTCTTTCATACAACCCAAAATACATCGTATTGTGGTCCCGGTTGTAAGGCAATGATACTATAACCGTTTCACATAGTGATTTTGTATTATCTCCAATTTGAATATCATAACTACACACTAATAAGTAAACTCATACAAGCTGCAGTAAATACATTCTTAAGAAACAAAATAGAACATAATACCGGCGAATATAAATTATCAAAGTAAAGCAGAGGGCCAGATAGTAGTTTTTAGTGTGCATCCCTTCCACCCCCCTTCTCTCTCTCTCTCTCTCTCTCTCTCTCTCTCTCTCTCTCTCTCTCTCTCTCTCTCTCTCTCCAAAATTCCACACGTAGACAGAATCGAGATCTCGTTTGTTTCTTTAATGTTTAATTTCCCTTCACGTTATGGGCCTAATGTTCTGTTTCGTGAGAGAAGAAGCAGCAGGCAGGGTGAATCCTACAAAATTGTGCTTGTGAAATTAACATGAATAAGGATTCCTACAGAGGCTGAAAAAAGATCAATAACCCTAAACCAAAATATCTAACTTTTATATTACCATATGATTAAAAACCGCATAATAAATAACCTGACTTTATCAGGAGGTGTTATACTATTATTGACTTTTTTTTCCTGATTTTATCGAATTATTTTTTACGTTAAAAACTCCAGCAATATCATGCAGAGATACACCCTGCCTGATGCTCGTGTATATAAAGCAATAGGTATGTCATAAACGTGCCTTTGCGTCTAAACAAAACCACGTGAAGCGTACCTTCAAATTCCTTATCGTTATCACTATCACCCACAAGTGCATTCCACTGTCTTCTCTTATTTTCGGTCCATAGTGTTGACAAGCTTAATATTCAGGCCATCTTTTTCGGTCCATAGGTTTAATGTCTAGGCCGTTTTTTTCGGTCTATATTGCCTCAGATTGTGTTTTCAATCCATAGGTTTAATATCCTTGCTGTTTTTTCAGTCCATGTTTACATTGTTCTCTTTTTAATCACGCGTTGGGTCGTTACCCGGGCTCGGGGAATTATCTATGACAATATAGTTCTGACCCAACCCACTGCAAATTTGCATTTTTCCCCTATAATAATACCGGGAACGGTATGAGGGTAGTTAATTAGAAACTCTCCTTAGCCCGTAACTTTCTTCCCGCAAGACCTGAAATACCTTCCCGGGTTCTCGCTTATTGAGACTGCTTCTTTATCAGGTATTTCTAACTAACTACCCACACATAGATATATGTAATATTATATAGGACACAATGCATTAGCTGTGTATGTGAATGATACAAACAGAGCCGATTCTTCCTAGGGTTCTTAGTGACAAAGCCTGTGTTCGCTTATCGAGACTATCAGGTATTTCTAACTAACTACCCACACATAGATATCTGTATTATTATATAAGACACAAAGCATTAGCTGTGTGTGTGTGTGTGAATGATACAAGCAGAGCTGATTCTTCCCGCAAGACCTGAAATATCTTCCCGGGTTCTCGCTTAGCAAGACTATCAGGTATTTCTAACTAACTACCCGCACGTAGATTTCGGGACTATTATATGGGACGCAATGCATTAGCTGTGTGTGTGAACGATACCAGCAGAGCTGATTCTTCCCCGGGTTCGTAGTGACAAAGCCTATGGTCTCTTAGCGGGACGTATGGTTTGAAATGAACGTGGAAAGGATATAAACATTTTTAACTAACTACCCACACATAGTTTCCGGTACTATTATATAGACAAAAATGCAAATTTAGGGTGCTTCAGTGGAAGTGAACAAAATTGGTGTAGCATTTATATAGAATGTGTATAGCGACATTGCGAACCGAGCAAGCACCCTGTCTCATTGTTCGCTATACGGAAAATACTGGGGCTGTTGACTAGACTGACCTAGGCGCTATCTGGTACAGGGTAACCCTAGGCTGCGGATGATCTAGGGCTGGCAGGCAGGCAGACAGCCAAGTGTACCTAGGCGCTGCTCGGTCTGGCATATGCAGCTTGAATGTACTATGTATAGACCGATACAGGCACAGGGTGCCTTAAGTGGCTTGAATGTACTATATATGGACCGATACAGACGAACAGTTTCTATGCTAGCGTCCGAACCGTATTGTGGGCTGAATATATCAGGCGACCGAGTGACTGCATTATCTTGTGAGGCATTTTTAAAATGAATCCTTGATCGCAGTCCGACACGCAAGGTAACATATATGTGGCTTGAATGTATTATGTATAGACCGATAAAGACACAGACTGTGTCTTAAATGCGAACGAGACTCTAGGCTAGCGAGCAGCAGGGGGGGGCGAACCCTACAAAATTTTGCGACAAAATCGATTAAAGCCTCAAAATGCCAATGGAGCCCTTCTTACGAAATCTCATATTTTAACCAAAATAAAATAAAGGCCCCATTTACAATGGAGCCTTAGCGATTTTGTCGTAAATATGTTGTCATAACCACCCTCAAATTGCTGCCAATTGCTATCATCTACGTCTCAAATATGTTGTCATAGCCCTCCCTGCTGCTGGAAGGATTTCAGGGTTAATACAAATGATTTAACCGAATACTTGATCAAGTCCAAAACGATATCGTGACCGAGGGTCGTGTACATTTATTGTTATAAATCCATGTGGGACTGACTGAGCATGTCTAAAGTAATTTTTGAATCCATTGAAGTCCTTATCGGAACACCATGTCTGCCAAATATTTCGTAGCGTATGTGTATCAACGCCGTTGAATACAGCAAGAATATTGCAGTTATCGCGAATCACTTTTGGAATCTGAGTGTAGCGTTGAGTGACATATATCACGTCAGTGTTTTTATGCCTACCTCGTGAAAATATTCTAGCAGGGTTCTTTTGATTATCTAACATCACATCATCGTACACTACAAGATTGTTTATGTCTCCATCGAGGACATCTACGCTAGGCGCATCATCAATATCTGATATAAAGTCGATTACACTTTCACCTTTAATTTCTGATGCATTATCATTATAATCTTTATGCACTTCATAGCACCGTTGATCATCTACGGATGGAGCAACTAAATATAATTTATCCCACTTCATAAATCGCATTATCAAATTAAGCAGCAATTGTGTTTTACCCGATCCAGATGGTCCGATTACAATGTCACGGACAGAATTCGGAAGCGCTGCGTGGTGCTTCACCGGTTCTCTTCTTTTAGTTGCTGAAAAATCAATTATATTCATAACGCTATATATAAATTATGGATCTATATTGTGTTAAATGTAAAAAGCGTACTAGTACAAATGATGCGACGACGATTACAACTAAAAATAACAGATCGGCACTTACTGGTAAGTTTGTAATATGTGGTACAAAAAAATTTCGATTTATTTCTTTAAAAAAAAGTGACACGGAGGTGATATGGCAGCCAAATTGGGAAAACTCCCCAGAACCCCATGGTCAAAATACCCTGGAGAAAAACACCTTCCAGGATATAGCTACTGTGGTCCCGGAACGAGATTAGATCTCAGACTTGATGATCAAAATCAGCCCCGGCCTGGTGAGTATCCGATAATTGCTATTGTTAAGGCATGTCATGCTCATGATGTTGCATATAAAAGCAATAATTTGCAACAAAAGCATCTCGCGGATGTAAAATTAATTCATGCGTTAAATGCTATTCCCGATAAATCCTTCAAAGAAAAATTGGCTTTATGGTTGGTCAAATCAGCTATGAAAGGCAAATTGATGGTAGGTGCTGGTAATTGAAAACACTAGTGTTTTTATAGTATGAAATCTATTTATTATTCCCCGAAAGGATACTGGAGGGGTAAAGTAGCAATCAGTAAACTCGCTAACGCTGCAAAAGTGAAAAAGTCCACTGCGGAAGATTGGTTATCCAAACAAGTTATATGGCAAATTTATCTACCACCGCCTAAACAAATCAATTATTCTCATTTTGATGTTACCGTACCCAATGAAGTTCATCAGGCTGATTTATTGTTTTTACCACATGATCATGGTTGCAAATACACGCTAACTGTAGTTGATATTGCGAGTCGGTTTAAACAAGCAGAACCATTGAAAACAAAGTCAGCTTCTGAAGTCGCTTCTGCATTTGAAAGGATTTATCGACGAGGTCCTCTAAGATGGCCAAATCTATTACAAGTTGATCCTGGCAAAGAGTTTCAAGGTGCTGTTCTATAAACAATGAAAACTCATAATGTTACAATACGACGGGGACATACTGCGTTACATCGTGATCAGGCAATTGTAGAACGATTTAATTGAACTCTTGCAGAACGGTTATTTGGATATCAATATGCAAAAGAATTCATCCAAGGAAAACGATCTCGTGAATGGGTCAAAAGGTTACCGAGTGTAGTTACAGCGTTAAATAACGAGATTACTCGAACTATTAATATGAAACCAAATATTGCAATAAAAAAAATTATATACCCGAACAACCACAGCGGGTTAGCACTCAGCCACTTCTCGGTGATGTTACTGTGAGATATTTATACGAACCAGGAGAACTTGAAGGTGATAAAAGAAGAGCTACTGATCCAACCATAACGCGATCAACTGGTAGACCTCCAATCTACAGATTGGATTCAACTGCACCTCAGCGTGGTTTTACACGCGAACAACTACAGTCATTCCGGACGATACTCAATTACCGGCACATGGTCTTAACTAGCTCCGTTACGTCTATTACACTCAAGACAGGTCAACATCACATTGTATCTGACATGACCAAGACTTATTTTTTCTGTCTACGGTGTATTGTCGAGGGTCTTTATCCGAATACTGCCAGTGCATTATATAATTGCAACTGGCGCAGTGATTATTCTGTTGTTCTTTTAATGCGATTATTACTTCAGCATCAATATCAAATTCTCATTGTTTTTTTTTGTCCTGCTGTTTATAACCAGAGAGTTTTTTTTATTAATGATGCTAATATCAGTGCTATCATCGTTTGCATTAAAATCATCATCGAAAACAATCCTTCGTAGTTGATTTATTCGTCGTACTCTGGACACTGCGAGATAGACTAAATTTGACCATTCAATGCGATTATCAACTATCCAAACAATTGTATCCGTGATGGTCAATCCTTGTGACGAGTGTATTGTTGTTGCATAACCAAGCGTCCATGGTGATTTATCAGCGCATAATGCATCTTCTACAGCATTGATATCAACTAGCACAATATCATTTAACACTAGAATCTGTTTCTCCGTCCGGCCTGGAATTTCAACTTCAATATTCTGCTTTCGTGTATCCGATGGTCTATAACACAACGGTACTGGAAACGTTGGGAATTTTTTCTTGTGTAGCTCAAACAACTTTTTCTGAAGTGCGTCTCTGACTATCTTTCTACTTGCTACTACAAAATCATTTGGTCTCCATGTTTCCCCAAAGTCATTCATAGGTGTTTCAGAAATTATTTCACGCGCTACTTCACATTGAATTATATCGGGTTGTAATCTAATTAGTTTTTGAAACTCACGTAACTGCTCATCGAGTTCTCTATAGTCAGTATCAATTTCTTCGTAATAATCAACAAATCCTTTTAACCAATTATGTGGACTTCTACCAACAAATGGTGGTGGTTGACCATGATCGCAGCACAATATAACTTTTGTATTATTTTGCAATAACCAATCAAGAAATATTTTTAATACATCTCCTGAAACAGTACATGCTTCATCCCAAATAATAACCGCAGGAATAAATTTCTCACCAATTCGCTCAGGAGTCCATGCATCGCCCTTATATCGAAAAAAACTATCATACGTGCAAGCTTCAACATTTCGTTGTTTTATCTCTCTCGCTAGTCTATGGGTTGGTGTGAGTACAATCATGGACGTTCTCTCTCGATATAATTCTAGCACACGTGTTGTCTTTCCAGACCCACCGCAACCGTTTAAATAAACTGTTTTATATCTACAAATTGGATCTGATATCGGTGGTGCTTTAGACATAGAAAATCCTTCGGATTTTTCACTGATAGAATTATCGTTTTTCAGGTAATTGCTTTTAATCTCAACGTCTGCTGATTTAGAATAATCGCATTGTATTTCACGTTTGATTCGCCATGTTCCCCAAGTCTCTTCGATGTTAGTAAATTTAGTTACCTCTTTGATATATTTTGTATCGACATACATTGAATCAATTGCAACTCTAACTGCTATACTATGAAATCTATTTATCATTGCAAATAAATTGATAGATGCATAACCCAGCATAGAAGCTCTCAAATGTAGATATGCAGAGCTTTATCCATCACTGTAAGTAACAACTCTACCTAACTTTGTTCTATTGGACAAGAAGGCTGTTTTACAATTTGCGTACCTATTTTTCTCTACTGCATCTTTAATAAGGAAGTCGTATTCGGCATCATCTATAATCAATCGTGAGGATTGTCTTTTAAAGTTGAATTTTTTTCCACCTTGTGTAAGTTTACCGATTATTCTTCGGCCGAGATCCTTTGCTTCACTATTTCGTTGATTAAATATCTTTTTGACCATTCAGTGAGGTACCCATCGTCAGCATCAATATGTTTTCTAGACTTATCGATTATACTATCGAGACATTCTGGTTCTGGTAACCAGACATTAATTTGTTTTCGATATGAGATAATCGCTTCGCTGACAATCAACGAAACTAACATTTTACAATCAATCAGATATCGCAATAACACTATTGGTAACCACATCCTTTCAGCCATGTGTCTACCAATCCAAACATAACAACACGGATGAAGTCCTTCAGCGAAATCAAATGATACTACGCGAGCAAAACAAGTCAAATCAAAATCAGGCAGTGTTCCATTAATAGCAACGCGAGTCATTTCATGTGTGGGATGCCCAAACCGTTTAAAATACTCACCAGCGACTCCATATCCTAGAAAACTTCCTGGATAACAGGCAACGATATCAACTGATATCATACTTTCACGATTGTACTTAACGTTCCATAGACTGCCATGATAATATTCCAGACAGCTGGATTGAACATCCTGTAAAAACTCTTTTCGTGTTGGTTTCCAATTATTTTTCTTTCTTGCAAAATGAGATGCAACCGATGGAATTGTAAAACAATTTGTAAGTAACTGTTCGTAATCGTCGGATTTTCCATTAAAAACGCTAGCGTTTTCATTGAAACTCATTGCTAGTTTTTTTCATCCTATTATGTAGACTTTCAGTACGATATAATTCACCGTTAGGTCTCACAAATTGATTGAATCGACATTCTTCATCTTCAAAACTATGAAGTAGCCATACTGATACAGGGTCGTTTTTACACAAACTAGCAATAACATCGAATAATCTTTCTTCAGTGAGAATACCATCCTTGGAGAATTCTTCTGGGATATACTTCACTGTTCTGTTTCGCGGGAATATTGTAACCGCGGATGTCCATGAGTGTTTGTTATGATCAATAATTTTGATTGGAGCTCCGTTTGTATTGTATTTCGATTCGTATAATACTTCACCGGTTATCGTTGAAACGGTTATCGGAAATCTTAGCGACTTTTCCAATCTAGCTATATCGGAAATAGTTGCTCCGTTCTATTTCACCGTTAGCTCCCATTGATCTATTTTTTTTTACGTCTTAGATCGGTTAATTTATTCCCACGGAGTGCATTTGTAAAGTGTTCTATTACACGATCTGCTTGCTATACAATTGAGTGGTTTTACCACTGACGTTGACTGTTTCATTGCTGCTAGTTTTCCGATGTCAGGTTTCTTATTTAACGGATATATCCCATAAACAATTGCTGTTTCAGGATACGCTTTTTCATAGTATGGTTTATCAATTCCAGTTAACAGCCCTGGTCTGAAATCACGGCAGTAAAAAGGGAAAAGGCTGATTCTAGCTCAACGACTCCTATCCCACAGGTAAGCTCTGTCATACAGAGGTGACGAATTTGTTAGAACAGCACATGCGTGGAATACGATTATTCTAAAGACGGCAAATGGGTTTTATAATCAGTCTACCACAAGTTTTTTTTATCAGATAACAGGATGAAAATTAAATTGTGCATTAGAACGTTTCAGTTAACAAGACGGAAATTAAACTAGCATTAGAATGAAAATGATATTATTTTATACCTTGTGACTAATGATTAATGTTTCAACTGTTGATATTAAAAATATTTCATTATCACGATTATAGATACTAAATTTTACTTTACCGCTCACGCAGCGACGGGACTCAAACAAATCTTTTATTTCTGGTTTGTTCAGAGGATATTTTTTGTCAATAAAATATACCTTTGACCGATCGAGATCAATTGTGAGTTTAGTATATTTTTGTTGGCTAATGGAGCTGTGAAAGTTTTTAAATTCCGCTAGCAACTTTTGATACAATTGTTCGAGATAATTGAAATACTCGCTATTATCAGATCTGATGAGCGAAAGTTTTAGCTTGTCACGTGTTCCACTAAAACATATACCTGATGTTTCATTATTAAACTCAACTGTCAATTGTTTGCTGTCCATCATTAAATATTTGATTTTACTACTGTAGCTATTTGTCATTATCAAATTTTCAAACATTATTTTATAAGTTTAGGTACAATTTTAGTTGGAAAAGATAATGTCAAATTTTCATACATTTTTTTATAAGTTTAGATAAAATTTTAGTTGGAAAAGTTATGTCAAATTTTCAAACATTATTTTATAAGTTTAGATAAAATTTTAGTCACAATGAAAATACCCAAGGCAAATGTATCTACTCCATTTTCACAATAACTTTTGTCATCAAAATTACACAATCCACGTTTGATAATGACATCTGTTTCAAGCTTATGATGATTAGTCCGAATTGCCATAGCTCTCATAAAACTAACACCGCCATCAAGCGTATACCTATATATACGTATCAAGCGTATACCTATATATACGCCATCAAGCGTATACCTATATATATATATATATATATATATATATATATATATATATATATATATATATATATATATATATATATATATATATATATATATATATATACTTGTAGTCATCAAATTTTATAAACTTTTTAACAAAATTACGAGGCAGACCTTTGGCTTTTTCGTTATTTTATTATTGTATAACAATATTGAATACATTTTGCTGCGTAATCCGATAAAGTATTTGATAGCGCTCGAGATCATTTCATCTTTAAACTTACCAATCACCTTTTTATTTGTGTCGTCATGAAATTTACTGTTACGTGGGTAATCAGAAAGATCAAACAGATGTCGATTATTGTACATGTCCTGATAGATATCCTCGCATTCGATTTCATATACGAGCGAATCGGTATCAGTAAACAATAATCTACTTGACGGCCACTGAATTTTAGCAAAATTGTAATGAAAATCGTACATCAACCACTTTGATAAATCTAACACTGCAGCTTCAACATAGATCGGCTTGTTTAGTTTTAGATTTGTTTTTCTTCTTTGTATTGCAACAAGATTTTCATTAAATATTTTCATGCTCACAAAATCATCTTCTGACACAAGTTTGTTTCTGCGATTGACATCATTAACTATTTCAATATTTACGCGTTTCCTAATATTCTCCATCGTCTTACCAAAAACGGAATTGTTCATCAGTTTAAAAAAGTTTTTCTCAAAATCTGTTTTCGCTGCAGCTCTTCTTGAAGTGTTCGAGTTAATATAACCTCTCATCCATGGCGACTGATTAAATTTTAGTACACGATGAACTTTTCTCAACACAAGACCAGCATCGAATGCTTGTTTTAAAACTTTGTAATGCAAAACGTAATTTTTCTTATCAAGTAAATTTGGCACCAGTTTCTTGACAATATAATGTTGCCTTGGTGATGCTAACACTTGTTGTTCTTTTGATAACAAACTATAATATATGACCAACGATTCCGCAAAGAAATGATAATCGTTATGTAATTTGTGTAGCGAATTTGGATAATCAAGATCAACTTCAACGAAATAGGAAACATTGTCCGGTATCTTTTTTTCTGTCTCCAATAGAAATTGATCAGCCGTGATCTAATGAAATCTACCAATAGGCATTGGTTCTGCCATCGTACAAGTTGTTACAATCCAGATAAACTATATACTTCGAAGGGAGCTCAGTGTTATACTGTTTCAAATATTTGTTGTTTGCTTCAGCATATTTATTTGTTATCACACTAATACCGCCTCTGATACCTTTTTCAATAAAATTGAACATATCAACGTCAGTCAGTAATTCTAACCTTACCTTACTAAACTTTAGCAGAGCATCCCATGACAACCCAGGGGCAGAATAATACCAGCAAGGATCTATTCCATAATTATTATAACTCACTTCTCAAAAACTTTCAAAAACACCTGCTAATAATAACACGTCAGTTTTCAAATACAAATCATGATAATCACCAAATGTCTCACAATCAACTCTTTCCAGATATCTTGTGCATACTTGTACTCGTCATCAGTTATATTTTCATTTTTAAGTTGCGAGTAAAATTTATCTTTGCCAGGTAAAGATGTTTCATCAAATTTATTCCAATCTGCGAGATATTCGTATGGAAAAAACTCTTTTTTTAGCTAGTAGATTAAATTTATCTCCAAAACAATCTCTTAGGTTATCAAATTTACTACAACCTTTCACTAACTCATCTAACGAGGCTGCCATAAACTGCAAGCTGTCAATAAAACGCAATTTACCTAGCGTAACTGACATGTACTTTTCAAAATTATTTGGAATGCATTTGATGACGTTATCGAGTTTTAGACGAGCTTTTATATCAGGATCACCAAAAGCTTCTACTATAATGTGACTATCATATCCTCGAAAATTGTGAAGAAAAACCGAATAAAATCTGGAGCATGAAATTTTAAATTACACTGATTATGAACCGCTCCACGGTACTGTCCGGTCAAATGGCAATGGTCATGTACTTTTTTATTACTAACGTTGTCAGGGTCAAAAGGTTTTTCACAAATATGACAAATTTCCGCTTGCTCGTGATCAGATTCTTGTTGAGGTGTTAATTTAATCATTGGCTTTACTCTTTTCAAACGATAAGTAATATTATCAACTTCGTTAATCAACTGCTTGAGAAGCCAGACAGCTGGATTTTTACCTCGATATAATTTGATCGGTTTAGATAATCTAGAATCAGTACAACAAACTATCTTGTACGCTACTCCACACGGAACATGATTTTGAACTTTTCTTGTACTAGATTTTTTAGGATCATTTTCTACGCCAAGTACAGGTTGAAGTAAACATTCGAAATCAGCGTATATGACGAAAGGAATTTTTAGTTTATGATTATGATGGACAAACTGTAACACACTATCTTTTTCAGATGGCATTGTTATTCTTTGTACATCACTACAGTACTGCAAATGATTTTGTAATGTTTCATTGTTTGTACAGCCATGCAAGCAGCGGTAACAAAATAACTTTTTTTTGTTTTTCTTATTGTACTGTCTACCAACTAGTCCGTTAAAGTTTTTGATCCAAACGTAATGATTTTTATAAAACAGTAAATTTATAGTCGATTGTGAAGCTTTTTCTGAAATATATCTCGGATATACATCCTCTTTTTCATCTAGTCCGAAAAAGTTAATTGAAATATTATTTGGCTTTTCAAATTTTGGTATTTGATTTTCTGCCACTGGAAAGTTAATATCTTTAAAATTTAATCTTGACACGTGACTGATATACATTTCAACACGAGTAGCGTTTTTTTCTGTTGGAAATAGCGCTGAAAGCACAGCCCATTGGAAACATTTGTTATCTACGTTTTTGATGTTTATACAACATTTTTTACTTTTTATTTTTGGTGGAAGGTCGATGTATGAAATACCTCGTAATGCGTCATATTTCATCGTGTGAAACAATATTTCTTTGATCATTTCAAACTTTCAACCCGAACCTAATTCAGTGAATTCCTCTATTTTTTTTCCAAATTTCTTGGTGTATTTCATCAGATAGTGACAAAAGATCAGTCCAAAGCAAAACACGTCTTGATTTTGCGTTCATATAAGGATCTGCAATTTCCTTGTTAGTTGATTCTTCCGTTATAACTATCTTTGAAAATATAACATGATATTGCACTAATAATCTAATACTTTTGTGTTTTTCGAGCTCACGTTTTACAGTTGTCTGTATTAGGTGGTAAAGATTTGTTGCAGTAAAATTTACTAAAACGTTTTGATTATCAAATTAATAACTATTGTCAAAACCTGTAAAAGCAGTCGCTATTTAATCAGGTTCTCCCATAAGGCTTCTCTTGGCTATATCACGCAATTTTAACATTATTATATTATAATATAATCTCTAATTGATAATTTACCTCACACTGCGCATGCGCTAAACAACAATTAGAGATAAAAAATATCACCTATAATATAATGACAGCAAATCTGACAAACGCACGTGAGCAAGAGGTATATCATGTTCACCCAAAATATAACTTTACCTCACACTGCGCATGCGCTAAAAATCAATTAGAGATAAAAAAAAATATCACCTATAATATAATGACAGCAAATCTGACAAGCGCATATGAGCAAGAAGCATATCATATTCACCCAAAATATAACCTATACGCTGGAAATGCAATAGGTTCGGTTATTAACATTAAAACTGGAATATCTGTTGGCAAATTAACGTCAGCGGGTTATCAGTTTAATATAAAGGGAGATAATACTGAGAGGATTACAATGCTTAAAAAAGATTTTATTTACACGTTGTTCTGCGATGACATTCCAGAGGGACACCGTGTATATCATGTGAACGGTGCAGTCACTGATGATAACATTGAAAACTTATCTTTACAAAACGAGTTTCAGCCACATCCAGTCTTTGATTTATACGAGGCTAACGATCGCGGTATTATTAGAAACAGAAAAACTAAAAAATTCTTAGTACTATGAACAATATGGGATATATCAGGGTGACTGTTAGAAAAACATCGACAAATCAAGTTCATTATTTTGGTCATAGGTTTGTTTATGAGGTGTTCAACAGATCTATACCCGATGGGCTTGTTATTAATCACATTAATAACGTAAAAACAGACAATCGATTGGAAAATCTAAAGCTAGTGACGCAACAGGAAAATGTGAGAAAAGGAAAAAATAGTAATGGTATTAATTTTAGATGTCCAGCAAAACCTGTTATTTCCAAAAAACCTCAAAACGGATGAGGACATGAAATTCAAATCGATTACAGCTGCGGCAAAGCATTATAAGATAAATTCCAGAGCAGTAAAATATATAGCCGATAGAGTAACAAAATCAGCTTGTTCAAGCGAATACGATGCCATGATTGTTTTTAGATATGATGATCAATAATATTTGATAGCTTGATTTTAGTCAAACAATGATGAGCAAATGCTATGATATCATCGCAATCAAATTTTCGTGTCGTTACTGCACTATCATTAATTTTATTTTTTCTGCTTCTGTTAGCAATATCTTATGAAAATCACCTTGCATTACAATAACGTCAACAGAATATACACTATAACTCAACAAACATTTTCTTACCGCTTCGGCTAGTTCGTTGTAATTTAATATATTAACTTTTTGGTGATATTTTATCTCATCAATCATCTTATAACAATAAATTAGATAAAAATATATTATAATGGACTTGATGAAACGACTCGCTGAACTATATGAAGAAGATACTAGCTACAAAGTCGCCAGCGACAATGTCGACAGCGATGAGGTCATGCATAGTATTACATTTTCCAAAGATTTCATAGACAAATCTATTAGTTATAATGAAGATGATATTTTGTATAACAACGAATCTGATGATGATGGTGAAATAGTCACTGTTGCTGACAGATCAAATTACAGCAGATCAACAACTAAACAATATAATGTCAAGTATCACATTGCAAAAAAAATAATGAAATTTAATTTTACCGTTGCCGAACAGCAAATATTTTGGCAGCTAATCAAACCTTTCTTAAACATCAGAATTCCAGGCCGACAAAAAATTATCAAATTAGATTTCATATTTGTCAAGATTTTTAATCTAATGACGATCTCTGACGATCGCAGGCAATATCTAATATCGTTATGTAAACAAGTAAAATGTAAATCTGTCAAACAAAAGTATGAAGAAATTTATAATAGCATTATATCATAATATGTTTGGTTGGGATCCAACTGTTAAATTTATCGCTATATCCACGCCATTTGACTAAACTTTTATCTCCTTTTTTCCTAATCACTTTTTCAATAACGAAGACATCCTGCTCAGTTTTCTGTAGTTCTTGTTCGTAAAAACTACCTATGATAGGTTCCCCTGCCAGATCTTTTAACGCGTATGTTTCAGGTATTGTGAAAAGTTCCTTATCAACTACAAATACTTCTTCGCTCCAGTTCGGAGTAAATCCTTTTGCAAATACCTTTTTTATCAAAGAAATTCTAACTTTATCACCAACCTTAAATTTATGTCTGCGGTACATGTTTTCATTTGCTAATATCGGATTTTTAATAACATTATTGGGTAACAGTTTGATGGTTCGATGTTTCGTGTTATTATATTCACCTACGATTTGAGAAAGGTCATCGATGTACCTGTTGGTGTTTTTAGCTGTCATATGTTGTGTATTTTCTCGTTTAACGTGCGATTAAATCTCTCAACAACAACGCTTTTACCTTCGTTTCCTGTAACATATTTTTCATATTATTTTGTTCTAGAAACTGCTCAAACTTTTTGTTAAAAAACTCCGATCCATTATCAGTCCAGATTTATTCGGTTTTCTTTCAGTACTCGTTATTATTTGTTTTAGCGCATCAGTCATTGAAGTTCCTGACTTATCCGAAACAGGTACACTGAAAGCGTATTTACTAAAAACGTCTATAACATTAAACAAATATCTTTTTGGAGCGCCACCAGCGCCAACGTTAAATTGAGCCAGATTGGATACATCCACCAAATCTATTGCCCAGATATAATTTACACCATTAGAGACAACTTTACGTCGTGGGAACTTTTTTTTAGGTCTGTCTTGTTCGACTGCAAGATCATCGTATACTTTTTTCCAAGTCCTTATTTATATTTTGCTCCAATTATTCCCTGAACAAATCTTCTATCAAAACGTTCTCGTAGATTTGTTGGCTCCATATCACGTAATTCGTCTAACATTACTTTATCACAATCTGATTTTGAGTTTTCATGATCACGATAACAGATATCATGGCGCATTGCTATTGCATCCACTTGATTGTAAGGCTCTTGTCCTGGCAATGGATTGTCGTTTTCATCTAGTTGTTGATCTAGTGGATTGTAAGGTCCTGTATACCGATGACCTGGCAATGTCCAACCGACTTTTGGTTTTGGCAATTTTCCAATAATTTTATGTATATCTATACCTGACCCTATTATTTCTCTGTTGTTACAACATTGACAGTATGCAGCAATTTTATTTTGCTCAATACACAAATCTCTGTCAGAATCACAGTTGCATATTATTCTATATTTTTAGTCGTCTACTAAAATAATATCAGGATAACCAGATCCAACGGAATTTTTCGCTGGCGACACTATAGCTGGGGACGTTTTCTTTAAAAACATATTTTTTCTTTTTCCGCAGACTGCACAAAAACTTTTTAATATTATCCTGTTGTTTTTTTTCTGTTGTTTCATCAATATTTTCTGTTTTAGTTCTACACTTGAGACAGTATGTTGACATTATTATATTTATAAGTTTAGATAAAATTAATTGCAATCTCATCATTAGCGTGAGAAGGTTGCTTGTCAAACTGTAAAATAAATTTTAAAAAATTGAGATTTCTGCTCATCTGTTGGATAAACATTATACAATAATATCCGCAAGCAGACGTTCCAACAGGTTGGAGTTGATTTGACGAATAATATATCTTGTTAAAATTTTTATTCATATACCTTTTTATTACATCGCTTGGAGGAAGTCCAAACGAGTCGAAATAATTATTATTATAAACTGCTACCCAATGTGTACCGGATCCGTCATTAAAATCTTGGATATTAATAACACACGAACTTACAGCTGATGGTGATTTTATTGCTGCGAGTTCATATTTAGAATAAACGCCATTAAATCTAGGAACTGCTTTTAACTTATCGATTATATCAAAATTACTCAATGGGGTGGTTGTGTACCTGGTAATGTTAGACCACGTCCGATTCCTAAAAGATTTGGCAGCAGACTTCCCGCTAGTCCCGCCAAAAGTGGAGCGAATGGAATAATTCCTCCTTGTTTTGCTTCTTTGTGTTTTGGTGTTGTTTTCTTTTTTTGTTTTCTTTTTTTCTGGCGATTTTGTTTTTCGTCGATGCGTTGCATTGGGCATTATAATATATCATTTACATAAAATTTACAATTTTTTTATTCCACTTCCACAAATGATACCATTACCCTCAACAGCTTTCTTCGTTACGCCAGAGACTGCTCCCGTCGTTGCTGCTAGTCCTAATGTTCCCAACACCGGCAAAACTTTAGGTATTATTGTTCTAGTTAATACTGATAATGCCGGACCAAGAAAACCACCTTTGACAACAATGTCGTTTGCCATCGCTGTCATTTGTACAGCACTCAAATTTAAAATGAAAGTTTGTTTACGATTGTACTTGTTTACTTGATTTTTTGTTATCATTAGTTTTGTTAAAACACCATCAAAAATATTAGGATTGATTTTTAATGATACCTGTTCTCGCTTTGCAATAGCAGCTACTAATTTTTTAACCTGAACATCAGTCAAATATACTTCTTTTACAATATATTTTGCCATTTTATATAACAACTGTAGATTAAACTTGAACTGTCATTTTACCCCCAATAGAATCTACCGTGATAAATCTATCACTAATCACTAATGCGTATACGTAAAACGGCGCTACTGGAACCGCCCCAAGTGTCCAGGTAATTTCAATATCCGCTGTGCTGTCTACAGCTCGCTCGTTATGTTTACTAACATCAAAATGAAATATAGGATAAAGAGTACGAAATTCCTCTGCTGATATTTGAGTTCCATCTTCAACATCTTGATATTTTTGCATTGCGTCAAGCAGGTACATGTACGGTCGAGAAATATTTTTATTAACGTCATCAGCAAAATTGCACTCGATAGCTCGTTCTGGATATTGCTTTGAATTTAATCTAGCGTATATTCGTCTGACATCAGCGTGGTCAAATATTGCATAAATTTTGTTGTTGATTACCTCGTCGGGCTTGCTGTTGAAATACGACAATTATTTGTCTCGGCAATTGTTCGCTTGATGTTGTTGTGACCCGCCACGTGTAGTCGGTAGTATTTGGAACCGCTGTCTGATATATTGTATGCTGCTTAAAGTAAATTCTGTTCGTATGCTTATCAAGCGTAATATTTAATTCTGACATTTTATTGATTGATGGTGTTATACGTGGCATCCACAGAGCAAGTTTGTTTATGATAAACTGTACGTCAGCCCCTCCAGATCTAAACAAACAATCGTTTTTTAAAGCTCGATCTAAAATAAGCCTACGTTTTACTCCACGGTATACTTTATCATAATCGCGACAAAAGCCGAAAATCATGCTTAGTGGAAACATCATTGTAAATTGACGTGATCCTGCTGCAAGTTTTCTTCGCCTAGCAAAACCTTCATTATAACGCGGATTTCTCACGTCAAGTGTGTTAAGAAGTAAATTTAACATCACAGTACCGTTTGCATCTGCAGCTGGTGGTGTTATGTTAAGATTATTAGAAGTTGCTGTAAGAGAAACTCTTGTAGCGTCTGCATTAGCAGCTGCACCTGGTGCGACAATACCTAGCGCGTCTGCATTAGCAATGAGAAAATTTCTCACAATTACAGCATTTTCATCAGCAATAGCTCCATGTACTATAGCACCTCTCTTTAAAATTCTGTTGATTCAGCTATACCCCGTCCAGTATCTTTAAACCACATCATGTTCGTTGCAGTTGATCTCGAGTAATCGTCGGAAAACGAAATAATATTTAAAATTGTACTTGCAACTTGTAGATGACTTGAAATATCTTCTATAGTTTGATAGGCCCGTTGATATCTAGCACTTTTGAATAAACTCCAGCCGTTATTTATAAGAGCTATTTCTGCTCCAACTGCAATTACAGCAGGTGGATTGGCTACTGTCATAATCTGACCACGAACTTCTAACATAGCCATATGTGGCAGTAGAAATACATCTTCGTCTCTGGTGTTAAAGGTTCTAATACCAGCTTTATTTGGTTCGTTAGAATTATCATCAAGATACTCAACATACTCAAATTCTGTCACATCGTTGTCGATGTCATAAGTTTCTGTTAACTCGAGATAATTTTTAACAGACATTTTATTTTATTAGATTATATAAAATTTTATTGCGGCACTGTTACTTTAGATATCAATTTTTGTATGATCTTCTCGCCCTTTGGTGATAATATTTTTTTTGTTGTTGTTATCATAGCACGCTGAGTATCTTTTGTTGGAGCGATTTCTGAGATAGCTTGTTTTATTTCAGATACAGTCGGTGGATCACCTTTTATCTTATCAGCTAATTTTTTGTCCCACCGCAGTCCCAGCGGCAGATGCAGCCCCAGTTGCAAAAGCTTTACCAGCGTCAATAGCAATTGGTGCAACTTTACGCGCTATACCCGGAATATTTTCAATAACTTTAGTAAAAATATTACCAAAAAATCCTCCTACTATTTTTCTTCGATAAACGTTTTTTCTTTGTTTCATTATATCTGATGTTGTATATAATTTTTACTTTTGCTCGCGTAGATGTAAATAATAAGTTATAACTTCATGATTAACATGTAATTGTTCTCCAGATTGATCTGTCAACTGCATTATTATACTTGATATTTGATCTGTAACGTTTAAAGGATAATATATAATATGTCGTGGAGTTATTTGCATGAGAGAACCTGGCGGAACTTCAGTTGAGAAACTGTAAATCGTTTGACCTTTGCTACCGTTTTAAGTATAAGAGCCAGAAGCAATAGAACAATTTACTAATATCGTATTTACTTCTGTTATGTTTTCTGGCAGTTCACTGTCATATGTAATAGGCTGATTTAGTGCATCTTAACTAATTTTAGTAAATCCTAACAGTTGAGCAATACTTCTTTCTTTTGGTACAAGATCAATTAACATATTTTTCAAAGTTATTCTAGCTCGCAATGTGTTATAATTAACAGCCAATTCAAAGTCATCAGCCACACCGCCAGCTTTTGTTATGAGCTCTTTGATTGTTCTGTTTAGATCAGTATTATTGTAAGCTCCTTGTGGAATTTTTTTTATTTTTTTGTAGATATTGAAGTACTTGTAAACGTAATTAACTGCATTTCATCGTTAACATCAGTTTTCACGTTAGGTATAGCATTCCAGCAGGTACAAGAAATTAGTCCAATCTCTTACTGTTTTACAGGAGCTAGTTGTATAGGAGGAATATAATGTACTGAAAAATTTGCGCTATCTTTCGCAGACTCACTAGAGTTTAGTAATAATGTTGTTTGCATTCCTTTAATATTATATCATTTTACAAAATTAATTCGCCGCGATTAAGTCGCGGTGTAAAGTTTCATATTCGTCAGATGTTAATAATTCACTCGATCTTAGATGATCAAGTATGTCAATGATTTCATTATCAAGTTCAACACTAACATTTCCAACTTCTTTTGACGATATTAATAACATTAATCTACCTATCATTTCAGTAGTTGAAGTAACTATTTTTACACCAGTTCCTGTTCTTACTTCTCTACTTTTCTCTACACGATTTTTATCGAGTGTATCAAATTTCCTTTTAAAACTCCACCCTTTACCAAAAGGTTTTAATCTACTATTTTCTGCTGTTTTTTTTAACGTGAGAGCAATAACACCATATCTCATCCTATCATAAAGTAGAATCATATCATCAATTTCTGTAAACGTGTTTATTTCATCTTTAGCAGTAACTCCGTCATTAAATATTACATCTAATCTATCGAGTAATTCTTGATATTCTGCATCAGTCCACTTGTTTATATTATTAATATCTCTTATATTTTCTTTCTTTAAAAAATCATCATATTCACTATCTTTTATCACATCACTTGCTCTTTTTATAAAATGAAGTCTTTGATCTCCAACTTCCATAAACTTTACAGTAACCTCACCATCTCTTTGTTGCTCATCTTTGTTATCATTTATATCTCCTGATAATTTTTTTATAATATTTGTTAATCCTTGCGTTGTTAACTCTGCTAATCTTTGCTCAAGTTCCAGCGGATTGTTTATCAATCGATCTGTTTCAGCTTGTCTGGCCACAGAATCAGCTATATTTGCTGTAAGTGCCTCAATTAGTTTTATTTTTTCTTCATCAGATCTAGTAACAAGTTTTGCCGCAGCTGCTTCCTGTTGTTCTTTAACAATTCCAACCAACCCTTTTTCTTGCAGTTGTTTAAGTTCTTCTTCTGACAGTGGTTTAGTTTCAGGTTGTTTACCTAATAGTGCTTCAGTAACCGGCTTGAAAATTGTAGCTGTTGCTTCTGTAGCGGTTACTTGCCCACGTCGTGCTTGTTGTACTTTTTGCTTAAGCGATGCCTGAGATTGAGCAAGTTTTTTTTAGATCTTCTATATGTTGTCTGTATCTTGCTCGTTTGTCCATTATTATTATTATTATAAATTTTATAAAATTGAACCCCTTACTGTAAGTAAGTGTCAATACAACAGCGAAACATTTTAGTTGGATCATTTGCAAGTTTATCAAATAAGAAAAAGTTGTATTTATCTTTTGTAGCATTACGGTAAAGTTATATAAATTTATCTTTTGTCACGTCACCGCATTACTCGCTTGCAATATTTCTAACGTCAACATTGTCCAGTCCTGGAAATAATATAAAACAACCCGTATTTCGCCGAATAAATCTGTCAACATTATAAAATCCTTGAGCGAGATAAACAGAATTACATTGTTTGTTACGTGACAGTGAGAAATGCGATCTTATTTTGTTCATCTCCATGTTATTTAGCAGAATATCGTCAAAATCTACTATTTTATGTTCATCTGCATCAAGTTGATTAACTGGAATAAGATCTTCTGGCTGCCTAATTATAAAAAAATCTTCACCAGCCTTAAGTTCATCACGAAGTTTGTCATTATAATCGCTTAATAACTCATACTTATCTTGCTGTGGATTGATTGTGTAAATATAGACTCTATCGTAGTTAAAATTATCACCAAGAAGCACGTTCATAAGTAAATTTGTTTTTCCTGATCCAGTTCGCCCAACAATAAGATAATGACAATCAGGATGTTCTTTGTTATGTTTGTGTTTCACCAGCTTCTCTGTATCAAAGTTTAATATCAACGATTTTGCCATTTTGTATAATATTAAACTAGTGTTGATAATTTTATCTAAGACAGTAAATAATGAGTTACTATACAAAATTTGGAACACTATCAGGAGATTTATCCACAGAAGGTTATCAAGATGACTTATCCAAATATGCAACTCTTGATCAGCTCAAAAATGAAATCAATAATCTATTAAATGTTGCTAGTGTAGATCCAAATGAAGTCGTCGTTTTCCAAGACAAACAAGGACGATTAATGACGAGTAATGCAAAACTGCCAGATGTACTTGTACGAATTCATAATGCGGTTGCTGATAATATCGTGACTTTTAACAATCGAGGTAAGATACAAGATTCTGGTAGGTCAGTAAATGATTTTGTTAAAAAAGCTGGTGATTTATTTAATGGGAATATTGTAATGAACCAGAACAAGATTACAGATCTTGGATATCCAACTACAGATGGAGACGCTGTAACAAAGAAATACGTCGATGATCAGGACGTTCCAATCAATAATGAAATAACAGCGCTCAAAAATGAATTTCTTGGTCATGTGAACACGTTTTTAAGTTTTCGCAGAAACATAAACACACTTAAAAATGAATTTTTTGGAAATCCATCAAATGTTGACATTACACTCGCTGATATTAACACAAAATTCAATGATATTAACACAAAACTCAATAATATTATTAGTGGAATTCCTAGTATTGTTGAAAAAACGAGTATGGTTAAAATTCCTCACAAACAGATTAAAAATATTGTGTATACTGTTGCTTCTGGGTCTGGTAAATGGACAAAGCAAAATAAATCTATCAAATAATCTGCAGAAGTTACTGGTGTGTATAGATTCACAGTGATTAGCATTGGAGATTTTAATATTTCAACCACATCTCCATTACATATTTTGGTACGTCTTCTGGAACTGTATCCATATTAATATTAAAAGATATTGAAGAAATATTTACACTTGAACTTACTACTATATTTCCAAATACAACCGAAGTCGCATATAGTTGGTGTTTGGAATTTGTAGCTGAGTTACTAATACCAAGACTTGGGATTATGTAAACAAATATTATAATGAAAAGAAGTATAGTTGACTTCAATCATATTTCAAAAGATATTCCAGTACAGGATGTGGACGCATTAATACAATATTACAAATATTATCATAAAAAACTTTGGTGTGTTAAAAAATGTTACAAAATACTACAACAAGATCCTTCTAGTAATATCATATCTGCCTTTGCTAATGACGAGTTCTGGTATAATTTCAAGTGGGGTATCATTAAATCCGTTTTTGTTAATCATATCCGGTATTGGTGTTTCACTTACTGCGGCGTGTAAAAAAGTAGAACCAAAACTTTTGATATAAAAGCACAGATGTTTAACATCAATTAAAACTTACAAGAAACTCCTTGATCAGATCCGATCTTACCTACGAGGACTTCAATATAATATGGATGATTTATTATGTGAATTTCGTATTATTGACAATATGTTAACAGACATTATACCAGTGAGGGTTAGCAAGTATGAAAAAAATTATCAAAAAAAATATGAGTAACGTAAAATTTTATATAAACTTATAAAATAATGTTTGAAAATTTGACATAATCTTTTCCGACTAAAATTTTATCTAAACTTATAATATAATGTTTGAAAATTTGACAATGACAAATAGCTACAGTAGTAAAGTCAAATATCTAATGATGGACAGCAAACAATTGACAGTTGAATTTAATAATGAAACATCAGGTATATGTTTTAGTGGAACACGTGACAAGCTAAAACTTTCGCTCATCAGATCTGATAATAGCGAGTATTTCAATTATCTCGAACAATTGTATGAAAAGTTGCCAGCGGAATTTAAAAACTTTCACAGCCCCATTAGCCAACAAAAATATACTAAACTCACAATTGATCTCGATCGGTAAAAGGTATATTTTATCGACAAAAAATATCCTCTGAACAAACCAGAAATAAAAGATTTGTTTGAGTCCCGTCGCTGCGTTAGCAGTAAAGTAAAATTTAGTATCTATATTTGTGATAATGAAATATTTTTAATATCAACAGTTGAAACATTAATCATTAGTCACAAAGTATAAAATAATATCATTTTCATTCTAATGCTAGTTTAATTTCCGTCTTGATAACTGAAACGTTCTAATGCACAATTTAATTTTCATCCTGTTATCTGATAAAAAAAAACTTGTGGTAGACTGATTATAAAACCCATTTGCCGTCTTTAGAATAATCGTATTCCAGGCATGTGCTGTTCTAACAAATTCGTCACCTCTGTATGACAGAGCTTACCTGTGGGATAGGAGTCGTTGAGCTAGAATCAGCCTTTTCCCTAAACAAAATTCGTCACCTCTGTATGACAGAGCTTACCTGTGGGATAGGAGTCGTTGAGCTAGAATCATCCTTTTCCCTTACTACTACGGCTAACAATCACTGTTGTCCTATCTTTGAGAATTGGATCAAACTTGTCCCGTATAATCCAATCGCCCGATTCTAAATTGATAATGAATTTCACTCTGAGAAAATACCTTTTATTGTCAAGTTGTGATCGTATCATAGCTGCTTTTTCGTCATTCATTCTAGCATCAACAACACCTTCAATTTTAAATGTTGACCAGGTGTGTGATGCGCCGTCCTGTTTAAACTCATTAACACAATCTCGTATTTTTCTAATCAGACTACTATTATTTATTCTCTCTTTTGGTATGTCTTCGAGGGTTCTATAGAGATTGAATTTAATATTTTTATAAGGCTTGATTGTCGATAATCTCTTGAATTCTTCATTCATATAAATAAAGCAAACATTTAAATAGAAAATTTTGTTTATAGATAATGAATCACTGCAAATGGCTTATGATTGGATCAGTAACGCCATGCAATAAATCGTGTAGAGGTGAATTCTGTGGACATCACTTACAGAGCGTCAGAAATAATTCGACAGGCCCGGCCCCATGCATAAATTGTGGGGTGGTTGTGAGAGGAAAATTACAAATATTTATCAATTGTGGAGGTAAGCGGTTTAGAGAATTGAAACGTTATTATGATAAACTAATTAAAAACGCTATCATTGACCCTAACCATGACTCTGTCAAAGAAAAAAATCATAAAAACCCCTTAAGACTACATTAATTGACTTATAAATAAAGCAAATGATGAATTAGACAAATAGTATTATTGTATATAAATGGAGCAAGAATTCAGACCTCACACCGAACTTGTTAATTATGAAATATCTCGTGAAAGTGTTTGTTAATAATCAGGGATATTTGTGTTTTACTGCTGGAGGAAAGGTATAGCTATGTCATAGGGTAGTCTTTGAGTGTTATATGGGACCGATCAAAGATGGCTGTGTTATTGATCACATTGATTCTGTTACTCAAAATAATTCTCTTGAAAATTTGCAATGCATTTCTTAAAGTGATAATACAAGAAAGGGAAAGACAGGGACTTGTAAGTCAGATGGAAAGAGACCAGTACAGTCATTTGATACAGCGACGAATGAAAAAAAGAATTCTTCAATCAATGAATGCTGCAGGGAAATATTTTGTAATATGTATGCCTTCAGTACGAAAAGTTGCTGAAGGGATTTATCAAACAGCTATCTCAAAGAAAAATGGACATAGAATAAAATTTTCCTATTTACAAGATAACTCTCAATAGTGAGTTTCACACGCAATGTCCACGCATACATGTATTAAAAAAGTAAATGACAGTAGCTGGAACAGCCAAGGTCAGTAGCTGGAACAGCCACACAAACAGGTAGTAAATATGGTCGTTGTACCGGAACGCGCGCGTAAACAAGACACTCTGTCAAGGTTCTATTAATAGATTTTTAAAAATCCCAATTACGCACGTTAACAGCTGTTTAGATTTTGGATGCAAATTAAATTACTTTGTAATTACAAATTACTTTGTAATTTCCACAAGGAATAATACAAATTAAAATAGATTGTATGTGAGGTCAAAATAGTAAAGCACATTACATGTAATTCAGCTTTTTAGTATAAATACATATAGTATGACAGGTCCCTTGACAGAGTTATCTCGTCATGAATCCATTATTAGTACGATTAAATAAACACGTAATATTATAGAAATTAATAAAAAAATTGCTATTATTTAACAGTTGTATTCCTTTTTTAATGTTTTATTTAAATATTTAGTTTTCATTGAAATTACTACACAATTTTCACTATGAAATGCTAGAGAAATAAATACACACTCATTTATCGACACTGGTCTGATTATCGCCTTATATATAATATGAGCTGTAAAAGCTTGGGGCTTTAAGCGAAGCCCAATCTGCCAATCAAAACTACCCACGCCATTGACATGGTGTGTTTGATTTTTCTCAACTGTAACCATGGTTAATTTCTTGAGTTGCTTTTGATTGGTAGATTGGGTGTAGTAAGTCCGCCCCGTCGTTTCATGTTTGTATCGTCCTGTACTGTCCCTATCATCTCATTGTATATATATATATATATATATATATATATATATATATATATATATATATATATATATATATATATATATATATACCATCCTATATGTAATCCTTGGGCTTATTTGAATGCGAAGGCACCCAATGAGTTCCAAGAATGTGCTGTCCCTAGCATATATACACCATCCTATATAATCGCATTGTGTATATATATATATATATATATATATATATATATATATATATATATATATATATATATATATATATATATATATATATATATATATATATATATATATATATATATATATATACCATCCTATATAATCGCATTGTATATATACCATCCTATATGTAATGTACTGTCCCCCCACAACATATCTTCTGGGAGATCTAATATAATCTTTATTACGTTAGAGCTTCCGTCGGAGATCTATGTTTGTGGCCCTTGGGCTTATTTGAATGCGAAGGCACCCAAATGAGTTCCAAGTTATATGTTACATGTTGTGTGAAACCGCTTATGGTTTCTGAGTCTAATACCCATATAGCCCGCCCTTGAACTCGATTGGGGGGTTAGGGTATTGTATAAGTCTTTAATGTATGCTTAACTATCTGCCTATTAACTCGAAGGAGATGACCAAGCATTGTATATGTCCCTTTTTGTATGTTGGATTGGGTATTAAGGGCTTAAATAATATTTTAAAGATAAGAAAATACATTATTAATAATATTCAATAAATGGAATTTCAAGATATTACATCTATCATCACAGAAATATCAAATTTAAGAAATCAAGGAATCGTACTTTCTGAATTTTTGAATGAAGACAGACTTTTGAATGAATTTGAACAAATTAATATACAATTGAAACATGGAAGATATGTCCTACCTAAAATGTATTCACTGATAAAAAGAATCCAAAAAGCGGTTAATGTTTCTTTGTATAACAATGATATTAATTTATTCATTCGGCTATTTAGTATAGTTGAAGCAATTAGAAAGAAAGTAGGGAAACAGTACCAAGTTCGGTCAGAGATTGCTTTGAAAGTGAAATCTATAAGACGTTTGATTGATGAGTCTGGAAGCGAAAATGGAAATGCAAGCATTGAAAATCCCTCTGGGATGGAATTAGAAACCACTGAAAAAACCCACAATTAAAAAAACGTTAACATTTCTAATAATGACATCAGAATCACTAACTACCAGACTAACCCGCGAGAGGTTAGCATTACTGAAAAATTTATACCAATTCGAGATGACGTGCGAGATAAACTACAACTTAGACAGCAAGCGCAGACTGACTTTTCTATTGGGAGTGAACAGCTTTTTGCCCCTGTAACTAAAGCCACTAAAGATATGAAACTTGCAACAGAACGTGCTATATACGGCAACATCCCTAAAGAGGGAACACGAAAAGAAGTACCTATCATTAATATACTGGGAAAGATTGCTACAGAGACTGAAAAAACTCAGGAGGGAATAAAACAGCTTTCAGGTGAGTTACAAACTCAGCGAGAAATACAACAAATGGGTGATATTGATACTGATGATAACCCCGTTGAAGGTGCTAGTGGAATCACTAGTGATTCGATTGAAAAAGTTTCCACTAAAAAAGGTGTTCCCTTTAACGAGAAATTCACCGATGAATCTATAGCAAATATCAGACAAATTCCATTGCTGAAACTTAAAGACTATACGTCATTTGGTGACTTCGCTATCAAAAGTTATTTTACAAGGGAGGAATTTTTTAAAGACGAGTATAAAAAACACAATAAAACGAGATGACTAGGTGAATTGGATATTTAAAATTAATAAAAAAAAGACCCCGGAAATTTAAAAAGGGATACATTGAATTACAGAGCTTTTAAAATGGGAGTTGATACGTATGGTATACACCAACAACAACTAAAAGAACAACAAAATGAACAACAACAAAGTCAAGATCGAGGTCGAGGACGACGTCTAGGTCAACAATCTCCAGAAACTCAAAACGTTTCCGAACCAGCAAGTGCTTTAGGAAAGGGTTATTGAAGTTCTCATCATGATTCTCATATGTGTCCTAATAATATCATTAATGATGTATCACGACTTGAGGTTCTTATGGGAGGTAAGCGAGCTGGGAATAACTCAGTCGAAATAACTAATGAGGCATTTGATATTTGCAGACGATTATTCCAAGGAGGGATAATTGATGTTCATACGTATCGAGAACTCTTGGATGAGTTAATGGACGGAATTCCAGGGAAATTTAGTGGATATTATAGCGATTGAAATTTCTGAAACGCTTGCATTTAGAAATTACAAAGTCATTTCAAATAAGATGATAGTACACTATAATCACGACAAACCAACAGATATACCAGCCGCTGCAGCCCCAGCTGTTGCAAAAGCAGCTGTAGTAGGCGCCGTTGGAACAGCCGCTGGTATGGCATTAAAGAAAGCGACCGGACAGGGAATAAAACGAACATCTAAAAAAAGGGAAAAGGTCTCAGATAACCAGGGACCCCGCCCTCGTTGTACGGAAAAGGCCTAAGACTTCCAGGGACAGTTTACTAATCTCGCCTATGTCTAATTTTGATTTACTCGATGCTGTTAAAAAATTAAAAATAAAAAAATTTAGAGGTGTCTTCATGCGCGATGAATTACCAAAACAACCAAATAATACTGAAACAGGTATTATAAATCTCGATAAAAACTCTGGCCCAGGTACCCATTGGGTGGCGTATGCAATTGCTCCACGTGGAATTATTTATTTTGATTCATATGGATTGGCGTCACCAAAAGAATTTATTCATTATGTCAGTAATAATACTGCACCAATCTGGTATTCAACGTTGCCTACACAAACAATAACTGATCCAACAATATGTGGTCGAGAAGTACTTAGTGTACTTGATACTATATCCATGGCACCGCAAGGAAAACCACCTCATAAAGTCGTGCATGAATATACCACATTGTCACATTTAAACAGACATCAGAAAAATATAATGGTAGATATTTACGGAAGATCTGCTCGTGGTAAAACTCAACAGCAAGGTGATTTATCTAAATATGCAACCCTCGATCAACTTAGAAATGAGACTGATGATTTATTAAATATTGCAAGTGTGGATAAAAATGAAGTAGTTGTTTTTTAAGACAAACAAGGACGATTAAAGACGAGTAAAGTATAACTGTCAGATGTATTAGTACGAAATTCTGCTGCGGTTGCTGATAATATCGTGACTTTTAACAATTTAGGTATGATACAAGATTATGGTAGGTCAATTAATGATTTTGTTAAAACAAGCTGGCGGTGTATTTAGTGGAGACGTTATTATGAAAAAAAATAAAATTACCGATCTTGGAAATCCAACTTCAGATAGTGATGCTACAACAAAAAAAAAATATGTTCATGATCAAGAATCAAAGTACGTATTAAACGATGGCGGTATAATGCGTGCATTTATCAACATGAACCATAATGGCATTAATAATCTCAGAATACCAGAATCTAATTTTGATGCTGCTACAAAAAAATACGTCGATGATCTCAAAACTGTATTTACCGGTTTTCGCGAAAACATAAACAGAATTAATGACGATTTTTTTGGAAAGCCACCAAATGTTAATATAAAACTTACTGATATTAATACAAAACTTAATGATATTATTGGAGGAATTCCGGTTATTATTTAAAAAAAAACAGACCTGATTAAAATTCCTCACAAACAGATTAAAAATATTGTATATATTGTTGCTTCTGGATCTGGTACATGGACGCAACAAAATAAATCCATCGAATATGCTGCAGAGATTACTGGTGTATATAGATTGTCAGTGTTTAGCATTGTACAGTTTAAAATATCTATCGAATCGCTGCGTCATTTTATTGATGAATCATCTGGAGCATCATTATCAGTAATAGAATTAAACAAAAAATCAAATGATGGCTCGTCTGGAGTATTATCTGTAATACTAGATAAAAATTCTTCTTCAGAATTTACATTTGAACCGGTTGATATAATTCCAGACAAAATCGATTATAGTTGGTATTTGGAATTTGTAACTCAATTAACTACTTAACATCATAGTATAATGGATCAAATAACTATCGACGTTCAACATCACAGATATAATCAAGCATGTGAATGCCTGACCAAACTAAAAGATATCATCGACCATTATACAATAAAAGTAAACAAATATCGTAGGCGTATGGTCGTTATTGATATAATTGTGTATTCAGTTTCTGCTATTGTTGCTGGATCCGGATTAATATTACCAACATTAATGATGACAGCTCCATCAATTATAACAATTATTGTTTCAACTTCTACCACTATAGCGGGTATTTTTAATATTATTGCTAAAAAGATAACTACATGTACGAATGATAAATTTCGCGAATATATGATAAAATTATACACAGCAACAGCAACATACTCTAAACTATCTGGATATATTTCCACGTATCTCAGTGATGGTAAAATATATGATGAGGAGTTTGTAACTATAATTAAAACCTACGATGAAGCATTTAAAATTGTTAGTGATTCTGCTGACAAAATAAATGGAGAATTAAACAATAATAATAACAATAATGTCAGCAACTGAGTCGAGAGAGTTATTACAGCAGATCGTCGCTAATACAACTTCTTCAAAAACTACTATGATATCGATAAGTTCGACCAATCCTGAATTTAGCCTTAACTTTCCAACTGCAATTCCAGTAAAAGAGATAGCATTAGCTCAGTTACGTGTTTATTATAGCTGGCCTAATATTAGATCAAAACCACTTGGTGGACAAAAACCAAATAATTCATTAGTATTTTCAAATAAAAATAAATCTGATGGAACTCCTGATTGGCAAGTTGTTAGTATTCCAACTGGCAGTTATCAGTTAGAACAGATTAATGAGGAATTCCAACGCAGAATTAAGTCTTTAACCTGGAAAGAGTCTAAAATAGCAATTACTGTTTATGAGCCAACATTATCGTCAGTAATTGAAATAAATTCTCCTCACTATGCTGTAGATATTTATCAGAGTTCGATTAGATCAGTATTAGGTTGGCCTGAAGTCGCGCCAGATTATCAAGTTCCACCAGAACCACAGCGATCCGACTTCAACATAAATGTTAAGAAATTTATACAACTTCCAGAATATAGAAACAAAGTTCCATGTATGGAGAGCACTGCACCAGCTTATCGCAATTATATGAATCATACTTATGTTATAAGTTTTATTCATAGTAGAAGGGGTTTAGCAAGAATATCGACACTTGATGTTGAGCAAATTAACTCATTATCAAGACCGATTAAATCTGAACACGATCACGTGTCTAATAATCTTAAAAATTTACTCTCCAGCATCAATACTTTTTTTAACGATGATTTAAAAAATCAAATAATTCAAACAATACAACATCTAAATCAAGTTGTAGCAGACTTAGAATTATTAAATAAGGCTATTGTTGACAGAGAGAAAATAATAAACGTGCCGGCAGATAGATTTTCTAGCTCTTATATAGTTAATGAAGATGACCAAATCCAACGTGTAAGTCATAAGCGATAAATTTAAGACAGTATTTATGAAATATTATGGAACCACAGAAGAACAGTTACCAACATTTATAATACCCGGTTTTGACTCCGAGGAGCTAAAAAAGTCAGTTAGTGATCTTATTGATGAACACTTTAAAAGAATATGTAATTCCTGGAAAAAATTAATTCCACCCCCAGCAATTCTCAAATATAATAAAGATCCATATGGAACACGTCGTCATATCTCACCTAATATTGTTAATATAACATCCACCATCGCACTGAATTTAGGTTGCGATATAATTGATAATAGCTGCCATTTTGACCTCTCTAAGTCTAATCAGGCTCAGCAGGGGTATATATTATATTCATCTAGTATCCAATCCCCCCCGGGTTGGTTGATTGTATCTGAGCCAATAAATCAAGTTTACCTGCGTGTACATAATCCGTTATTGTCAAGAATGAATTTCAAACTCACAAATCAAGATGGTAATATTATTGACCTGCGCGGGTAGACGTTATATATTAATTTGTACATACGTTCGTAGAGTAGGAGAAACAAATGAGGTTATTTTACAAAATCTACAGATTTATGAAATAACTCGTGTAAATATATGACTCGATTATAATTTTACTCACATTTACAGATTTTAATATAATAAAAATTTATTTTAATTTTTGTTTGTTATCGTAATAATAATAATATTTTATTCATAAAAACAAAAAAAATCTTGGCGAAATATAATATTTATTCATAAAATTTCGGCGAAATATAATATTTTATTCATAACATTTCGGCGAAATGTAATATTTTATTCATTAAAACAATAAAATTTCGGCGAAATATAATATTTTATTCATAAAAACAATAAAATCTCGGAAAAATATAATATTTTATTCATAAAAACAATAAAATCTTTAACTTTTTGTAAAACTTATACACGATGGAATGAGAAAACCAAAAACGTTTTGTAAAACTTATACCTAACTGAATAATATTTTATTTATAAAAACAAGAAAATCTCAACGAAATATAATATTTTATTCATAAAAACACTAAAATTTCAGCGAAATGTAATATTTTATTTATAAAAACAAGAAAATCTCGGCGAAATATAACATTTTATTCATAAAAACAATAAAATCTCGGCGAATTATAATATTTTATTCATAAAAAAATAAAATTTCGACGAAATATAATATTTTATTCATAAAAACAATACAATGTCGGCGAAATATAATATTTTATTTATAAAAACAAGAAAATCTCGGCGAAATATAATATTTTATTCATAAAAACACTAAAATTTCGGCGAAATATAATATTTTATTCATAAAAACAAGAAAAACTATAACTTTTTGTAAAACTTATACACGATGGAATGAGAAAATCTACAACTTTTTGTAAATCTTATACCTAACTGAATAATATTTTATTTATAAAAACAAAACAAAATCTCAGCAAAATAAAAATATAATATTTTATTTGTAAAAATGGGAAAATCTATAACTTTTTGTAAAGCTTATACACGACCGAATAATATTTTATTTCAATTTTTGTTTTGGGGTTTAATTTCAGATTTTTTTTTATAAATAAATCATATGAATCTTAGAAAATCTGCATATTTCTGAAAGATATTTTTAGCTAATTCAATTTAATATTATTTTTTTTATTTGAAACAAATATATATATATATATATATATATATATATATATATATATATATATATATATTATGAACATTGAAAATATCAAAGCTATTATTTCTGCTATTGAAAAATTAAAACATGACGGAATTCAATTATCTGAAGGTCTTGATGCTGAAAAAAATTTGTGTGAGTTTTGAAACGTTACAACAAAGAAAAGTTCAGAAAAAATTCACATTATCTTCCAATTACAGATTCATAAAGTCAATTTATAATTCTATGTTAGAATCTTTACAATTGGTGAACGACACACAGGTAAAGCTATTTGCGCCTCTTGCGTGTTCAATCGTAAAGATAAAGAGTGCATTATCTCAAGAATATGAAAGAAGAAAAATGATAGACAATCGTGTGATGCAATTGAGAAAGATTATGCTATTTGATGCTGTAATAAATGATAATAAAATTGAAGATAGTGATAATGAAGGTGTATCTATATAGATGTGATTAGCCTAACGAAACCCTTAGTAAGATGGATATAAAGTAAAATAGATAGTTATTATATATACTCAAATTTTATACTTTGATCATAATATTTTGAATATGCAGAATTATATATTTTCTTTGCGACAGATTGTACCGATTGAGGATCAATACCGAAATATATAGCAGCTGCATTCATAGATTTAAAATCCATTTCTTGGTTTGTTTCTATATTTATGGATTTAATGACCCTCTTTCCAAACTTCCTACATTTTCCTCGTTTATAATTCTGACTCGGTGTAATAGCTTGTAGATTAGAAATTTCGTTATTTCGAGGATTTCCATCAATGTGATCAATAATAAATCCATCTTTGATTTTCCTATGAAAACATTCGTATATAAACCTGTGTGAATAATAAGTCTGGTTTTTTTCGTACATACTAAATTTAAAATAACCAGACTTATTAAGATAACCGAGTGGTTTCTTTCGTCTATAATGTCTAATAACATCATCTCTGGATGCCTCGTAATTGTTATATATTGGGTGTCTCACAACCCCTCCCTGCTTCATTATATATACCTCATAATTGATATGTATTGGATGTTTCACAAATACTTTTTGCTCTATTATATAATATGTATTTGTTTAAATCATTTTTTTTTTAAATTGGTAATATTGATATAAAGTACAATAGACAGTTATTATATATATTCAAATATAATACTTTGGTTATACTTTTTGAATATGAAGTTTTATATGTTTTATTTGCGACAGATTGTACCGATTGTAGATGAATGCTGAAATATATAGCAGCTGCATTCACAGATTTAAACTCTATTTCTTGGTTTGTTTCTATATTTATGGATTTAATGGCCCTCTTTCAACATATCTTACATTTTCCTGTATTTCCGAACTTACAACTCTGATTCTGCGTAATTGATTCTAAATTATGTAAATGGTTATTTTGGGGATTTCCATCTAAAATGTTGCACAACAAGTCCATCTTTAACAATCCCAAAATGACATTCGAATAAAAATTTATGACAACACAACAATAACATTTTTTTCCACCAATACTAAATTTAAAATAACCATTATTATTAAGATTACCGAGTGGTTTCTTTAGTCTACAATGTCTAATAACACCATCTCTGGATGCCTCATAATTGGTATATATTGGGTGTCTCACAAATTCTTTTTGTTCCATTTATATATAATATTTATTTGTTTAAATCATTATTTTTGAAATCTGGTTAGATAATCATTTTCTGTCTTTATAGGAGTTTTACCCGTCGATGTATCTTTTTTTGTCATAATATCATTTAAGCTCCCTATATTTTTTACCCCGCAATTTTCACATAATTGTGATTTTCCTTTAACTCCAATACCACATTGAATACATGGTTTTGGTCCAGTACTTCCATGTCTGATACCTTGCATATGGTAACCGCAGTATTTGTTTACGCATGACGTATTACAATAAGAAATATGTCCAATTTTTAACCAAACACATTTATTTTCTGTTTGAATCATTTATTTATATATACTAAATTTCAATTTGTATATTTGTCTTAATTATAATAATGGAAGAACTATCAACAATTGAACAATCTGCTACTAGATTTGATCTTGACAGACTACTATGATATACATTTAGTGTTTCGATGAAAGATCTAGCTTCAATAAATATAGATATAACTAAACGTATCCGTGAGGCCAAAATAGAATTTCGAGAAGATGGTGCTGTTCACGTGTGGTCAACTTTCAGAGTTAAAGACAATATTAATGTGATGAACGACAAACCAGCAGAAGTAATTTTTAACCACCTTGATAATCAACAATATCTTATTTTAATAAAATTTATTGTTAATATAAACGATAATATATGGATAATTCGTGACAAGATAGAACCCGTTCATATATAGTCTGGAAATAATAAAACTATATTAAGTAATAAATCCAAACCTGGAATATTGACTGGTATTGATAGACCGTATTTTGAGCGAGAGTATCCAGTTACTGCTGTGGTATATGGATTGTTTTTACTGAATGATAAACCTAATATTGCGGATCTCAATTCGATGAGACTATCAGAGTCAAGAATAAACTGTGTTGCGGAGCGCATTACTGAACATTTTACAAATGCGATGCGTGGTAATGGCTTAACAGATTTAAGACGCAGAAAAATATGTGAATGAGCAGAAACCGTTAAAAATTCTGGTGCATCTATTAAGGATGTTGCTAGGTTAGAAAAATCATTAAGATTTCCAAAAACAGTAAAAACACTAACGGGGGAGATATTATACAAACCAAAATATATAAGAAATGGAAGTCCTATAACGATTATTGATCATAATGCACATGCATGGACTGATGCTGTAACTGTATTTCCACGAGACAGAATGGTAAAATTTTATAATGGTCATATATTTGATTTATTAAAAATATTAGTAAAAGTGACCCTGTATATGTTTGGTTATTTCAGAGTTCGGAACACGATTATGATCAATTTGTACGACCTAATGGTGACATTTATCGTACATAATCTGTTTATGAAGAAATGAGAAATCTTGCACTAAAATATACTTCTGACGATGTCAAAGTTAGGCAACTACTAAATAATTGTTTTACAGTACCATCGGTAGCGGCTCATTTCGCTCGGGAAAAAAAAATTCATGGAAACCTACAAGATCAGAATTTATTGAGGATATACAAAAAAAGTTGCATAGAATATGGGCACGGTGGATTATGGAATACCAAATACGAGTATGATGATGTTATATCAGTCGATATGGCTGCATGTTATCCTGGGAGTTTTCTTGGATGTGGAGAATGTTTTAAATATTTTGACAGATTCGGACACCCCACACATGACACGACCAGAATTTCGATAAATGGACCCTTACCAGATTTTGACATAACAAGATTTGCATATGTAGAATCATTCGAGTTCGCAAAAGATCTCCATCCTATTACTTATGTTTGGTTTGGAAGACATTTTTCAGAAAAATGTTGGATTCCAATAGTGTTATTAAGATATATGCTTGATGTTGGAATATTAATATCGTTAAAGGTGAATGAAGCGATTATATCATATAGTGCACAAAAGCAAGGTTGGTTACCAGAACCGGACAGATTTAATATTGATGATGCCAGGAAAGAATTTCCTGATCTTGCCGAAGATGACATTATTAAAATTACTAATAATATATGTAAATGCAGGGATGAACATGATGAGAAGCGTGCAAAAGATCTTGGTAGAAAGATAATTGGTAAATTTAGTCAGGGTAGTTCATACGGTTATAAACGACACTGTACAAGATTGATTATGGACGATGCTAAGTTAGATTTTATAATCGCTGATACAACAGAGAGAAACACATTTATAAGCCGAAATAATGCTTATTTATCGGATGGGACCAAACTCGGTACTATTGTGAGCTATCTTGATGGCGAATCTCCGCAGTTTACTCATTTAAGATCTTCGATGCTAGCTTATGTTTCTACAAATTTACTGCCCATGATAAATAGATTCCTCTTTACGCTGTTAGAGTTGCTACGGATTCATTTTATATACACAAAAATATAAGGATTTATTAAATCCGCTACTTGGTAATGGTGAGTGGGGAACATGGAGGATAAAGCAAGAAAATATACTAAGTTATTCTGAATTTGCTGACGTTGAAATTAAGGAAATATATTGCAGAAATAATAATCCAATATCAAAGTCATCTGCACCATCTATGTACGATCCAGTAACTAGACATAAGACCGTTTATCTTATTGGATGTGGAGGGTCAGGTAAAACAACTCGTGTGATTAAATTTTTTATGAACAACAATTTAGATATGATTGTTTTGACACCTACACATAAACTTGCTAGAGAGATAAAAGAACGAGGGGTAAAAACATGTACATATCATAGTTTATTTAGATGGTATAGAGATACATGGACTCCTGAGCGAATGGGTAAAACATATATACCAAAATATATTATATGGGACGAGATATGTACGGTGTTGTTAGAAACACTAAAAACATTCACTGAATGGTTATTAACAAACAATACTGCTGTTATTATGTATGGTGATCATGGTCAACCACCACCTTTTGTTGGACAGTCTCCACATGAATGGCTAAAGAATAATATGCATTATTATGAAGAAATATATGATGATCACAGAGCTATTGATGAACCGCTGAAAGAACTTAAAAGATTAATCAGACTACAGCCAGATAAAATACAATGTGAAATAATGCGTGAGATAATTCCAGAAACTACCATGAATGATTTTTGGATTTTATGGAGACCTACTGATTTGATAGTTGCAAGTAGAAAGATAGTTCGTGATGAATTGCAGAAGAAATTATTTATGTTACATAAAGAAAGGTTTTCACATCTACCAGTACCATTATGTTATTGCCCAGCAGATACTCGACGACAGAATATTGATATTGAAATTCCTGTTGGAGATACTGAAAGTATCCGAGTACAAAATCTGGTATTAAATAATATTATTTTGATAGATATCAAATTTGTTGAGAGCGCATTGAGTATGGATAGATCACCGTGGACGTTAGGATACGCTATAACGATTCATTCGTCACATGGATTAACTATCTCTGATACAAATATCTGGATTGTAGATGATCGAATCGAATGGTCAAACTTAGTCTATCTCGCATTATCTCGTGTCAAAAGAATAACTCAACTACATAGAATTGTTATAGATTATTTCATAACTGAGGAGATTACTAATGCCGCTGATGTAATAAAGAAAATATTAGCGTCTTATAAACAATATGACAAAAAAAAATAACGTGACTTTGATATTGATACTGAATTTATTATAAAACTAAAACAATTACAGAATAATCACTGTGCAAGTTGTAACACAATAATGTTATGGCAATATTCGAATAATAATCCAAGACAATTTACCGTAGATAGAATTAATAGTGATCTTGGTCATACACGTGAAAATGTGATGTTGACCTGTCTTGAATGTAATCGACGTCGGGGCCCTAATTTACATAGGTGAACGCGGTGGTAATTGTGTATCAGCCAGGAATTACTTGTAATTGTTCACGCACAAAACCACGTTGAGGTGCAGTAGAATCTAGTCTGTATATTGGAGGTCTTCCAGTAGATCTAACCACGCTAGAAATTGTATGTGTGGTCACACTCCAAATAGGGTCAGTAGCTCGTCTTTTGCCACCCTCCAACTCTTCTGGTTCGTATAAATATCTCACAATCACATTACCTAATACTGGTTGTTGACCTCGTTGTCCGTATTCATCGCTACGTGGTATATATTTTTTGTTATTGCATTAGAAGGTTTCATAGAAGTTACACGAGTACTTTCATCATTTAATGCAGATATCACACTTGGTAACCTTATAACCCATTCACGAGTTCGCTCACTGGACTGAAAGTCAGCAGATATTTCCATCACATACTGATATCCAAATATCCGCTCAGCAAGTGTTCGATTAAATCGTTCAATAATTGCTTGATCACGATGAATTTCAGTATGCCCTTGTCTTATTGTAACGTTGTTTTTTCATTAAAGATAGCTCAGCAAGTGTTCGATTAAATCGTTCAATAATTGCTTGATCACGATGAATTTCAGTATGCCCTTGTCTTATTGTAACGTTGTTTTTTCATTAAAGATAATACTGCACCAAGAAATTCTTTACCAGGATCAACCTGTAATAGTTTTGGCCATTGTAGACTACCACGTTGATAAATTCGCTCAAACGCAGATGCTACTTCAAATGATGTTTTTGTTAACAATGGTTCAGCGTCTTTATATCTACTTGCAATATCAACAACAGTCAATGCGTATTTGTACGTGGGTGACTTTCGTCCACGTGTTTTAATAGTATCGTGTAGTATAAACAAAATATCTGCTTGATGAACTTCGTTAGGAACACTGACATCAAAATGTGCATATTGAATTGTTTGGGTGGTGGTAGATAAATTTGCCATATTGCCTGTCGTGCTAACCACGCTGCAGCAACAGAATGTGAAACTTTTGCTGCTTTAGCAAGTTTAGTGATCGCTGTTTTACTTTTCCAATACCCTCTAGGACTATAATAGATTGATTCCATTATAATAATTATATAATTAATTACCAGCCCCTAACATTATTTTACTTTTCATAGCGGATTTTATTAGAAAACTAGCGAGTTTCTCTCTAACAGATTTATTGGGTATAGAATTTAATGCATGAATCAATTTTACATCTGCAAGATGCCGTTGTTGCAAATCTTTACTTTTATAATCAACGTCGTGAATGTGACATGCTTGATCAATGTTATTTACTGGATACTCTCCTGGTCTTGGTTGATCTTGATCATCAAGTCGAATATCAAGTCGAGTTCCAGGACCACAATAACTATATCCAGGGAGGTGTTTCTCACCAACATATTTAGCCCATGGTAACCCGGGTAATTTTCCTAATGATGCGGCTATATCCCCACCTATCTTTGTTGTCTCTGAGATAAATTTATATTTTTTGTACCACATGTTACACATTTACCTGTTGATGCATGTCGTTTATTTTTTGTTATTATTGTTGTCAATGCAACGGTGGGTGTAAATCATCTACATCGAAAACAATATAGACTCATGTTATTAATAATATGGATACAATAATTGATTTTTTTTTTACTCGAAAACAAGAACCACTAAAGCACCATCCAGCATTACCAAATTCGATAAGAATGATTATAATAGGTCCATATGGATCGGGTAAAACACAATTAATATTAAAGTTAATAATGAGATGGATGAGATTGAACAAACTATATTCAATAGCACCATCTGTAGATGATCAGCATTGTTACGAAGTACTTAAAGATTTTAATGAAAAAGCAAAATCAGTTAATAAAAAAGGTGAAGATATTATTGATTTTATCACAGATGTAGATGAAGCCCCATCTGTAGATGACTTAGATGGATTCATTAATAATCTCGTAGTATATGATGATGTGCAGTTGGACAAACAATCTAATCCAGCTAGAATATTTTCTCGAGGTCGTCACAAAAACACAGACGTGATTTATGTTACTCAAAGATATACGCAGATACCTAAAGTGATTAGAGATAACTACAATATTTTGGTTGTGTTTAATGGAGTAGATAATTATACTCTACAGAATATTTATTATACTTGTTGTTCAGGAGATATGGATATGATTCAATTTTTTAAAAAATTTTCTAAAGCACAATATGTTCCATTTGGATTAATAACAATAAACCAAGATCCAGATATCGCATAGGTCTAGATAAAATATTTGGTTAATCTCTGATAAATCGGGAGCAGCAGGCAGGGTGAATCTCTACATGATATTGCTGGAGTTTTTAACGTAAAAAATAATTCGATAAAATCAGGAAAAAAGTCAATAATAGTATAACACCTCCTGATAAAGTCAGGTTATTTATTATGCGGTTTTTAACCATATGGTAATATAAAAGTTAGATATTTTCGTTTAGGGTTATTGACCTTTTTTTTAGCCTCTGTAGGAATCCTTATTCATCTTAATTTCACAAGCAAAATTTTGTAGGAGTCACCCTGCCTGCTGCTGTAGAACATGTATCGAGAGGTATGGTAATGAAATTGCTACAGAACGTTTGTTAGAGGGGATTCTCTACCACTGATGATAAATATGATCCAAGTTGTTCCTTCATCCTCACAGGCTGGATGACAATTATAATGGGCGTAAACTGGTGTCAGTAATCTTCATAGAGTTCTTGGTCTTGTACTCTCTATCACAGTAAATGAGGCAACGCTGACTGCTACCATTGATATATCAATGCCAGATTACACCGTATACATGTATCAGTCGTCGACCAGAATTATGCTAGGATGGCCTGAAACTATTACTGATGATAGTCCTTCTCAAGCAGAACGATAAATACTGCCTAGAAGCCACCTCCACCTCTCTGATTCGGTCGTGATTGTACATGAGATAGTGGAGGATATTCAGTCTTGACTTAGCGATATATAAATCAGTAGATATTGCTGAAAATACAACGAAACCATGAAGCAAGCACGAGATGGATTTGAAGTTGCAATAAAATCCATGGAAACCATGGAATCACATTTCCACAACTCTTACTTAAATACCCAAATGTAGTGGTGCGGACAAGATTTCCTTTGAATACTTTTTTCTCCGGCTTGCGACGGGATTTGTAACGATATATGTTTGCTATCTTGTCGACGCTATGGGGAGGACGGTCAAAATTGGGTCCCAATATTATAGCCACAACACTTTATGAACATTTTGTCTCATAATAAACAAAATGCATTGAGAGCATGATATACAATTACGAGCGCCTGAATTTGGTAGAGATGGAAAGTAATAGAGATAGATTTTCCAGCTCCTTAAAGTAATATAGTTGAAATTAAGTGTCGTCTGACACTCAAGGGTTGCAAAAGATCAAAATGGGAATGAATGGCAATGGTAGTAAAACCAATTTTCAAAACCAAAAACAATCCAGATAGTGTTAGTCGTCGTATATCGCGGGTAGAGTTAATATTACTACGACGATTTCTGCAAATCTCGGTAACGCGTTAAATGTCCTCTTTAGCTTTTTTTCCAGATGTCCTACCTAGCAATTTGATTATGTCATTAACCACTAATCATGTTCATTTGCGATGTAAAAATCCGTCGTTGTCTGACCGACCAAGCTGGATATTTATTTGAGTCCTGCGACTAAGAATTAACTAGACAAATAATTATGTTTTTTTATGTGCGAGACAGACAGTGATCACAGCCCGCTGTGCCAAGGCATCACGTTCCTCGCGACATGGTCCAGAGCGGTCGACCACTTTGGAAGCTTCGCGGGACTTGGCTCTGTTGCCAATAACAAACAAAACCCCTCAAAACGGCACCAGTACAACAATAAGTAAAACATAATTACATTATATTTTAATAGGCAAATAGTTTTTGATAGGCGAGTAAATCTCACCAGTTTTATATCTCTTCAGTGAGCTGTGGACTTGGAGGGAGTGTTTCCCTGCAGCGCAAACGGGATGCTTCACTGTTTGAATAACTACATCCAATATCAGTGGATTTCTCCACAAGTATGTTTATCTTTCTCGGCCGTACACGCACAGACTTTCATGTTTCATAGTCTATAGACAGTACAGGTGTAGTGTTCCGAATTGTTTGCACCAGTATAACAAATTTAGCGTTCGCGCTATCGCTATTTAACCGTTCATGGGATTTTTATGTGCGTCGCTGAAGTACTTTGATAACGCAATATTCTGCTATTTGTGTATATCTACCATCTTCCAGTCATCGCAGTATTATTTCAAATTCGTCGTTGATTTTATTCTGAATCAAGCTGATCAATGAGTTAATATCATCCCGCGGTAATTTCTAAATCCCATCAATATTTCATTTTGTTTTCTATTGTATTATCAACAGGATATGTACAGACCAATGTTAATTGGTGCGTGGACACACTTCCTGGGGAAACACCAGGTGTCGAATAACATCCTAGCAAGGTTCAGAGGGCAGTCTAAAGCAAACTTGAACATCCCAGGAATTATGCTTGTTCCGGTCAAACTTTTAACATCGATCATAACTATTACAAATTTATCTGTCAGTACGCTATCAGATATCAATTCACCCAAGCAGCTCTGTCTCCTCAATAGATAGAATAACAAATTTCTCCGGACTCCGCGTGATTCGAACCCAAAAGAAGATGCCGTTCGCAACCACGTTAACAACTAGACCATGGACTTTTGTTGCGAAGATACACTTCGGAACTGTTTATACAGTTATGCACTTCAGATAAAGAAAACTAGCGGGAAACGTCCCTTTCAACTCAATCCATATCTCCCACCCAAGTGGGGGTGGACCGTCGGTTGTTTGCCTGCTAGCAAATCAAGCATTGAAATTACCTTTTCCTGGGAAAGTACGTGCATTCACAGATACACAAGCTATTTTATGAAACACTTTTGAAAGCAAATATATTATACTAGTCAAGCAAGCTATTTTCTGTGTCTTATACATACAATGAGGAATCCGCCCCTCCCCTTAAGTATGTTAGACCACTTGGATTTACTAGACATTAAGCATGCTAACTCGGTAAAATGAGTTGTGTTTATACCTGGCTGGGATTTTATACATTTAAATCGGCGTCTGCGATACGTTATTGGTAATAGGTTATATATACTGAAATCTTATTTTCTGAATATATCCCTTCGATCAGGCATAATTCATTCTACCAAACGCTACACACTTTACTGAATATATTGAATTTGGGTGACTATCAAAATAGTTTCCAGCAATTTCTTTCTTTCAAACATTTCTAAAATTTTTCGAGCTAAGCTGTCGCGCATACTTTTCGTAATTTGACAGTCCCACTCCGTCTGGAAATCGAGCGCTGATAGTTAGCCTGAATATTGTCTAAACGTTTATCAGTCTTACCACCATTTAATTAAATTATAAGTCTTTTATTGATGAATCCTCTTAAACATTAATACACAAATCAATGTGCGGGATATTTTGATCTAGTAATACTCACATTCAATCGCTATTACTAATAAAACCAAAGGGGGTTCTGGAATCTGCAATTTCAAATCATACCATGGATATTTGCCTAGTAATCACCAAAACGATGGTGTTTTTGGGATTCATCATCAGCTTATATTACTCTTTTAAAAAATATATTTCATGTTTTCTTCAATAAATACTGCTAAATAAAATATGACTAATCACCAATTTTCTATCGAGACAATATCTAGCGTCTTGTATTATGATCCCCTCAGCGACACCCACCACTATTTTTATATTGTATTAACGTTTCAGATCTCTTTATTTTCTTCCTCCAGCATTGAACACGAAGCTCGAATTCACCTCTGACCCCCCACCCCGCATTTCACTCACTGTTTTGACCCTAAACTCCTACTTTAAATGCTTGCAGAATGATACCGACAATACTCAATCTTTAGCTATCGTCAACAGTTCTTTGCTAGTGACATCATTATATAACAATATAGATATTTATTTTTAATTAAATAAACATTTTTGTCTTAATTATACAAGGAGCAGATGGAGTGTCACAACGGAAATAAGAGAAATATTTTCAGCTAACGGGAACTAAGGACTCCGTTTCCTCCATCAAACGTTGCACAAAAAATTTTTTGAATCAGGTTCGGGCCTTAGAAACCGAAAGGGTGTTTGCACGATTAGCTGTACTTGAGACCATGCAGGCTATAATGATTGATTTTGATAGAGTAGCCGACAAGAAAAAGACTACGAAATACCGTATGATTTACAATTACACGAATATATCCGCGCGGCTAAGGAGGAATTCAGGCACGATAGAGCAACGTACGTTTTGTTGAGTTTCGGATTAATAAACCTGGGATTAATACCCTGACATTATTGTCATCTATGCGTCATTGAATGACCAACCGGCTTGGATGATTATTAATCGTCTTGGGGTTGGCAAGAAGTACGTTGTATGATCAAATCTATTATCGCTTGCGATTTTGGTGGCCATCATGATGTTGACGAATCACGACGACGCCAGCACATCGTCGTCGTAGAACATAATTCTAAGCATTAGATGTTGACTAGTATATTGACAGGCCATATTATGAGCGAGAATATCATATGATTGTCTTTGTTCATTCTCTTTATACGTTAAACGAACGTAATATCCACCAATGCGACCTGCTGTCTTACACTTCGTGGCTCAAAATGGTCACATGATATTTTTACGAACGTGCAAAGAAGAAATGGGCTGACAGAATTACACGCAGATAGAATAAACAACAAAGTGACCGAATGTGTTAGAGAGAAGATAGGTCAAAATGAAGACATTACTTCATTCGAAAAAACAAGACAAACAGTTCCAATAGTAGGAAAATCAATAACCGACGAGGTATTTTGACAATTATGCAACTATCAAAGTTAAGACGTCCTGATAATGATAGTCGACCACAACACCTATGCTTGGACTATAACAGAAAAATAATTTCCACCAACATTTGGTTGGAAAAAGATATATCGCTTGTTAAAGATTTTTACGCATATAGTCTCATCTGACAACATGCATGGCTGCATAAAGCGAATCAGACGAAACAGAACTTGTTTATAATTGTTGTATGTGTTTGTGACCAGGAAGAGTGTAAAACTACCAAATAAAACTGCGATTGGTATTATTATTATTAGTTACTGTGATGGTGATTTGCCGCTGTTTATTCGCCTGGCATCTTCAATGTTTGCACATACGTCAAAGAAAAACTCTTATCGATGATCAATCGCTTTTCCAAATGATGCCATCAAAGTCGCCATGGCCTCATTTTAGTGTTCCGTAGAAATGGAACTGCTCCATCGGTCATTGGAGAATAAAGGAATCAGAAAATACGTAATTATTCTGAATTTATATATGATAAACCACTTTATCCCTATTACTTCTATGGCAGGATGCATAGAAATTTGCCATTATCACAGCTGTCATAACTACCGTCAGTTATCCTATTTTATGTCATAAAACAATTTATCTGATTGGCCACATTGGTTCTAGTAAAACAAAACACGTTTTAAAATTGTATATGGGGGTCACATTATCGCTCACCAACATGGTTACTCCACATCAACTGCTTGCTGGGGAGATGAATGAAACTGGATAAATGTGAATACTTATAGAGAGGGGATTACGGCCAATACTTATCACAACTTCTTTACATGTTGCGGTGATCAATTGATTTCTAAGCTAATGGGATAAAAATATATTCCAAATATCATAACTTGGAACGAAATATGATAGGTGTCGAATGAAAGATTAACAAAGTTTGATATTGGTGCCTAATTTCTGATGACTCTGAGACAACACAATATTCATTGTATTGAATGTAACACAATAATGGTATGGTGGTAATTTCCTAATGACCCAAGAAAACTTAGCGTGGCAAAATTGATGATAATTTGGGCAACACACGCGAATACGTCATACAGATATGTCTTGAGTGTAACAGGCGTCTGGAAGCAAATGCCTTAATTTGCTAGCGAATCCATGGTGGTGGTAATTGTTCAATTTCAAGAATACCTGTAATTATTCACAAACCAATCCACGTTGAGGAGCCTCCGAATATAGTCTGGAGATTACAGACCTGCCCGCCCACGCTTATAAATTCGTTGAAACTGGGCTGCGATGTTAATTGGTGTTTTTGTTGATAATGATTCTGTTTCCTTGTATCTACTCACCCCAAAGCGAATGAACGTCAACACGTATTTGCATGTGCGTTTGTGTACTTTATCGTGGGGCAAAAACACGATATCAGCCTGAAGAGCTTGGATTTGAGCTGAAACATAAAACTGTCAACGCTGACTCGTTATAGGCCTTGGCAAATAAATTTGTCAAATAGCCTGCCTGGACAACCAATCTGCGAAAACACCACGCGCGACGCTGCTGCTTCAACGAGTTAGCTAATAGCCACTGTGTCTTTTGAGTGTCATATTAGGCTATAGGAAATTGATTTCAGTATATAATTTTATGTCTTAACCTAAAGTTTCGAGTTCAATGCAGTGACTCACTTATATTTTTATTTTTAATGACTTCAGCTAGTGAATCTGCTTGACATCAGCGATATGTTGTTGTTGGAGATCTTTATTTTTATAAACGACGTCATAAACATGGCATACTTGATTAATCGCATTCACTGGGAATTCGCTAACTTTACGTCGGATTTCGTAGTCAATTATATTGGCTAGTTGGGTTCCGTAACACAATACCTATATACCGGAAGAAGTTGTTCACCCGAGTACTTACCACATGGAATTCCTGGTAATTTTCCGAGCGTCGCGGTGATATCAACAGTACGGCTTTGCTCATTATAACTGCTTACAAACGTATAGTTTTTGCTCCGCATTTTACTGATGTAGATGTAAGTGATTGTCGACGATTCCTTGTCATTTTTTCTCTTCATCCTATAGTATCAATGGCCATCATGCATCTAACCCATTATAAACTTATAAGGTGTTTGACTTTTCAGAGACACAATAACATGAACAATCAAGCATCATGCAGGATTACATAAGTTTAATCCAAAGCCATCATCGTCTGTCCGTCAGGGTGAGATAAAACTGATGAGATGGCTCTAAAGGGGACAAACTTTTAGTTAGTGGCTTCGTCCACAGACGACCAGTGATGTTGTGACGTCATCAAAGAATTAAATGAAGCTGCAAATTATTCCGTATTGTCTCATAAGGATGTTGAATTCCCGCTGACATCAATGATGCACCGATGGTGGAAGATTTTGATAGCAGCATCAATAATCTTGTGGTTTACGATGATGTCATGACAAACAAACCAAATATGTTCACGAGGCAGGAATTAAAACATGGATGGCATTTACACAGCGATGGGAATATCTTTAAAGGAGTTCATACACGGATGCTGCGAAATATTCATCTGACTTGGTTCAGGTGACATGACATAAATAACTTAAAAAGTGTTTGTACATGCTCAGAAAACCCCACATGAATCCACTAAGAATGACATGCACGATTTAAGAACACGATATCACCTTGGTCTGATAAAATCATTGGTTGAATAACTCCTCATCACATTAATGATAGGTTAGTTTTTTATAATACAACCTGCTACACCTCTTGGAGTAGGATAAGGGTCGGTCCTCGTAATGCCGTTGCGGTAGGCTAGGGTCAGCGGTTTTAATACAAGATTGTTTTTAAGGCGTCGGTTTTGGAAACGGACCTTTTAGAGCACTCACAAATGGTCAATTCATACCTTCCAGCTGCTGAGACTGTTGTTAGCACGCCGATAAGAAGTGCTTTAGGAGCTATAATCGGTGTTGCAGACGGTGCTGCAAAATAGCTTCGTTACTTGTGCACAAAAAAAGGCCTAGTTCAAGATTGTGTTTTGAGGAAATTAAAAATGTTCGACACACTGTGCACAGATATGGAGCTGTGACACAAAATAGAGACTGTATTTTATGTGCAGGTCAATCCTTCACCCTGTACACGTATTTGACGAGGGCGCAAAGTCGTGTGGGAGGAGCAAGCTCAAATCTAGATAAATAATCAATATCCCAGACTTTTGATTTTACCTATTTAAATTAATCCACATTTCCATGAACTAAGTGAAATTACATGGACAATATTGTGCAGGAAATAAAAACAACATATTTTATGAAATAAAACCTCATAATTTCATTCTTTATTTATAATACTAATGATGGGTAATAGGGGAAGATATTATGATTTCTATTCGTTTGCGATTATTCGCTTGACCGAATTCATTATCCACATGTAAAGCATATTCAAGTATATCATCACCAAAATAATTTAAATGTCATTAGCAGTATCGTAGCATTCTACGAATACAGTGACTATTGTGATAAATGTGATCATGAATTTAACAACCTGGGGGGATACATATATTGAGGATGCTATGGCTTATTATTCTTCAAAGATAAAATGGTACCAATAAACAATAATACATGGTACTGCTGCATTTTTACTTGTAATCCATTATACTACTACTACTACTACTACTACTACTACTACTACTACTACTACTACTACTACTACTACTATTTCTACTACTGTTACTACTACTGCTGCTACTACTATTACTTTTGGTACCTTTATTATAAGCCATATATCCGTTCTGGGATCATTATATTAAGCAAAATCAACAAGCTAACTGTGACTGATGCAGTACGGAAGAGTTATAATTCTTGTCTGATTTAAAAAAAAAAAATATGAGTCGCTTGGCTACACGTAAGTTCAGTTAATTTATACTTAGATCATGGTTTGCTTTTTCGTTATTGTTTCTTTTGAAAATATGATACAAATCAGAAAATCTGTATCTCGTGTGACGGGATCAATGCTACCCTGTTTAGTTCAAGCAGAGGTATCTCTCTTTGTTATAATTATATAGGCATTTTTTAATGAGAAACAAGGTATATTTGTTTCACCGAAGACTAGCATCGTGGTATATGTAGCCTTGGTACATCTACATATATACTCCACTGTACGATTATCTACACCCACATAATTGTAGGTCAGTACTGAATAAACCCCACGTGATTGTATTATCCAACCTATTCAACATTGTCACTCTCAGCCTATTACCATATTCCCTTGAATGAGTATTAAAAGACGATGAGGCTTAATTCTGTAATTCCCTTGTATATTATCATCAACTAGTCTATAAACTAGGTACTAACTGGTACATACATAATTCATTTGCATATCAGAATATGTCTCTTTTACAAATGTTGACTGATGAATATTAATGAAGGAGCAGGACATTGAGAGTGTACTTTGTTGACAATATTGCGTATTTTACTACTATATGAAACAAAGAACTGCATTGTTCTGACTCTGTTAGTCTCTACCATCAACACTGACTCCTCGATATCTTAACATGACTTCTAGAGTCGACAATATGGGTTGTACTATAGTTAGAATTTGTACTTTATACGATTTTAACTTTATAAACATAAATCAATCCAATGTGTTATTATTGTGTATATTGGTATATTTATCTTATCAATAACCTTCATCCCGGAAGTAATTAAATTGATTATCAAAGGTTTGTATGATTGACCCAGAATAAAATGAAATTGATCGAGCCACGTATGTGCCATGGACCTGCCTACTGCCTGAAAAGAATTACATCGGAATCACGGTTTGGAAATTGTATGTATCAGTCTGATATTTATTTCAATAATCATATATTCTGACTTATTTGTTCTTTACCAGTGTTTTCAATATAATTTGAAAGACGAAAATTATTCAGTGTTATTTTGACAATTACAAAGTGAATTTATCTTCACCAAAAAATCAAGGCAGCTACGTGGCTGTATTTATCAACGGTATACAATACAAAATATCTTTTACAGTTCACCCTGTTTTGTCGTGTAAACAGGAAACTAAATTTAGTTAATCTGCATTACGGAATTTACTATCTTTCATGAGGATTTATTCGTGTGACAGGTAAGCCATGCTCATGAAGGACACTTTATTGATCAGTTTCTAAATCCATTAATTTCCATGGAATTTGAAAGCAAATTGCATTTTGCTTTTAAATATTTAACACATGTTTACCTATATTTCCGTGATTAGCGCCTTTCCTCTTATGCTGAATAAGGTTTGGTATTATAATGTACCCTTGCATAGAGAACCCGTGGATGGGTGGGGTGGTGGCTGCGTTCAGTAAGGCTAGTGTTATGCATCGGTTGGTCAGAAAACCTAACCTAACAAAATTGTGTTCTGTTAAAGAAGAATCTTCGACATAGTTTCCTAAAAGACCTACTTTATTTCTATGTAGGAGATCCTGGCATTTTGACCAGGATAGATATTAAACATAAAATTAGATATTTTATTTTCCGTTTACTACACTCAAAGCAATAACATTTCATTAACTACTTTTAAGGCCAGAGCTTTTACTTATAATGTTAGCACCCCCCCATCCCTTCGCCATGGCCCTCATCCTCTTACATTTGAAAGTTAAATAGTCGGTCCATAATTACATGTCAAAAAAAGGTAAGTATGGCCCATGTTTATAAACGTACACAAATTATTCAATTATACTATGAACGTATGGTATATCACGTGAATACCTAATGATTCAGTAGGGTTAAATATCGATTGCAAGTTGTTAAAAAACACAGTGGTCTTAAGTTGCGTTATACTATATTAAAGAGAGTATTGCTAGTTGATACATAAACATGTACATCATAATGTCAGTTAATCCCTTTTTCCGATGGACTGGTAACATTTGAGCTACTTTGTCAGTTGTTTTCACGGACGTCACTATCTTTTACCCAAATACATGTACACATAAACCGCGTTACCTGTAATTGATCGAACGCAATATAATAGTTCGCTTCCAAATCACGTGACATAACGACCTGTCAACCTCCGACGAAAAATCGATATTTGACAAAGAGCTGTATTTCTGTTTCATTAATATTGATACTACAATGATTTTAGCATTCCTAAAAATGTGAAATTATCAAGATGCATATACTATACTGCATTATACAGTATTTATATTTGTCATTCAAATTCATACATTGTTTGATTTCCGTAAATCACAAAAATAAATTTTCAAACAGGTTGAGAACATACTCATGTAAAAGGAAATTAACTCTAAAATATGTTACACTGTCATATCAAGTGTTATTGACATTTGTTTATGCAGCCTCTGATATAAGTGATTGAAAACTATAAAACAAAATCGGAAATATTTATTGCTTATAAGCATAATACTGTTTCAAATATTTATACAAATATTTCATGTGTAACCTGTTCGTGAGTGTGTGTGTATGTGTTTGTGTCTGCACGTGATTAGGAATTTTGACAAAATCATAAATAGTTGTTATTTACAAGTATGAAGCTGTGTATAATAATTTAAAGTTATATTCATTTTGTGATATGGAATGCTGATTAAGAATATAAATACATCAGAATATAAATATATGAAATTATTGTCGTTTTTATTATGTAAGAAAGATTAATTCCGCACATCTCCGTCAGCTTAATGACTCAAAGTGATTACTCATTCGAGTGCCTACAAATAGGGACAATGAAAATATACGAAATATTGTAAAATTTGCAAATTTTGAGATAATCAATTTTGTTATCACGACCAAAAGTTTGTCGGAGAAAATTTCAGGTATATACGATGCATGGTGCGTTTAATTCACTCTCAGTGATTGGTTAATCGGACAGAGTGAATGTCAAGTATCGGTATGTCAATTATGGACGACTAAGAATCTCTTCTGATAAATGTAAATGTTATGTAGTACGGTTTATTACCTATCCTAACTTCTAAAACGCCATCAATGCATGTATTTTGGTACAGTTAGAAAAAAGCAATCGGATAAATTCTGACATTACAATGGGAGACCATTCATTCATTCATTATTTATAAAAGAAACATTACATTATATAATTAGTATATTAAACATAGCCACATTCGTTGTAAGAAATATCAGCAGTAAATATATCATTACTTTAGGACATAACAAATGTTAAGTTGAGCTATTGGATATAATTTAGAGCTAGGTATTTAGTTAAATGAAAACTATATATATATATATATATATATATATATATATATATATACTATGTTGTTAAAAACATTTGTTTACTTGATTCGTAAATGTGACTCGTGTGAGCACGTGCTGTGTATGATAACAAATTCATTACAAGTAAACATTCAGGAATAGCTATGGAAATGATTGGCTGATACTGGGTCAGGCTTTCCTAATGTCCATAAGTATTACAAAATCGTATGCATCCTCGTGTGCGTGTAATTCAAACAACGTATTAGCTTCGTTTATATACCGAGGTATTTTTGTAAGACGTTGAGAGTCAACAACCGTCAGTAGTAGTCGAGTCATACACTGTCGTAGAGTAGTAAAGTCAGTTATGCAACTTCTCTTACCTTAAAAAGGGTATTTTTGTGCTAGAAGAAGTTGTCTGTTCCTATATGTCTACGTAGAACAACATGTCTTGTTAGAGGAGCTATTTAACTTCGTTTTTCTGAATAATTGTTTTCCTGGAGAACAACATTACTGATGTGGACAAAGACATTTTCCAGAAAATATTCTAATTTGGAACGGAACAACACAAAATGTGCTTTATTGTGTAAATTCTGGAATTTTCTGTTAGCCTTCGTCTGACGTGGTCATCCGCCATTTTGGACCGGAACTTCAGACTCTTCAGACTGTATTTAGAACCTTTTACAGGACTTATGTTTCTATTTTGAACAAACAATTTGTAAATTTATGTAAACCGTAAGTACTGTTTAACATATTTACAGTTTTTTCCATGTTTGTTATGAAAATAAATTTGTATTGTTAAAATTTACAAAGCTTGTTTTCTTCACTCTTTCTTTTATGTTACTTTGAACGATCTGATATGTAACAAAAAATAATTGGAGGCTCGTCCGGGATATTTGAAATTATCTAAAATTTTGAAATTTAAATTCCCCTTATTCACTTTATTTGAAATTTTAGTGAAAACAACAGGCTTTCTTTTTGAAAAGGTCAAGAGTGGAGAGATTTCTTTCTACTCCATCCAAAGAATAGTTGGAAAGTTTTAAGAATGATGAATTGCTTGAACTTGCCAGAAAGTATGAACTATCCGAAGCAAAACTTTCTTTAACTAAACAATACATCAAGAAAATTATAGTTCAACATTTGGTAGAAAAGAATGTCTCTGACAAAAGTGTTTTGACATCTGGAAGTAAGTCTTTAACCGACGCTGACGGTAAAATGGCAGAACTAAAACTTAAATAAAAATTTGACTTTCAAAAAGAACAGATGATATTACAATCTGAAAAGGAGGAGAAAGAGAGACAGGTAAGAGAGAATAAAAAACAAAGGCAAATAGAATTACAAAAAAGACATATGAGATTACAATTTGAAGAAAGGGAAGAACAAAAAGACAAATACAAATAGAAGAAAAGGACAAAGATAGGCAAGTAGAATTACAAAAGGAAAAAATAAAATTGAAAGAAAAAGAGAAAGAGTGACAGATGCAAATTAAAATGAAAGAATATGATCTGGCAAGTGACGTGCATGATTCCACATCTCATGCAAATTCGAAGTTTAACATTTTAGGAAATATCAAATTAGTTCCCCCACTTTAGTGAAAAGAAAGTAGACAAATATATTATTTTGTTTGAAAAAAGTAGCTGAGAATTCAAAATGGCCAAGAGAGTATTGGACTCAATTATGCCAGAGTGTACTTATGCAAGGCCAGAAATATCTATATATCCCTATTAGTACAACAAAGTTCGGGTTACGATTTGGTTAAGGAACGCATCTTGAAAGGTTACAAGCTAGTCCATGAGGCTTATCGACAAAAGTGCAGAAGTTACAAAAAATGAAATTAAACAAACTTATGTTGAATTTGCTAGGGAAAAAGAACAGTTGTTCAAGAGATTGTATCTGGCTGTGAAAATTGAACATGATTATGAAAGACTTGAACAACTTGTATTGCTCGAAGAGTTTAAAAACTTTATTCCCAGTGAATTCAAAAATCACCTTGAAGATCATGTCAAAACCTTGTAAAATGATGCCTTGGCTGCTGATAAGTTTTCCTTAACTCATACATTTCCTGCTGTAAACAAATCTTTCACTCAGCAATCTACTGATAGAAAGGTGTTTCATCAAATACGACTCTCAGTAAAAATCAATCTGGCACAAATTCTAACAAACAAGCCTCTGAGAGACTTGATTTTAAATCCTTGTCTCTACATACGTGTACCTATTGTAAGAAAAAGGGACGCGTCATTTCTGAGTGCTTCAAATTGAAATATAGGCACCAGAATTAAGATAGACCTATCCCAAATGCTCTTATTTCTAGGAGGTCAAGATCATGTATTGAAAACAATACATTTGTTAGGTTTGATAAACCTCATTCTATGTTTCGTAGAATTTTAAACCATTCATGTCGAAGGGTTCTATATTACTCTTGGGTGATTTGGCCAATCTTATCCCTATTAAAATTTTAAAGGATACAGGAGCTTCTCAGAGTCTTTTAGTTTCAGGTGTTTTGCCTTCTTCTGAGAAGACCTGTTCTAATGAAAGAGTTCTCATTTAGAGAGTGGAACGCAGCTTTGTTAGTGTTTCTCTTCATTCTGTTAATTTTTCATCAGACTTAGTTTCAGGACCTGTGACCGTCGATGTCTTTACCAGTTAAGGGAGTTCATTGGTTGCTAGGCAATGACTTAGTTGGAGACAAGGTTGTGGTTAATCCACTTGTAGCGGAATAGCCTTCTTTGGATCAGAAAGTTGATCCTATTGGAAACGAAATCCTTGATTTATGTTCAGCTTGTTCAGTTACCATAGCATTGGCAGATAAAGCTCTGGATAATGATTTTGATAAGGACTTTGTTCTTTTAGTTGACACATGTATTGGTCAGGTTTTTGATGAGGTCACTTTCGATTCAAAGTTGGAACGGTCGACATGTATTGATCAGAGTATTTCTTAATACTCATTCTTGTTTTTCTTATCAGGGTGATAAACGACAATCACTTGTCGTTGAACAGGAGAATGATCCTGAGATCTCCTGTTTGTTTCAGCGGGCCGTTAGTGAAACTGAAGCAACTGAGGTACCTGTCTCTTACTTCATTAAAAATGAAGTTCTTTTGAAAAAATGGAGACCTCCCGAGATACATGTTAGTGACGCATGGTCAGTAACATATCAAATTATGGTTTCGAATCATTACAGGCAGGAAATACTTTGTTTGGCCCATGAAACTTCGATGGGTGGTCATTTAGGGATCAATAAAACGTATCATAAGATCTGGACTCGATTCTATTGGCCAAAATTTCAAAAGCGATGTTTCCAAGCTTTGCAGATCTTGTCAGGAGTGTCAAAACTGTAGGAAAACCAAATCTAAAAAATTATAAATTTCACTTAAAACTAGTTCCTGCATTTGACAAACCATTAAGTAGAGTTGTTGTAGCTTGTATTGATCCCTTATCAAAGACCATTCCATGTAAACAAAATTTGTTGACAATCAAGTGTATATCAACAAGTGTTTAAAAATGATTTCTTTTGTGGAATTTTGCCCAATTTGACCGTCTCAAATTTGATCAATCTGGTCACAGGTCAAATTTTAAGTCTGGTGTATTTCGGCTTGTTACACTTGAATTTGTCATTTGGCAGTTCAAGTCGAAAGTGAAACTATAGTTTTACCAATGCGTACTAGAGAGAAATTTTTAGTCCTGTAAAAAGGTCCATTCTATCTTGCGTATTCTGCACAATTTTCAGAATTAAGATTCTATGGCCCTTACAAAGTAAAGAAGAAAATGAGTCAAATTATAACATTGATACTCAAGTCTAAGTAAATTAATCGAGTACTATTATTTTAAAGAAATAGCCAGGCTAATCATGTAATTAATTTAGTTGAACATGTCTCACTTAAAGAAGATTCGCAGGATGGAATTCAGCAGGATTCTACTAATCTTGGAACAACAAGTCTTTAAAATTCGGAAGTTATGGAAAATCTTTCTCCTTTGCAAGATCAAGTAAAAAGTGAACTTAAACAATTGTCTGAATATAAGCACTTGTTTCCAGAAGTGCCTACAAGGACAAACAAACTTCATCACTATGTTGAAATAGTAAATTCGAAATCCATAAAACAACACCCAAACACTATATATCCTATTAAACATGAATATATGAAAAAAAGAGATTCAGTATTTACCGGACAATGATATTATAGAGCCCAGTAGAGTGATTGGAGTTAACCGTGCATTCTTGTTCCGAAACGGGCTAAAACTTTTCGAATGTGTACGGATTATTGGATGGTGAATAATGTGACAAAAACAGACTCGTTTCCACTGCCAAGAATCGATGATTGCATCGACAAAATCGGAAATGCTAAATACGTCACTATATTCGACCTTCTGAAAGGCTTTTGGCAAATTCTCCTAACAAAAAGAGCAAAAGAAATTTCGGCATTTGTGACTCCAGATGGACTCTACCAGTAGAAAGTGATGCCTTTTGGGATGAAGGGTTCTTCGATCACATTTCAACGCCTTATGAATATAACTTTTGGTCTAGACAACTGTGATGTTTATATTGATGATGTCATCATTTACAACAACACTTGGAAGGAACATCTAACTAAGAATCGGATGTTCTTCGACAGACTCCCAGATGGAAATCTGACTATTAATTTATCCAAAGGTGAGTTCTGCCGTGCATATGTTACCTTTCTAGGATATATTGTGGGACATGGACAGATTATAAAACTAGATGCTACGGTTAAGTCTATTTCAGAATTTCTAGTGCTTGACAATAGAAAACAGCTGATGCGAGTTTCAGGTATCGCTGGGTACTATCGCAAATTTTGTTCTAATTTTTCGGATGTAGTTTTTCCTCTGACAAGCTTGTTGAGAAAGAAAAACAAGTTTCTTTGGAATTCAAAATGTCAAGATGCTTTCTATAGGCTAAAAGACAAACTTGAAAGTGCACCAATTTTAAAGGCTGCAGATTTCAGTCAGCCGTTCAGGCTATCTGTAGATGCGAGTGTTGTTGGGGTTGGAGCAGTTATGCTTCAAGATGACCAAAATGGTGTTGACACCCAGTGTGTTATTTGTCTAAGAAATTGAATAAACACCAAACTAAAAACAATCGAGAAAGGGTGCTTGGCTTTAATTCTAACATTACAGCATTTCGAAGTTTATATTTGCTCGGTTCATTCTCTGGTTGATGTGTTTAGTGACCACAATCCCCTTACTTTCATCGGCAGAATAAAAAATAATACAAATCAGAGTCTGTTGAGGTGGAGTTTGTTTTTACAAGAATACAATCTTGATATCAAGCACATTAAAGGTAAGGATAATTTGATTGAAGATACATTTCCCCGTGTGTAGAAATCTCTTTTTATAAATTCATAAGAGTTATTATGTAATATTTAACCTTATGTAGAATTTACATCTGCTGTGAAAAAGAAAGTTCTTTACTCTCTGGTATATAGTGTTGGAAGGGATTCAACTCGTTTAGAAATTAGCTTACATCTTATGTTGCAATTTTTTTATTTAAATTGTACTTGTAGGGTATAATGTTTATATCCGACAAAATTTATTGTAGTTTTCAATTGCTGAACATATTCCAGATCTATTCAGTGAAGAAAATGCAATATGTCACTAGTGTCAATCAAAATAAATTGATCACAAAAATATGACGAATTATTTCATTCACCTGTGTCCAAGAAAACCGGAATAAAATGACCAAATAAAATGTTACTTTTACGAAACGGAAACTCTACGATATTTGTATTTAGTATGATTTTGTTCTTGTAATATAACAATACGTTAATCATAGTTAGAGAATTGTGCTCTGTTTTGAGACATATATTGTGTCGCCACACTTTTGGGGAGCAGCGGTAGCTCAGTTGGTAGAGTGTCGGATTGCTATCCAAGGGTCCCAAGTTTGTTATCCGAGCAGGCGAGCCCGTATCGACTGACATGATGTGTCCTTGTGAAAGGTGATTGGACTCATTTTTCAGACATAATTTAGCCATAGCCAAGAATGTGTTAAACGTACCATGAAGATCAGAAATACAAACAAGCCATCATCTGTGATAGTTGCAGAGCATCAGGTGAAAATCTTGCTGTTTACACTTCACACCAATTAACAGTGGTTGTCGCCTTTGGTACTGAAATAAATGTTTGTCTTCACTCTAGTCCACGATAAATATGATTTGCAGATATATCTCATCAAACATTTGTTCGTCTTGGAGTTGTTCACAATTTTGCACCATTTTATCGCCAACTTGAGATTAACATTTAATTAGTCTCATTAAAAATGTGTTGTACCAACCATTTGTCCATTTCAACTAAAGTTCATGTCGAATATATTACAGTTGGACAAAACATATTTCAACGAAGTGTATTGTAAAGTAAATGTCATAAATGTTTCCAAATACACCAAGATTTGCATTCAGCAAAAGTATTTCGTGTGCATTTTAATATTACCATGGAGGACTCGTATTTTTTTACAGATGAAAGTGGGTGAAAGATGGAAAAATCAGCTATTGCAGAAGAGTTGACATGCCCAGTATGTCTGGAGTTTTACAAAGATCCTAGGCTCCTTCCATGTCATCATTCCCTTTGTAGGTCATGCCTCGTAGCCCTTTGCTCTAAGAAGAAAAATGAAAGTGATTTTGAGCTCCAGTGTCCAAGTTGCAGACATCTGTTTCAAGCAATGGATGAGAAGCACATAGAATGTTTGCCAAAAAATTTTACTCTTGCATCGATAGTGTGCAAGTTTCAGGAGTCATTGAAAGGCGACAAAGTTATCCCATGTGACCTTTGTGAGGAGGATCAAAAAGGAAGGGCGGTAAAGAAATGTTTGCAGTGTCAGTTTAATTACTGCAAAATCTGTCTGGAACAACTACATCCAAAGAGAGGAGCTATGGCTAGTCACAAGCTTGTTCATGTTATTGATGTGTTTGGAGAGAAAGGTCAAAAAGTGGAATCAAGGTCTGCTTGTTTGTCTTCGGTATCACACGACCGATACGTTGTTACTCAGAAATTTGACCAGCTAAAGAGTGCGAGATACTGCTTGTCATGTGATGCACCTTGCGCTGAGGAAGGTCAAGATTCCACAGAAGAAAACCATGGAAATCATGACACGATTGAAATAGAGAGAGCATTTAGGAGAAAAAAGGTAACATGTGTTCCTACTTTATGGATGACGATATTCTATGAGCCATGGATGATTAACAAACTATATATTTTGGGTACAATATTAATTACCAAGTCTTAAGCTGACACCACATTTTAGATGCGCTGCTCATCATTGTCATTTCAGATCATTTCTGTGGCGTAGAAGAAAAGTACATTTTGATTTGACCATTCAACGTATAAGAAAATAATTTAAATTTTCACAAAAATAATTTTATTGAACGATTTTCATTATCATTTTCATTTAAATTAGTTGTGCAGGTCATTATTCAAAACGTGTTTGGCATTCGGAATCGAACTATGAATGAGTACGACCTGTTAAATTCAAAATTGAGGACTATACAAAATAATAAAATATTTACAGTTAGAAGGCAAACATCAAGAGGTAAATAAATATTTGATAGTTCGAGAATGATTTTCCTGTTTTAAATTATATATATATATATATATATATATATATATATATATATATATATATATATATATCTATATATATATGTATATATATATATATATATATATATATATATATATATATATATATATATATATATATATCTATATATATATATATATATATATATATATTTATAGCGAAAGAGGGAGAGGGTATTGTTTACGAAATATTTGGGATTTTTAAATGAAAGGAGATAAATAAGTTATAAATGACCATTAAGCGTCTTTTTGCATGAATTATGAAATACCAGTTGACTTATATGTATAGGCTGTTTTATTCACGTTGTAATAATCGATTCATTCTAAAGAATGATGTAGTAGTTGATTGTACGTACATGAATCACGTATAAAATGCATACGTTTTTCTAGAATATTTGCGAATATCTATCAAAGTAACATAAGTTTGTTTGTCCCAATTTAGGAGGAGTTTGAGTGTATTATATCAAGGCTTATGGATGAAGATGTAGACTTAGAGAAGGGACTAGCTCATATATCATGTGTAATAGACACAATACAAGTAAGCTTTTCTCAATCTTGTTACATTTTGCCACTATATATATATATATATATATATATATATATATATATATATATATATATATATATATATATATATATATATATATATATATATATATATATATATATATATATATATATTAAAAAATACTAACTAAGTGTATTTTATCCCCCTTACATCATAATAAAGTAAACGATGCAATTGTGACTAGTGTCTGGAGCTTCAATGCTCAAGTAATTTACTTTTTGCAGAATGAATGCAATTATGATGACCTAATCAATGTCCTTCATTATAATAGCTTTTCCCATATGACATTTTGAAATATTACCTTTATTAATTTTTATCTCTCTATTTAATCAGTTTTAATCTTCGTTATAAATTAATATAAACTAACAAAGTATAATAACAAGATGAATTACGTGCACTGTTGACATTAGATAAAGTAGTATTATTTTCTGTGACTTTGTCAATTAGATATTTGTGTGATGTCAACGGATCTCAAACAGTTGCTTCAAAATCACGTTTTCAAGCAAGGGAATATCGCTTACCTAAATGTATCATCTTTATTAAAAACTACAATGGTATCCCAAGAGAAACAATATTCGAAAATTATATTTCGTGCAAAATGTTTGTACGCAAGTTACATCAAGCAGAAACATTTATTTACTTAATTTCCGTTGTATTAATTTGCTTTTCTTATATTTTCCTCAAATTTATACACAGAAAAGTGTTGAAGAGAAAAAGGTGGAACTTGTTCGTAGATTTGCTGAAATGGCCGAAGAAGTGGAAAAGAGAAAAAATTCAGCAGAAAATAAAATAGAAGAAGAAATGAATATGAGATTAACTTCTCTTCAAAGTCGTATGCGTGAATTGGAAGATCTTAAAGCAAAGACACGTACAAAATTAGCTGCTTTCTCTGACTTATCCAGTCTTGCAGATAAAGGTGCAATCATATTTTTGACAGTGAGTACGCAACAGAGAATTGCAGATATTTTTAATATTTTCTGAAACAGAAAGCTATCAATAATTTAGATGAAATGTATATATATATATATATATATATATATATATATATATATATATATATATATATATATATATATATATATATATATATATATATATATATATATATATATATATATATCCGTATATTTAAAATAACTGCTTTCTGAATACAAATGGAAATTAAAGTGCATGCGATTGAATGTATATCGTTACGTATATGTGATTCAATTGATTGTGTGTAAGGTTAAAATTTCCTTTTTTTATTTTTGTTTCATTTTCTTTGATTGCAATGAATATTTTTCTCGGATTCCAGATTCGGGATTTTTTTTAGTAGTAAGATATTTTATAACAAGGTAGTTTACATAAGACGAAATAGTAATACGTGCGAATTATCACTGAGTCTGTCTTTGGTAACAAATCAACAGGAAGTTAAAATGATTAGTCAGCATCAAGGACATACTTTCGTAACGTGATCACTGCTTGTATGCAACCTTTTTATGATTCATGTTTAAGTGGGTCTATGCTGGACGAGGTGACAAAACTAGTGTAGTAAGAGACCACTTGACCAAACTGTAGAGACTTGAAATGAGGTTTCGGGAAATTAAATACGCATTCTAGTATTGTTTTGGGCAGAGTCATTCAAAACCTTGGTGGAACAAGGTGTATGTTCTAATTAGTTGCTAGACTGTTTATTCTTTGTCTGATTTTTGGATTGAAGAATTCATTCCCTGGAAACCCAATAAGTTGACTTTTCTATAAAACAAATTCTGAAAGAGACTCATAGATATTTATTCAGGAATGATTGGTTGACAAAGATTGTGATTCGAGTGAGGAATTATTGTTAATCATAGATTAGACTGCATCTGACGTCACCGCCTTCCATATTTGTACGTCGCCGGAACTCAAACCTGGATTATTATAAGACCATTTGTTGATAGGACTTGTGTTTTTATTCTTAGGATCATATTTTGATTACATTCATCAACTGTTAAGTCATATTTACCAATTTTTACATTGTTGTCTAGGGAAATAAAATGTGGTGGTATTCACTCTTTTCATTGTTACTGAGTACGAGCCCTTGTCACGTAACTTTATACATTAGTTTGTAACAATGCCAACATTTATTTCCATATAAACACACTGTAGAAGCAATACAATCTGATAACTTACTATGCGGTCTACTATAGTCCATAGACGACAATTACTTTTCCGTCGCTTATGAACATAAAGGCGATATTTTGCTTAGCAAATGCTGTCATTAAATGTTTCTTCTCTATCATATTTTATCCGCAAACGATATCGAATGCATTTTGTTTTTTTTTCAGAAACTGAAGAAACTACGAAATGAGATTGGACCTGTGTAAGTTTACTTTCACATGTTTCCCGTTTGAAATGTATATGTTTCTTTGTTAGAAATAAATCTTTATTATATTATCAATTCACGTAAGAAAATACATAACAACAAAATATTAAAATTATTGTTTCCATCACCTCTTTTTTTAACAACCATTATTTGAGATACACTGCAGTTTGAAAAACTCTATGCACCCTTGACCCAATATTTTGGACGATTTAGTGTTGTGTAAAGTATGATGGTTTTCGCAGAAAACAAGAAAAAAATACTACTCTCATTAATATAATGCCAAGAGTTTGAGTGTTAGCTGTTTGTTTTTGTCATAGTTGCACTGTACTTGTTATACAGAAGGGGATTTTTTTATATTTTATGAATACAAAAGGTTTTGAAATTTTGTTAGTTAGTTTTGCATTTATTTAATGAAAAACGATTTGACAAAAAGGTCTACGTTCTGTTCATATTATCAATAGTAGCAAAATGACTCCCAGTTCAACTAAGTTTGTTTCATATATCTGTCCCAACACAAAGATATATTTACACTCTTTTATGTGACCAAATATTGGTATACTTGTAATGGACAAAATAATGAATGCGACATCCTTTTCGTCATATATCTGTTTTAGTCAAATGCTTCAATCAAATTCTTGATACGATATATTTTTGGTGGTCATCCATGAAATCTCTTCACCTTTTAATGGTCATATTGGCTTAACGATTTCAGCAAATGCTAAATTTTTCTCCCTTTTTCCTGGCATTTAAAATAGTGTATACCTCATATTCAAAATTATATTCACATTCACATTCAAATTACCTCAATGGGAAGTCACGTCGACATATGCCTTTTACTAGAAGACTTATTACAGTATCTAGTTAGGATTAAATACAATTGATGCTAATTTGCTCAGCAAGGCAGCAATCTTGATATTCTTGTTAGAATATTAGTTGTAAGCGGAATGTGGTGCCAATCTAATATGACCTATATTTGGAATGAGTGCTGTAAAATTAAACGAAGTAAAATGTATCTTCGATTGATCGAAATTCAAACTGGCCTTTAAAGCGTCAGTCCCTTTCCTTATAACATTTTGAAACAACTATACGCAATTCAAGCAAGAAGGAAACTAATAAGCAGACTGGACTTTTTCCGAATCTTATCTGAAATTTGTTAATAATTGAAACAACTAATAACTTTCACTAATCAGAACAAGGTAGTCGATCATCCATCATATAAAGGTATGTGTGCTTATTCTCCTAGTCCAAACATTTAACATGTCGATAATCGCTATTTTAAACTTAATTTAGCACAGGGGATTACAAACAACGAGCAATAATAGGACCAGAATGCGACTCTTCATTACCCATTGAACGGTCAATGAATGACATTATTACCAATCTCATTCAGGATGTGTGTCCATTTGAGAGAAGCCACAAGATTGATGGTTAGTACTAGAAACTATCTTTTGTATGACTGAAAATGCATTATAGAAAAGCATCCGCACACACAAATAACGTTGGGACGTAATTTCAAGATACATCAAAGGCAGTGATTCTATCTTCACAGAATTACGCTTCACTGAATACTTTTGTTTTTCGGATAATCTGTCAGATTTCGCTTTGCATTTTCCTCAAGCATATAAAGAAACGGTGTCCCTCCATGACGAAACATATGACAAACCTTGCATCCGTATTTTTTGTTGATGTAATAAAAATGTCTTTGAAGCTCTATCTAACTAAACATTTGGATGGGTTTGATGATCTAAGAGTTCTTGTACTAACACACATTTTGAAATACATATGAATATTTTGGCATTAACACATTTTGTTTAATTTTTAATTCTGCTGAGGATGAATCGTATTCTGATTATTGGATGAGTCATCGCGGACATGTGTTTCTACTAAACTATAACAGTGGCATAAGGTGTCACTATTTTTCATACATACTATACCTTCCTCACTCCATTTTTAGGTTGTGTGTTTGGTCCAGTTTTCCAGCCATACTTTGGGACATTAATTGTCCACAAACACATTCATAACTGACCAATTATTTCAGGGTTATGTTGTATTCTGACAAGTTTTGTTTAGATGTATTCATGGCTTAATAGCACTCCAGCAATTACATTTAGTATTCATTGTTCAGTGTGTTGAAAAACTGCAAATACTAAATTTGTGACCATAATTCAATACAACCATCTGTCAGTCTCAGTTTTGCTTTAGCATCATAGCCTGTCATTAGATTTTAACCAATATGCTTCACTGTTCAGCAGAGTTATAATTTACCTTGTTTTTCGTGGGTTTAAAGGGTCATTTAACACATTAATGTCTATAGTATCCGAAAACAATGGAAGCGGAGTGTCTTTCTCTAAAACACAACTAGGTAGCCAGCATGGGTTGGCATGGCTTGAAACCCAACACACGTTGATAACAATGCTATACCAAGCAAGCTAATGTAGCTCAAGCATATTTATGTCCTTTAAGTGACAAACATCCAGTTTCGTCTTCACAAGAACTCCTTTAATTATTATTAAATTGTAGCCAGTTTCATATTGATGAGCTCTTGGCTGTCAGTCGTTTTTGTCATCGATTGAGTTACAGCTTGTGAGTGGCTGAGTCACTCACTGACCTTAATGAGCAATTCATTTAGTAGTTATTTTGTTTTTGGTTTTAGCTAAATTTAGTGTGATGTTTGATATGAATGGACTTTGATCCAAGTGCTTTGCTTAATATTGATAATCTTTGAATGAATTTGATCGTCAGCTTTCTGTATAATTTGCGGAGTTATAACATCTGATTTACTGTAAAACTACTCCTTTAATTATCACTGGATTTAAGTCCGATTTGATTTTCTTGTTATTCAGCTCGATATTGCCGAAGCACTGATAGAGCTTGATATATAACATTCAATATCAGATTGAATGTCAGACCAACCCAATCTCAGGAATAATATAACTTACAATGGATTTCACCTAAAGTTTATAGGCTACTTTAAGTTGTCGAGCCCTTAGCTAGTTTTAATGCAACAACATTAATTATCGGTGTCATATGAATTGATGGACAGATAAACATACACTTTGTACACAGCAACTACATAATATTGTACTGGTTTTCATCCATATGAAACAGAGAAATGAATACTGATAGAACGTGGTCAAGGTTCTTTATCAGCAAAGAACACCATAATTAAGCATAGTTATAAAGCCTGCTATTTGTAACCCATTAAATTGTAATTGTGCACACTAACTAAAAAAGGTCGAATTGGACTTTTAACCAAGTTCTATATGCTACTAAATTCTTGTGTAATCTCTCGTGAGTTCAATTTTCTGCTGAGTAATTTAGCAGCATTATAACTCCTGATTGTTATAACAGCCCACTTTAATTTCTGCATATTGATTTCCTTATTGTTCGGTAATTACATATTTTAAGCGGCATGATGTTCGTAACATTTCACTTTAGCTTAGTCTGCAGTTCTGCTTTGTTATATGTTCAGCAAGCAATAACGCCTTTTTAACTAAGTTATTGTAGCTGATTTTCTGTCTCACTGATACAATTACTATCTTAGCATGTAGATTTTGTATGTTGCTGACACATTGACTTAATTGAATCTTTAAGCTTACAAACGGCATTATGATTTGTGCGAGTGATAATCCCAGAGTAATTTACACTACACTTCTTACTAAACAGTAATTCCCTTTATAGTGATTGGATTAAAAAATGTGCATGTAACTTTCTGTTGTATAATTGAACATTCAATTATCTGTAGCTTACTTTCATTGTTTAGGGACGCTATGGCCACTGAATAGGCATTAGTATATTTGATAAATCACTATTGGTTTTTAGTACTTTCTATACAACTATATACTTTATTTCCATTATAAATCGGTGGATATAAGTTCCTGGAATTTGCTTGATTTGTTTGATTTCAGGTAGATTTACAAACAGATTCTCCTGAGTCATTCCACAAATCGATTGGATAATTTTCAAATTTTTAACTGTATATGACCTTAACGACTTCACAAGACACTTGATCTACTTATAATTTGCCTGTACATGTCTTACATAGTCTAGCATCCGTGTTGTTTGCATTATTACAACCACCGCAATTTCAACAATCTCAACTATAAGTTTGATAATTGGCAGTATTTGACCATATATTACAGTATGAGCCCATGAATTTCTTAGATTATCCTAACCATTTAAGGAAGCTCTAGCAGTGACTCAAACTTATTTACCAAGTAAATCATAGAGTTTTGAAAAATTATGCCTTTGACTGCCATTAAATTGATCTATTTTATTTAGTGAAACATATTATGCTCTATTAAGGAATAAGAATTTTTTACGCAATCCAATGGTTTGAGAACATATCAAAACAGAACTGTTTTAATTGATGTGACATAGCCTAAATATATATCAATGACTTGGCACATTGCTTACGTTTTTCCGTGAATGAAAGAAAGTAGTAGTTTGTATTGTCTTCATTTAACAATGGAAAGGTCATGTAAAGTTGTAGAAAGTGTAATTCATATCCATATAGTTTCAAGCTCTCACTGGGAATTATAGCCACCGATTTCCTTTTTTATTTACAGTATAAATGGATTACTTAGCGTAGCATGATTTTGTTTCTTTTCCTTGTCACGACTATATGAACTTTAAAATTAGTGTCTACCAAGATCGACGGTTCCATCTAAAAGTGGTAATACTAATAAGTCTTTGATTCATGTGATTGACGTTACTAGTGAACCAACTAATTGCCCCTAAAATTGTTGATAAGGTGTATCTTATTAGTGATTTTGACTATTTATGTCCAGACACTATTGACATACATTTGATGAAACTAGCTTGCTTTGGTTCTAAAATGTTTCTCTATGTTTTTATATGTGGAGGAGACAGGGAACGTTGTAATGGACTAAGTACAGTACTTTATAGCTATATCATAAAGATGATTTATTTTCATATTTATTCAACCGAAGCGAATACATAATGCATTTATTCAAGTATTTATACAATTATTGCAGATCCAAAAATGGCTCAAATGGATATAGCTTCATCAAATACGATTATGGCAATTAAAGTTACCAATGTCCAAAAAGATGGGAAAATATCTGCAGACTCTGAGTGGATGGCGATTGATCAGGTGGATCATTATGATGTTTCATACTCTTGCGACCCAGAAGAAACCACTTTGCGGAGGAACATTGCTGAAAACAGATGTAGACTGACACGCCTCAAATGGGATTCAGAGTACACAATTACAGTGACCGCATATATGCCTGATGGGAAGACCTGTTTTGATTCAAAAGTTTTCAAAACGGATCCCAAAGCGAAAGGTTAAAAAGAGCAGCATAAGCATCAACAAGAACAAGAACAACAACAACAACAACAAAAACAACAACAACAGCAATAATAATAATAATAATAATAATAATAATAATAATAATAATAATAATAATAATAATAATAATAATAATAATAATAATAATAATAATAATGTATTTTAATAGGGTGACGCAATTAGCACCGAGTTTAAGAAGTTTTATCTACTGAGCGAATCGAACATTTTTAATTTATATATATCTGATGTCATTATTACCCGTTTGATGAACATATATTGCTTCTGTTTTCTAAACTCAGTTTTAGAAATACTGGTTATGATTTTCTAAGTAAAGGAGACGATGACAAAGTTAAAATGGCATTTATTGTCAGGGGAAGACGCTGTATAAATCGAAATTTCAGAAGATGATATAACATTTATTTTTACGTAAGTCTTATTTATGTTATGGAAATTAGGGAGTGACGTAAGCATCTCAGTAGGATGATTTTTCAGAGCGAGTAAACTGAAAACATCGGAGGCAAAAAAGACATTGAATTGGTGACGAGATATCCTGGTATGAGTCAAGTTGAATTACAACACCTGGCATTAAAGCAATAGTTTATTGTTGTATTATAAAAATGATTTTTTTTTTCAACAAAACCGCATATATCACTATTTGATCATACATTTGTGCAATAATTCCAGATCAAAATATGGTTGATGGGGAAAGAGCTTCACCAAAGGTGAATATGGCAATTAAAGTTACCAATGTCCAAAAAGATGGAACAATATCTGCAGACATTGAGTGGGTGGCAATTGATCAGGTGGATCATTATGAAGTTACATACTTTTGCGACTTAGAAGAAACCATTTTGCGGAGGAATATTGCGGAAAATAGATGCAGATTGACAAGTCTCAAATGGGATTCAGAGTACACAATTACAGTGACCGCATATATGCTTGATTGGAAGACCAGTTTTGATTTAACAGTTTTCAAGACGGATCCCAATGTGAAAGGTTAATAATAATAATAATAATAATAATAATAATAATAATAATAATAATAATAATAATAATAATAATAATAATAATAATAATAATAATAATAATAATAATAATAATAATAATAATATCACTAATAATATTATTATTAATAACCTATTTTTAACGTGACCATTCGGTTTAATTTACATGCATGCATTACAAATATGATAAAACCACGAAACATAAGAATTGTAAAATTAACTCTCTGACTGTCTAAAGTTTAGCTATGTGGAAGAGCAACCACAAATCTATGTAGGATATTGTTCTTATTATTTATTCTATGTATGCTATTTACATTTCAATCGTCGTTTATATGCATTTCTCAAAATGTTATTAATGGGTCATTTACCAATAAGTGAAACTAGTCTAGTATATCAGCAAATCAATTTTGTATTATATCAGCGTAATGAGTATTATTAGACTTGCCAAAATTGCCATTATGGTGAAAACATTCCATTTCCTAACATGTGTGGAAGGGAAACAATATATGATTTCAAATAATCTGTTTCAATTAGAATATAGATTATTGTATTTGTACTTTGATTATTTGAAATGATACAGGCGTCATTTGCTATGCATGTTCAGAAATGGAAGGTTTCTCATAGTGACACATTAGAGACTTCAGATAAGTTATATACTTTCTGATTTTACTATAAGAAAGTAATTAATCCATTGAATTTAACTTTTCAATTTAGGTCTTGTTGAAAAATACCATTACAAGTTTTTTTTAATTATAATAAAAAATAAAAAACCTATCTTCTCATCACCAACTCTTGACTAAAGCAAACTTCTCATACTCCATATGAAAATAGTAGATTCTTAACTTATTTAGCCAACACTCAGTGTTTTCCGATGTCGTATTTGAGAATCTATCATTAATGAGCTTTTATCATTTTAATCAATACTTAACAAACCGCATTTTTCATACTACTTGAATTGTCATTCTCCTCAAGTCTTTGTAGATTAAAACTTTTGGTGTGTATTGCGATAACAATAATATGTTTGCAAAATGACTTATGTACAATTGTCATATAATTTGCTTTGTAGAAACCCCTGACTTATAGACTTTAATTCAAAATTCAAATAATATTTATGTATAAAATATTATGAATAGTTTTGTTGACTGTTTACTAAATCGATTAAATTAGTCATCAATCTTCAGAATAAAAGGTGCATGTGACGCTTATACTTCTAGCGATATCTGAAACACAATCAGTGAGTTTAGGAAAAATTATATAAGGATATAAGGATGATCAATCTTATTAACCTCCGGTGCAAGTTGAAATGGTCTGCAGTAATATGAAGACCCACAAAACAAAGAAATTCCTGGAATAAGTTTATACACCGTGGAGAGTTATGGGGATCATGGAGTTTTACGATTATGTATCAATCTGGCATGTCTTTGATGGGTCCTTCCCATTTCTCTGATCCATGTCTGGGATGAAAGGCTGCTTTTGGGTAATTGAACTGGCATAAGGTTTGCATCTCTAATAACCTGTTTTTCGATCTCTTCTGTTTCCTGATGTAGCAGGAGGATGAACAATAGAGATGTTCACCTGGTATTGACACAGTAATAGTCTTTTAGCAATGCATACATGTATACAACTTCGTATCGTTCATGTATTGGACATTAACGGATGCAGCTATGGCACTTGAGCGAGCTGAGCTACCATATGAGCACACAAACCTAATATGAGACTGAATCCCAGGCATGCCTGAAAGCAGGGGTTTGTGATGGAGTCGTTTAGGATATGTTCTGATTGCTGAAATATAGCCATTATGACAAAGTTAAGCTTTGAGTCCTATCACTGCAACATTTCAAGTCAGTCATTGTGTGTTGACAAAGGTATTCTGGCCAAATATTTCGTGAGAGTAGAGATTTTAGTTTCATTGTATTTTGTTGCAATCAATATTTTTCTAAGATTCGGGAGTCACATTTTTAGTAGTAAGATATAAGCTTTGTTTATTTAAGATGAAATAGGTGAGGGTTGGCATTTAGTTCGCCTTTCATTGGCAACAAATCAACAGGAAGTTAAAATGGTTTGTCAGCATCACGGACATACTTTCTCCGCGTGATCAATGTTTGTAAACAACCTATATTTATGATTGGTTTTTAAGTCAGTCTGTACAAGCGCACGTGACATAAATAGTATAATAAGAGACCACATGACCAATCTCGCGTGATTTGAAGTGATATTTTTTAGGCTAAATACGCATTCTTAATATTTGCTTACACAGAGACATTCAAAAGCATGCCAGAATATTGTATTATTCGTCTAATTTTTGGATTCAATAATTTATTTTCCTGGACAAGTTGACTTTCTTATAAAAAAAATCTAAAAGATATCCAAGGAAAATAATTTTGGAATTATTCGGAAACACAGACTGTGATTCAATTGAGTATTTATTATTACTCATATATTGGACTACATCTGACATCATCGCCATCCATATTAATTCTTCAATGGGACTCGAACCTGGATTCTTATAGTACTATTTAGTGACAGGACGTGTGTTTTTATTCTAAGAATCATGTTTTGATTAAATGTTTTGATTAAATGCAATAAATGTTAAGTCCTATTTACCAAATTTTACATTGTTGTCTAGGAAAATACATTGTTTTATTGAAATATACAAAGCATGCTGGCTTTCACTCTTTTCTTTGTTAAAGAGTACGAGCCCTTGTCACGTAACAATATATATATATATATATATATATATATATATATATATATATATATATATATATATATATATATATATATATATATACTAACGATAACATCACAAAAGTTATAAAATTTAATTCCTACTCAAAAGCTTATGTATTTAAATCATTTAGGAATCGTGTTAACCTTCAATTGTGTCACACTTTTCGATTGATATAATAGTATTCAATACAAGCGATGTTGAAGAACTGAAGAAACAAATAATATATAATAATATATGTTTTTTATGACTATCTCGAATTGTATTATTTGCTCTGATAGATGGCAACAAAGTCTCGCGAAATACACAAAAAAATAAACTTTTATATAACTATAGATTGTCTACCTAATTAGTTTGTAGGTAAAATAGACAAATAGTATAGCAAACATAGAGAAATAAAAGTAGGGAGAAATAAAATAGATACAAGAAAATACATAAATAAATATCTGATAACATTTTAATTTGGAAGAACATAAATGAGTTTATACGAGTGTAAATCTATTGTATAAGCATCATTATGTTTGTATTCTCCCTGCAAATTAGGCAAGGATAATAACGTAATATACTTTTAAACTGCAATTAACACATACAGTTTTACTAATGTATACAGCTATGCCAATTTGTCTCGTAAATCGCTGTGAATACTTCATTTCTTGCATCAGCTTAGATTGCCATAAAGCTGCAACACAGACTAAATGACTGAAATAGGCGTAGTTTTCCTTATGACAGCCATCATTTTTAATTAAAGGAATTTCCCACTATCTACGACCTTTCAAGAGACTAAAAGCAATCACTGCTGCATTCACACTTGCTTGAGTTTGACTTAGGTTGTGATCCAAAATGAATTTTTCTTGACATTATTATTGCTTCGTTAGCAAATGTGCATGGTTTTTAGAACTAATTTATATTTGCGTCGAGTCAACCATCAATTACAACTTAATTACGCCATTCGCCATTCGCCATATAAAACATTGTTTACCGATATGCCTCCAAACAGCTACCAAACATAAATAAGGCATTTGTGATATTCTTCTTACATTGCTCCAAGCCTAACATATATTAGGCTTTACAAAAGCTCCGTAGAACGCTTGTTTAAAATCTTAATTTACTTTGAAACATTATAAAGAAATTGCCACGTTAAAAATAGCAAATTACAGCAGAGTTCAAATTTTGTGTAATTTATTTAGACACAAACCCAGCCATTGTGGATAAATCACCTAAGCGTATGCATATGGGAATACAAGTGACCAATGATCAAAAAGGAGGGACGATGTCTGCAGATGTATCATGGTGGACAACACAACAGGCTGGTCAGTATGAAGTCTCCTACCATTGCAGTACAGACGAAATAGTTGTGTTGAAGAAAATTGCAAAACACGGATGCAGACTAACCAACCTCCGATGGAGTTCAACTTATACCATTAAGGTGACTACACAGAAGCAAGATGGTAGTACAGTTTTTGATGAACTCAATTTCAACACAGATTCTGAAGTGAAATGTAAGTACTGTAGAAGGTATGCTGACAAAATATATTTTATTGATTCATGAAATCACAAAACGCATTAGTTATAAAGTTAAACAGGAAATGAATTAAGGCTCACTTACAAAGCCTTTATGCCACAAAGTCAGAAAACACCTTCATCATAATTGTACACAACACTGAGGGAAAGAATCCTGGTTTATATGAATTTTACTTTTATATGAATGATGCCAATCAAACGCTAAAAATGGAAACATATGTACTAAACTTGAATAAATAAACTGATCAGCATAATTGGAGCACGCTGACACAAGGTCCCTGGCATATGAGAATTCATTGTTGAAAAAGTGATATTGACGCCATAAAATACTGTTGGAGATACAAAACCTAAGAAAAACCTGAAACAATTATTTTCATTGAGTATGCAATTTCTGACATTCGAAGAAACATCAAAAAAAGGCATCCTGTCGACCAAGAGTGCTTGCCTAACTGCTTTTTGAATTTTTGAAACAAAGATTTTATCCAAGTATGCAATCTCAGTCCCACTTTGATCTTTTGATACTGACACCAACGTCTGTACAAATCATTATGTATTGTTTATGACTGTCGCATTCATTTCACTAAGTTGAACAGTCACATGGCTATCACATGAAGACGTTTAGGACGTTTAGTTAGTCGCAAATGAAACAGATATCACTCTGACAGCCTGGGTGACTGCTTCAGTGGCCATATGGACCTTCTTGTTGGATTTCGGGAAACTTATATTCATATGAAAAGTCAAAATTAAAATGTACCTTAATAAATGTTTTATAGACGTTTTGAGGATAAAATGAAAAGATGATAAAAGTGGTGCCAATTTCACGCACAATTAGGCTGACACAATGAACCTTCTTGACAGTCTTGATAACGGTACTCCGCATAACTGGATACTCGTACTGATATGGTGTTTATCCATACCGTGTCTCATGATGTCTGGTTGGTGTTAAATGAAAATGTTGCCGCTTCTATATTCAAATAGCCACCGTATTCTTTAATTTTAAAAACTTACCAAAATTGGAAAAGTTTCATCGTTCCGCGGTTTTACAGAAGAAATAGTTAAATCTTAAACGTCTGGACGTTCATTCTGTCAGTTATAGTATCATCTCATTTGAATATTCCTGTTTGTAACAGAGTCTCAAATTTAAAATTGCCAATCCTTGTAGCAGTTCCAATAGTCTGTGACGGCATAGACTGCATTTGATACATTGTAGGATTTATATTTTCCTTTGGTTTTGTAATTTGATGAAATAAATAAAGATCATATCTTTTCAGTTTTAAGCAAATATATTTAAACGTTAAACATGTTAATAACTGAGAAAGGTGGAAGCCATCATTTCATTGGCAATCTTGTAATTGACCATGATAAGTTTATTCTCAGAAACTGAGTGAGAGATTTAGATGTTGAACGTAACATTAATAATTTTAGTCATATCGCTACGATTTTGGCAGTGTAGCAATTTATAGTGATATCAATCACTGGGGCTTCATGCCGAGGACATGTAGCATCGTGAAACTCCACTCAGTCACTTTATCCTGACACCAGGCCGACCACTCATGATACTAACCGCTTAATGCTGAGCGCCAATGGAGGCTGCTGTTAGTACCATTTTCAGAAGTTTTTTGGTATACCTCAGCTAAGTTTCGAATCCACCTCCTTCCGCAGCCGAGACTGCCGCTCTAACCATTTAGGAAACGGGTGCGATTCGCATCAAAATATCATTGATAGTCTATATGATTAGCATTTTTTCTTCATCTGTGTATAGGAAATAAGTGTACTTTGCAATGATGTAATCCCATCCTGTACATAACTATGCAGGTATATATTATCTAAGGAAGAATTCATGGCCATAACGAGAATGCAATAAAGGTAACAAGGAATTGTTACGTTAGTGATTGTATGCTGAAATAACAATAATTTATATATACGTGCAAATACATGGTCTTGCTTATTTTTCATAGAAACTCATTTCAACCGAGTGTATTTTCTAGATCACATCAACACTAGGCACGGTAATACTGCAAGCTCTCTATTCTAATTCAGCCCTCAAAAACAAGATGATTATATATATATATATATATATATATATATATATATATATATATATATATATATATATATATATATATATATATATATATATATATATATATATATATAATAATAATAATAATAATCTCATGAACGAAACCAGGACTTTCACCGACCGAAATTCAAAATATCGATACTGGTTTCTCACACAGTACCCGACTTATTACTATTCATAGGAATATACAGAATTGACCACTGAATCCGATATTGACATGCATTTATAGATACGTCTTGGTGATGTTGATGGTAGTTATTAATGTTTTGCTGTGAGACTGTTTGACAAGATACTGGTTTGCAGGTGGTCTAACGAACGCTTTTAACGCTCATGTGGAAAATTGACAATTAAGACTGTTAAGGATTTAAATCACGACGTAATCACGACGTAATCACGACGTAAATGTTCTACCTAAGTGAAATTCAACTGGTAAAAAGGAGGTAAGAAACAGTTATGAAGTAATACTAAAACGTTCTCCAAACAATTGACCGGAAATATCCCCGAGTATGGTTGATCGATACACAGCTTGGTGATCTTAATGTCCATAAACAAAATTACACTTCACTGACATTAAAACCATCCAAGTGGCACAAATCCAATGGACCCATGGAAAATTTTTCATTCCTTGCTAAGATTCCAGCTTTGTTTTGCAGCAGCTCAGGACTTGTCGGAACTGCATCTGAGATGGCACAAAAATGCGATTAATGGCCGCATGGTCATCGAGGTTGCATAAAAAATGAAAGGTCTGTAATTACCAGGAAGAAGTTTCTGAACACCACCAGGAAGAAATCTTTGATTATCCGGTCTCAGAAGATCAAGCTGTTGACCAATCATGATTTATTCGTGATAGCGACTTGATTTAGGCATTTTCGTTGTTTATTTAAGCGAAATGAACGTGCACTGACGCTGCCATTCACAAGCGAAACACTTTTTGTCAATCTGGATCACTTGTATTGTAACATTTCGACATCACTTGTATTTTGACTTTGATGGACTTGAAGCACAAGGGGACTTTTTTTAATTATGTAACTCGACACATTGGAATTGGATAGCAGAGTCCTTTACCACTATTTTATTTGTCTATACCAGTACAATTTCGGTTGGATGGATCAGTATAGATTCATCCTGTCGCTGAAACGTTGCATGCACTTGAGCATTTACCTACACCGCACGCACCAACTGACTATAAATTAAAGTAGGTTTAATATCATGAAAAATATAGATTCACATTTACTGACATTACTCAGCACGAGTCGGGATCATGCTTGCTTATAATAACAGCACGTAAACATAAGTGGGTTTAAATGGCATTGTTGATAAATGATAAACATTTTGGTCTTAATCATGCGCCATAACAATCACAGATCACAAAATGGGATAATGATGAATTTTATTCACATGTCATATCACCATCATCAGTTGCCAGAGATAACATCAGTTGGAATCTCTCAAACTTTATCACGGCGAATAATTGATCATCTTATTAATCGGATAACCCATATTTTGTTTTGTAATATATGTAGCCAAATCTGTCATACGCAGATGCGTCTATAAATTACTTTAAATTTAATGCGTCAGCATGGGTTGACAAGTCATTAAGATATTATTTGTTTTTAAGCTCTTGAGGCGAGAAACTGCACCCTCTGTCTCTGTCTCTATCTCTGTTTCTGTCTCTCTGTCTCTCTCTCCCTTTCTCTCTCCCTCTCTCTCTCTCTCTCTCTCTCTCTCTCTCTCTCTCTCTCTCTCTCTCTCTCTCTCTCTCTCTGTTATTTTCATTGTTGTAGCACTACAGTCGTCCACACTCGTGCTACAAGCAAACTGACTTTGTTTGGTTCAAGTCAGCTTGATTCTCATTGTGCAGGTAAGAACGCTTGTGCTGCATTTGTAATTGACACTGAAGAAATGCCGCTGCCAGAAGCGTTTCCTCTTTTTTCTTTCTGACATACTCAGTATGTCCCCAATCAACAATGAATAGATAATTAAGATGGTACTGCTACCTTACCCTGTGGGTCAAACAGTGCTACTCATAAGAAGGAAACATTCCACACTTGATCGAGATTGCAAGACATTTTGTGATGAGCTGTCAATTTAGTCATCCTGAAGCTATGTTCGTAGGTAATATGTTCAAGGGCGGCATTTCCCTTGGCCAACAATCCTACTGAATCTGAATAAAGTTTCCAAATGGCAGAGATCTTATGGAATCATCAAAGGATGCATATAATTTAATGTATCTGTGAATTATGTGGCTGATGTTCATTAAATTAAACTGGTGACATTTGCTACCGGAATAAGTATATACACAACTTTCATAATCTACACGTAATCACCACTACAGCAAAGTATTATATCCAGGATAGTCGTTAATAGAACCGTTGTCGACAACACTACAGATGGCGTTGCAAACATTACCGACCTACTTTATTATTTCTGTACTTGTACTCCTTTGATCTAATTTGATCTTTTCCGTAAACCTCTGCAGGCAAACATTATGAACATTGCATAAAGTAACTACCTTGATAAGTTGTACACATGGAAAACGAGTCAGTAGTTACCAAAACCACTTGAACTTTATTTCGCAACAGACCGAACTTCACTTTGTTTGTCGGTTGTTCTTTCGGAAATACGTTTGTTCCAGTTTATATAGTGTTTTTACATTAACTACATACTGCAGAGAGCCCTGTCATTCGCCGTTCAATGATTTCGTCATTTTATCATGATTTAAAAAGCAATCATATTCTCATTCATTTAAGTTTACAGAGAGTGGCAGTCGCGTAAACAATGTACTTCCTTAGATAGCTTAAAATAATTTTCATAAAAATGTACAATTTTGGGCGTTCTCAAAAATATCATGCCTTTCATATTCCGAAATTAAAGATTCTCTAAAATTTAAATCGGACATAGGTACTATGATTTACTATTTCATTAATATACGTAACACAAACATATAAAATCCATAAAAAGATTTGCATTATTGCTTTTTCAGACTGATTCGAAATTGCTGTTTAAATGTAAGATTATGTATGAACTATATTATTCGTAAAACACATAATATTTTTTCAATTTTGTATATGTAACGCATTATCCCCAAACGACATGTAGCCGACGTTATCAGGTAATATCCTTGTTTTGTGCTCTATTCGTCACCATGCCATTATAAGCCAAAGTGGCTGGTTTCAAAGCAAAGGGATACTACACAGCGTCTAAAATATACAATGCAATGTAGCCTTTCTACTCACATGAATTGTCTTCGTAGGGTCTAATGCAAAGAGTAAGAACAGCACACAAACAGATTCATCTTTCCAAAAAGTTATGCTTTTGAGCGGTGGAGTAAAATATGGTTAGGGCACAAATATCAAGGGTACAATAAGCTGCTCCCACCCGAAAGAAGTCTAATTTGCACCCATTTCAGCAAGGTGTGGAGGGAGTTTAAAACCTAATCGAAAACGATTTTTGTATATATCCATGTATTAGTCAACACAAGAATTTCTGTGCAACAAATGTGGCTATATGAGTTGCAAGCGAAAATTAAAATAATATTCATTGCGAAATGAGTTGAAAATAGTACACTATGCATATGTATTTAGAAGCACAGTAAACAAAGAATATTTTGACGGTATTTAAGGTCATTATTTAACCGAGATTTTGTGCCTTTGAGAGATTTTTCAATGATTGCAAGTATGTAAACTCTTTTATGCTTAATTTTACAACCATGATTTTTTTTTTGGTATTAACTTCATAGTATTGCTTAAATTTCAGGCTATCCGATGGCTGTCTCTGAAATTTGCAACAAAAAAATCTTGGTGCCGGATTCTTTCAATGAATTCACAGCATCCAACAAAATAACGAAAGGAGTAGATTTTCATAAAGTAGAACAATTTTCTGGAGTTGTCTTTACACCAGTTCTTACAGAAGAGAAGCACTTTTGGACGATGAATATAGAGCTAACTACATTTGAGGATGGAAGTATAATTGATGAATTCCTTGACTTTGGAATCGTCAACTACTCTGACCTAGGGCAGTGCACGGGCCTAACTGGCAACAATGCTGCATATTTATGCTCTATTTCTACGTCAAGAAAAGGAAATTTCCATCTGAAGTTTGAGACACCTTCCAGTATTGAAAACCGTTCATATAAATTACCGCTAAAATTGTATCAGAAAGCACACTTTTATTACGGTTTTATGTATGACAAAATTAACAGTCGGTTTGCTGTGATGGATTTTCTTAGGCAAAAGATATTGCATATTTTTAATGGAGTATCATTCAAGAGTAATCATCATCCAATATTTGCTGTGTGCCCATACCACAACGAAGTCAAAATGCGTGTTAAAGTCAAATTAGACCACATGCAATGCGCCAAGGAAAGTATATCATACTGGATACGGAAAATTGATGCGTACTGATTGCCATTTAAACTTCCAGTTACTTGTGTCTTGTGTCTATGGTTGCTTCTTAATATCATCATTTTCTCAGTAAACCAAAATCTCAAAACTCTCAAACACAAAATAAATCTCGATCCTAAATTTCATTTTTACGATAAGAAAGGAAACAGAATGCATGAAACCTAAACTCACTTTAAACTTGCAAAGGTAATTGTTTAGACATATTCGACGCAAACGCTTGACTAAGTTATTCTCGCTGAGGAAATGCCATAAGGACACGTGCTATTGAGACAACAAGATGAGCGGAGATTCGGAAAATCTTGTTAATTTTTAAATCCAAGGTATTCACTTCAAAATAGAGCCAGATTTTAAGGCACATTGTTAATAACAAAGCTCTAACTTTGTAGATAATTTATTTCAGATTTGATTATAATGATCTTCTTTGTATATATTTATGCTCTTTAGTTGTATTAATGACTCAGATAACGCCTTCTTTAGTGTTTTAATTAAATACACGAGTTTTATTAACCAAGAACGCGGCCATGATTTCAAAGCTATGCTAACGATAAAGAAAGTATTAAACAACAAATTGCGTAAGGGGCAAAAAACCACATTGCATACATGTATTTAAGTAGCCTTAATTGCGATTTGCTTCACTCTTAGGTCAAAAGCTCATTTTATCAACTAAGCATCGTAAAATGGAACTATCCTTAAATAATAAATTAATCGTGTCAAAGAATGCTAATATCTACATAAACGTGCTACAAAGAAGCTATTTCGTACATACAGATTACAGTTTACGTGGAATATTTATTTACATTGCATCGATTACGATAAATAAGTATAAGAGACTTGCTGTACAGGTTTAGAACTATCTCGTTTCCTAAACGGTTCTGGAGCAAAAGACTGTATTTCCATGAGTAAAATTCTTACTGGATGTGATTCTAATAAAACAATATTATGAACATTGCAGAAAGTAACTACCTTGATATGTTGTGCTTGGCTACAGTTTCATTAAATGTTAAAACTGTTACGTGACATGGGCTCGTATTCAGTAACAAAGAGATGGATTATGAATTATGTATTATAAGATATATTATGCCACAAAGTCAGAAAACACCTGCAGCATAATTGTACACAACATTGAGGGAAAGAATCCTGGCTTATATGAAATTTACTTTTATTTGAATGATGCCAATCAAACGCTAAAAATGGAAACATATGTAGTAAACTTGAATAAATAAACTACTCAGCGTAATTGGAGCACGCTGACCCAAAGTCCCTGGCATATGAGAATTCATTGTTGAAAAAGTGATATTGACGCCATAAAATACTGATGGAAACACAAAACCTAAGAAAAACCTGAAAAATTATATTTTTATTGCGTGTGTAATTTCTGACATAGGAAGAAACGTCAGCAAAAGGCATCCTTTCGGCCAAGAGTGCTTGCCTAACTGCTTTTTGAATTTTTGATCCGAAGATGTTATCCTGGTAGGCAATCTCATTTCCACTTGACCTTTTCTTAATGACACCAACATCTGTACAAGTCATGATGTATTGTTTTTGACTGTCGCATTCATTTCACTAAATTGAACAGACACATGACTATCACATGAAGACGTTTAGGACGTTTAGTTGGTCGCAAATGAAACGGATATCAATCTGACAGCCTGGGTGACTGCTTCAGTGTGCGCATGGACATTATTGTTGGTTTTCGGGAAACTTATATTCATATGAAAAGTCAAATTTAAAATTAATTGTTTTATAGATGTTTTGAGGATAAAATGAAAAGATGATAAAAGTGGTGCCAATTTCACGCACAATTAGGCTGACACAATGAACCTTCTTGAAAGTCTTGATAACGGTACTCCGCATAACTGGATACTCGTACTGATATGGTGTTTATCCATACCGTGTCTAATGATGTCTGGTTGGTGTTAAATGAAAATGTTGTCGATTCTATATTCAAATAGCCACCGTATTCGTTAATTTTAAAAACTTACCAAAATTGGAAAAGTTTCATCGTTCAGCGGTTTTACAGAAGAAATAGTTAAATCTTTAACGTCTGGGCGTTCATTCTGTCAGTTATAGTATCATCTCATTTGAATATTCCTGTTTGTAACAAAGTCTCAAATTTAAAACTGCCAATCCTTGTAGCAGTTCCAATAGTCTGTGATGGCATAGACTGCATTTGATACATTGTAGGATTTATATTTTTCTTTAGTTTTGTAATTTGATGAAATAAATAAAGATCATGTCTTTTCAGTTTTAAGCAAATATATTTAAACGTTAAACATGTTAATAACAGAGGAAGGCGGAAGCCACCATTTCCTGTGCAATCTTGTAATTCACCACCAGAACATTGTGCACAGAAAGCTTGTGTGAGAGATTTAGATGTTGAACGTAGCTTTAACAAATTTAGTCCTATCGCTACGCTATTTACATTGTGGCAGTTTATAGTGATGTCATGCATTTGGGCTTCATGCCGAAGACATGTAGCATCATGAACCACCACTTAGTCACTTTATCCTGACACCAGGCCGATCACTCCTAACGCTAACATCTTAATGCTGAGCGATAAGGGAGGTTGCTGGTTGTACCATTTTTAAAAATTTTGTATACGTCAGCTAGGGTTGGAATCCACCTCCTACCGCAGCTGAGGCACCCGCTCTAACCATTTAGAAAACGGGTGCGATTCGCATCAAAATATTACTGACAGTCTATATTATTAGCATTATTTTTTTCATCTGTATATAGGAAATAAGTGTACTTTGCAATGATGCTAATGCCATCCTGTACATAACTATGCAGGTATATATTATCTAAGGAAAATTTCATTGCCATAATGAGAACGCACTATAAGGAACAATGAATTGTTACCTTAGTAATTATATGCTGAAGTGAAATAAATTTATATATACGTGCTAATACATGGTCTTGTTTACTGTTCATAGAAATTAAGTTCTCCTAGTGTATTTTCTAGATCACATTAACATTAGGCATTAGGCTCGGTACTACTGCAAGCCGTCCATCCTAATTCAGGCCTCCAAATCAAGATGATTATATATATATATATATATATATATATATATATATATATATATATATATATATATATATATATATATATATATATATATATATATATATATATATATATATAATCAACCTTTAAATCTAGCTTCCTGTCACATATAGTTTCACATTTTGCATAAATATATTCGTCCAAAGGAAGAGTTCCAGTAAAACATGACTGCAGGTTGAATAAATATTAACAATTATAATAACAAATAACAATAAAACAAAAGGTGAGGAATATATATATATATATATATATATATATATATAAGCAGCAGCAGAGGGTGAACCCTACAACAATATATTTGCGACAAAATCGATTAAAGCCTCAGAATGCCAATGGAGCCTTCCTACGAAATCTCATTTTAACCAAAAAAAAATTAAAGGTCCCATCTTAGCGATTTTGTCGTAAATACATTGTCATAACCACACTCAAATTGCTGCCATCTACGTCTACAAATTTTTGCGACAGAATCGATTAAAGCCTCAGAATGCCAAATGGAACCTTCCTACGAAATCTCATATTTTAACCAAAAAAAAAATAAAGACCCCATCTTAGCGATTTTGTCGCAAATACATTGTCATAACCACACTCAAATTGCTGCCATCTACGGTCGCAAATATGTTGTCATTTCACCCTCTCTGCTGCTGATTAATACAAATTATTTAACCAAATATTTGATCAAGTCCAATACGATATCGTGACCGAGGGTCGTGTAAATTTATTGTTATAAATCCATATGGGGCAGACTGAGCATGACTAAAGTAATTTTTAAATCCATTGAAGTCCATATCGGAACACCATGTCTGCCAAATATTTCGTAGCGTATGTGTATCAACGCCATTGAATACAGCAAGAATATTGCAGTTATCGCGAATCACTTTTGGAATTTGAGTATATCGTTGAGTGACATATATCACGTCAGTGTTTTTATGCCTACCTCGGGAAAATATTCTAGCAGGGTTCTTTTGATTATCTAACATTACATCATCGTACACTACAAGATTGTTTATGTCTCCATCGAGATCTTCTACTGATGGTGCATCATCAATATCAGTAATAAAGTCGATTACACTTTCACCTTTAATTTCTGATGCTTTTTCATTATAATCTTTTAGCACTTCATAGCACCGTTGATCATCTACGGATGGGGCAACTAAATATAATTTATCCCACTTCATAAATCGCATTATCAAATTAAGCAGTAATTGTGTTTTGCCTGATCCAGATGGTCCGATTATAATGGCACGGACAGAATTCGGAAGCGCTGCGTGGTGTTTTACCGGTTCTCTTCTTTTAGTCGCTGAAAAATCAATTATATTCATAACGCTATATATAAATTATGGATCTATATTGTGTTAAGTGTAAACAGCGTACTGATACAACCGATCAGACAACCATTACAACTAAAAACAATAGACTAGCGCTTACTGGTAAGTGTGTAACATGTGGTACAAAAAAATTTAGATTTTTAAAAAAAAGCAACTCGGAGGTGATATTGCCGCAAAACTTGGAAAACTCCCCGGAACCCCATGGGCAAAATACCCCGGAGAAAAACACCTTCCAGGATATAGCTACTGTGGTCCCGGAACGAGATTAGATATCAGACTTGATGATCAAAATCAGCCCCGGCCTGGTGAGTATCCGATAAATGCTATTGATAAGGCATGTCATGCTCATGATGTTGCATATAAAAGCAATAATTTGCAACAAAGACATATCGCGGATGTAAAATTAATTCATGCCTTAAATGCTATTCCCGATAAATCCTTCAAAGAAAAATTGGCTTCATGGTTGGTCAAATCAGCTATGAAAGGCAAATTAGTGTTAGGTGCTGGTAATTGAAAACACCAGTGTTTTTATAGTATGGAATCTATTTATTATTCTCCGAAAGGATACTGGAGGGGTAAAGCAGCAATCAGTAAACTCGCTAACGCTGCAAAAGTGAAAAAATCCACTGCAAAAGATTGGTTATCCAAACAAGCTATATGGCAAATTTATCTACCACCGCCTAAACAAATTAATTATTCTCATTTTGATGTTACCGTACCCAATGAAGTTCATCAGGCTGATTTATTGTTTTTACCACATGACCATGGTTACAAATACGCGCTAACTGTAGTTGATATTGCGAGTCGATTTAAACAAGCAGAACCATTGAAAACAAAGTCAGCTTCTGAAGTCGCTTCTGCATTTGAAAGGATTTATCGACGAGGTCCTCTAAGATGGCCAAATCTATTACAAGTTGATCCTGGCAAAGAGTTTCAAGGTGCTGTTCTATCAACAATGAAAACTCATAGTGTTACAATACGACGGGGACATACTGCGTTACATCGTGATCAGGCAATTGTAGAACGATTTAATCGAACTCTTGCAGAACGGTTATTTGGATATCAATATGCAAAAGAATTCATCCAAGAAAAACGATCTCGTGAATGGGTCCAAAGGTTACCGAGTGTAGTTGCAGCGTTAAATAACGAGATTACTCGAACTATTAATATGAAACCAAATATTGCAATAAAAAAAGAATATATTCCCGAACAACCGCAGCGGGTTAGCACTCAGCCACTTCTCGGTGATGTTACTGTGAGATATTTATACGAACCAGGAGAGCTTGAAGGCGGTAAAAGAAGAGCTACTGATCCTATATGGAGTGTTACTACGCATAAAATTTCAACTATAACGCGATCAACTGGTAGACCTCCAATCTACAGATTGGATTCAACTGCACCTCAGCGTGGTTTTACACGCGAACAACTACAAGTCATTCCGGACGATACTCAATTACCGCCACATGGTCTTAACTAGCTCCGTTACGTCTATTACACTCAAGACAGGTCAACATCACATTGTTTCTGACATGACCAAGACTGTTATTTTTTCTGTCTACGGTGAATTGTCGAGGGTCTTTATCCGAATACTGCCAGTGCATTATACAATTGCAACTGGCGCAGTGATTATTCTGTTGTTCTTTTAATGCGATTATTACTTCAGCATCAATATCAAATTCTCGTTGTTTTTTTTTGTCCTGCTGTTTGTAGCCAGAGAGTTTTTTATTAATGATGCTAATATCAGTGTTATCATCGTTTGCATTAAAATCATCATCGAAAACAATCCTTCGTAGTTGATTTATTCGTCGTACTCTGGACACTGCGAGATAGACTAAATTTGACCATTCAATGCGATTATCAACTATCCAAACAATTGTATCCGTGATGGTCAATCCTTGTGACGAGTGTATTGTTGTTACATAACCAAGCGTCCATGGTGATTTATCAGCGCATAATGCATCTTCTACAGTATTGATATCAACTAGCACAATATCATTTAACACTAGAATCTGTTTCTCCGTCTGGCCTGGAATTTCAACTTCAATATTCTGCTTTCGTGTATCCAATGGTCTATAACACAACGGCACTGGAAACGTTGGGAATTTTTTCTTGTGTAGCTCAAACAACTTTTTCTGAAGTGCGTCTCTGACTATCTTTCTACTTGCTACTACAAAATCATTTGGTTTCCATGTTTCCCAAAAATCATTCAAAGGTGTTTCAGAAATTATTTCACGCGCTACTTCACATTGAATTCTATCGGGTTGTAATCTAATTAGTTTTTTAAACTCACGTAACTGCTCATCGAGTGCTCTATAGTCAGTATCAATTTCTTCGTAATAATCAACAAATCCTTTTAACCAATTATGTGGACTTCTACCAACAAATGGTGGTGGTTGACCATGATCGCCGCACAATATAATTTTTGTATTTTTTTGCAATAACCAATCAAGAAACATTTTTAATACATCTTCTGAAACAGTACATGCTTCATCCCAAATAATAACCGCTGGAATAAATTTCTCACCCATTCGCTCAGGAGTCCAAGCATCGCCCTTGTATCGAAAAAAACTATGATACGTGCAAGCTTCAACATTTCGTTGTTTGATCTCTCTCGCTAGTCTATGGGTTGGTGTGAGTACAATCATGGACGTTCTCTCTCGATATAATTCTATCGCACGTGTTGTCTTTCCAGATCCACCACAACCGTTTAAATAAACTGTTTTATATCTACAAATTGGATCTGATATCGGTGGTGCTTTAGACATAGATTTTTCACTGATAGAATTATCGTTCTTCAGGTAACTACTTTTAATCTCAACGTCTGCTGATTCAGAATAATCGCGTTGTATTTCTTGTTTAATTCGCCATGTTCCCCAAGTCTCTTCGCTATTAGTAAATTTAGTTATCTCTTTGATATATTTTTTATCGACATACATTGAATCAATTGCAACTCTGACTGCTATACTAGGAAATCTATTTATCATTGCAAATAAATTGATAGATGCATAACCCAGCATAGAAGCTCTCAAATGTAGATATGCAGAGCTTTCTCCATCACTGTAAGTAACAATTCTACCTAACTTTGTTTTATTGGACAAGAAGGCTGTTTTACAATTTGCGTATCTATTTTTCTCTACTGCATCTTTAATAACGAAGTCGTATTCGGCATCATCTATAATCAATCGTGAGGATTGTTTTTTAAAGTTAAATTTTTTTCCACCCTGTGTAAATTTACCGATTATTCTTCGGCCGAGATCCTTTGCTTCATTATTTCGTTGATTAAATATCTTTTTGACCATTCAATAATGTACTCCTCGTCAGCATCAATATGTTTTCTAGACTTATCGATTATACTATCAAGACATTCTGGTTCTGGTAACCAGACATTGGTTTGTTTTCGATATGAGATAATCGCTTCGCTGACAATCAACGAAACTAACACTTTACAATCAATCATATATCGCAATAACACTATTGGTAACCACATCCTTTCAGCCATGTGTCTACCAATCCAAACATAACAACACGGATGAAGTCCTTCAGCGAATTCAAATGATACTACGCAAGCAAAACCGGTCAAATCAAAATCAGGCAGTGGTCCATTAATAGCAACGCGAGTCATTTCATGTGTGGGGTGTCCAAACCGTTTAAAATACTCACCAGCGAATCCATATCCTAGAAAACTTCCTGGATAACAGGCAACGATATCAACTGATATCATATTCTCACGATTGTACTTAACGTTCCATAGACCGCCATGATAATATTCCAAACAGCTGGATTGAACATCCTGTAAAAACTCTTTTCGTGTTGGTTTCCAATTATTTTTCTTTCTTGCAAAATGAGCTGCAACTGATGGAATTGTAAAACAATTTGTAAGTAACTGTTCGTAATCTTCGGATTTCCATTAAAAACGCTAGCGTTTTCACTGAGACTTATTGCTAGATTTTTCATCCTATTATGTAGACTTTCACTACGATATAATTCACCGTTAGGTTTCACAAATTGATTGAATTGACATTCTTCATCTTCAAAACTATGAAGTAGCCATACTGATACAGGGTCGTTTTTACACAAACTAGCAATAGCATCGAATAATCTTTCTTCAGTGAGAATACCATCCTTGATGAATTCTTCTGGGATATACTTCACTGTTCTGTCTCGCGGGAATATTGTAACCGCGGATGTCCATGCGTGCTTGTTATGATCAATAATTTTGATTGGAGCTCCGTTTTTATTGTATTTTGATTCGTATAATACTTCGCCAGTTATCGTTAAAACGGTTATCGGAAATCTCAACGACTTTTCCAATCTAGCTATATCGGAAATAGTTGCTCCGTTCTCTTTCACTGTTAGCTCCCATTCATCTATTTTTTTATGTCTTAGATCGGTTAATTTATTCCCACGGAGTGCATTTGTAAAATGTTCTAAGACTCTTTGTGCCACACAGTTGAGTGGCTTTTCCGCTGACGTTGACTGTTTCATTGGTGCTAGTTTTCCAATGTCAGGGTTATTTAACGGATACATCCCATAAACGACTGCTGTTTCTGGATACGCTTTTTCATAGTATGGTTTATCAATTCCAGTTAACAGCCCTGGTCTGGAATAACGGCTAACAATGACTGATGTCCCATCTTTGAGAATTGGAACAAATTTGTCTCTTATAATATATTCGCCCGATTCTAATTTGATAATGAATTTCACTCTGATAAAATACCGTTTATTGCCAAGTTGTGATAGTATCATAGCTGCTGTTTCATCATTCATTCTAGCATCAACAACACCATCAATTCTAAATGTTGACCAGGTGTGTGATGCATCATCCTGTTTAAACTCATGAACACAATCTCGTATTTTTCTAATCAGAATTCTATTAGTTATTCTCTCTTTTGGTACGTCTTCGAGAGTTCTATCAAGATTGAATTTAATATTTTTCCGAGGCTTGATTGCCGATAATCTCTTGAATTCTTCATTCATATAAATAAGACAAGTATTTAAATAGAAAAGTTTGTTTATATATAATGAATCACTGCAAATGGCTTATGATCGGATCAGTAACCCCATGCAATAAATCGTGTAGAGGTGAATTCTGTGGATATCACTTACAGAGTGTCAGAAATAATTCGACAGGCCCGTCCCCATGCATAAATTGTGGGGTGGGTGTGAGAGGAAAATCACAATTATGTATCAATTGTGGGGGTAAGCGGTTTAGAGAATTGAAACGTTATTATGATAAACGAATAAAAAACGCCATCATTGACCCTAACCATGACTCTGTCAAAGACAAAATCATAAAAACCCCTCAAGACTACATTAATAGATTTATAATTAAAGCAAATAATGAATTAGACAAATAGTATTATTATATATAAATGGAGCAAGAATTCAGACCACATCCAATACTCGTTAATTATGAAATATCTCGTAATGGTGTTGTTAGACACTGTAGACTAAAGAAACCAATTGGTTTTGTTAATAATCAGGGATACTTGCAATTTACTGCTGGAGGAAAGGGATATCTCTGTCATAGGGCAGTCTTTGAGTGTTATATGGGACCGATTAAAGATGGCTGTGTTATTGATCACATTGATTCTAATATTCAAAATAACGCGATTTCCAATTTACAGTGTATTTCTCAAAGAGAGAATATAAAAAAAGGAAAGACAGGGACTTATAAGTCAGTTGGAAAGAGACCAGTACAGTCATTTGATACAGCGACGAATGAAGAAAGAGTTTTTCATTCAATGAATGCTGCAGGAAAATATTTTGAAATATGTATGCCTTCAGTACGAAAAGTTGCTGAAGGGATTTGTCAAACAGCTATCTCAAAGAAAAATGGACATAGAATAAAGTTTTCTTATTTACAAGATAACTCTTAATAATTACTATTTTGTTCCGTATTTCCCCTCATTACTACTGATCGTCACGTGACTATCCTACTTTCGATATTGATTCCCGGATATGTAATTCGTCCGAGAATACATGTGAAATTGGATTGAATTAATGATGTGTGTGATCTCATGTACGTATTTAATGGTTAACTCGGTATGTACGGATTTTGATTTTGTGTTATTGTTTCTTGTTTCTAAAGACTGTATTGAGAACAGCAGTTAGGGTTTTGTTGGAAAAACCTATACAGGGTAGACAATTTATTTGACAGAGATCCAAGGCCAGGGGTCTATTAATAGATTTTTTAAAAATCCCAATTACAAAGACGGCGTTAACAGCGTTTGTATGAAAATGAAATTACTTTAAAATTACAAATTAGTGAGGTCAGGGTAGTAAAACGCGCTACATATAGTTTAGTTTTTTTAGTGTGGCTATGTGTAATAAAATTCAGAAAAATATCATTCTCGATTCAAGAAATAGCAGGTCCTGAATTGACAGGGGATCCCCATTACGGAGTTATCTTGTCATGTAAATCCATTATTACTACGATTATTTAATCGTAATATTATAGAAATTAATAAAAAAATTGCTATTATTTAACAGTTGTATTTCTTGTTTTAATGTTTTATTTAAATACTTAGCTTCCATTGAAATTACTACACAGTATTCATTATGAAATGCTAGGAAAATAAATACACACCTACACATTGACACTGCAGTATTAGTTCACCTTATATATAATATGAGCCGTAATAAGTTTGGGGCTTTAAAACGAAGCCCACTTTGCCAATTAAAACTCCCACGCCATTGACATGGTGTGGTTGAATTTTTTCAACTGCAACCAGGGTTAATTTCTTGGGTTGCTTTTGATTGGCAAAGTGGGTGTAGGTCCGCCCCGTCGTTTCATGTTTGTATCGTCCTGTACTGTCCCTATCATACCTCATATAACCATCCTATCATATAACCCATCCTATATAATCGCATTGTATATATAACCTATAATCGCATTGTAAATACTCATTCATTGTAAATACTCATTCATTGTAAATATTCATTCATTGTATATATCCTATATAATCGCATTGTAAATATATCATCCTATATGTAATGTACTGTCCCCCCCACAACATATCTTCCGGAAGACCTAATATAGCATTTGTTACGTTAGAGCTTCCAATTGGGAGATCTATGTTTGTGGCCCTTGGGCTTATATAATGCGAAGGCACTAAATGAGTTCCAAGAATGTGCTGTCCCCCCTCTGGGCCTCTTTGACGTCGTTTGGCGCGAAAGAGGTTCCAAATGAGGCTTTATGTTATATGTTCAATGTTTGTAAAGAAATCACTTGGATTTCACGTCTAATACCCATATAACCCGCCCTTGAACTCGATTGGGGGGTTAGGGTATTGTATAAGTCTTTAATGTATGTGCCCTTTCTTGCCTCGAAACTCGAATGAGGAAGAGACGGGCATTGTATATGTTTTGTTTTTTTTGTATATAAAAATATTTTAAAGATACAAATACATTAGTAATAATAATAAATGGAATTTCAAGATATTACATCTATCATCACAGAAATATCAAATTTAAGAAATCAAGGAATCGTACTTTCTGAATTTTTGAATGAAGACAGACTTTTGAATGAATTTGAACAAATTGATATACAATTGAAACATGGAAGATATGTTCTACCTAAAATGTATTCACTGATAAAAAGAATCCAAAAAGCGGTTAATGCTTCTTTGTATAACAATGATATTAATTTATTCATTCGGCTATTTAGTATAGTTGAAGCAATTAGAAAGAAACTCGGGGAACAGTACCAAGTTCGGTCAGAGATTGCTTTGAAAGTGAAATCTATAAGACGTTTGATTGATGCAAGCATTGAAACCGACAATTGAAAAATCGTTAGCATTTCCAATAATGACATCAGAAGCATTAACTACCAGACTAGCCCGTGAGAGGTTAGCATTACTGAAAAAGTTTATACCAATTCGAGATAACGTGCGAGATAAACTACAACTTAGACAGCAAGCGCAGACTGACTTTTCTATTGGAAGCGAACAACTTTTTGCCCCTGTAACTAAAGCCACTAAAGATATGAAACTTGCAACAGAACGTGCTATATACGGCGACATCCCTAAAGAGGGAGCAGTACCTATTATTGATGTATTAGGAAAGATTGCTACAGAAACTGAAAAAACTCACGAGGGAATAAAACAGCTTTCAGGTGAGTTACAAACTCAGCGAGAAATACAACAAATGGGTAATATTGATACTGATGATAACCCCGTTGAAGATGCTAGTGATTCTATTGAAAAAGGTTCCACTAAAAAAAGTGTTCCTTTTAACGAGAAATTCACCGATGAAGCTATAGAAGAAATCAGACGAATTCAATTGCTGAAACCTGAAGACTATGCGTCATTTGGTGACTTCGCTATAAAAAGTTATTATAACAGAAGGGAATTTTTAAAAGACGAGTATAAAAAAAACACAATAAAACGAGATCAATGGGTGGATTGGTTATTTAAAATTAATAAAAATGAACCCGGAAATTTAAATAAGGATACATTGGAATACAGAGCTTTTAAAATGGGAGTTGATGCGTATGGTTTAGAACAACAACAACAACAACAACAACGAAAAGAACAACAAAAAGGTCGAGGTCGAGGTCGAGGTCGAGGTCGAGGTCGACAATCTCCAGAAATTCAAAACGTTTCCGAACCAGCTCCAGAAATTCAAAACGTTTCCGAATCAGCAAGTACTTCAGGAAAGGGTTATGGAAGTTCTCATCATGATTCTCATATGTGTCCTAGTAATATCATTAATGATATAACACGACTTGAGGTTCTTATGGGAGGTAAGCGAGCTGGGAATAACTCAGTCGAAATAACTAATGAAGCATTTGATATTTGCAGACGATTATTCCAAGGTGGGATAATTGATATTCATACGTATCGAGAACTCTTGGATGAGTTAATAGACGGAATTCCGGGGGAATTTAGCGATTGAAATTGTATTTAGAAATTACAAAGTCATTTCAAATAAGATGATAGTACACTATAATCACAATAAACCAACAAACGTGTATGTAGTGAACTCAAGATTGCCCGTTTATAAGGCATACTACGGTGACGGCCTTGGAAATACCATGGCTGGTTTATTCACAAGAATAGCCCCAAAAGTAGCACCAATTGCTAAACAATTAGCGATGAAAGCCATTGATGTTATTCGTAATAAGGGAATTAACGCTGTTGGAGATCTTGCAGGAACGGCCTTTTCTACCGCAAAGAATAGAATAACGTCATTGGTGAAATCTAGATTCGGACGAAAACCACCACCACCGCTACCTTCAACAACAATGATGCCTGCAAATGTCAGTAAAGTGATAAATAACGCAGTGGAACAAAAACTAGCATCATTAGCAATGACTTCACCAGATAGTAGTAATATTGCAAGTATGATAGCGGGAAGTGGTCTTGGAGGAAATCGAAAAAGAAAATGATTTAGAAAAACGATACGTTTTAGTATAAATGGCATTTAAAAAAATTGCTGATCCAGCGTTTGATATGGCAGCACCGGTGAATAAAGATGATTCTAAAATTAACTATCAGTATTATGCCTATCCTGCAAGAGAGCCTAATCAAAAGGGAAGAGTTGAACTTCAAGTTCAAGATACAAGTAGATACTTTTTGCCGTGTGAGGCGTTTATTGAAGTAGAAGGAGAACTTGTAACAAATGTTGCAGCTGATACGCCATATGGGAATGACCAAAATATCCGAGTTGGTTTCGTAAATAATGGCATTATGGCGCTATTTAACAGTGCAAGATATATCATTGATGGAAAAGAAATTGAATCAATAGAACAAAATGTTGATATTGCAACAACAATAATCGGACTTGCGAGATATTCTGATGATTATACAAGGTCGGCTGGTCCGTCTATGATGTTTGCTAAGGATACTTCTGATCATGCTGACCATATTCAGTTTATTAAAGTACGAACTGAGCAAGCTACTGCAGAAGCTGATCAACAACTCGCAGCTAATCTAGACCGTGAAGATAGACCAGCCAATCCATTCGACATTTTAAAAAGGGTTAATGATAATTTCAATCTAGGATTTGCAACACGAAAAGGAGCATTAAAAGGACAACATCGACGATTTTCATGTGCAATTCCGTTACATCACATATTCGGATTCTGTAGAAATGTCAGAAAAGTCATCTATGGAGCAAAGCATACAGTCGTGTTAGTGCGAAAAGAAAATGACAATGATGCAATCTGGCATACTGCTGGTGTTGCTGATGGTAAAGTCATTTTAAATAAATTGACTTTATGGATACCCGTCTTGACACCAGCAGTTACAATAGAGCAAGAATTACTATCGTTTATGGACACAGGTGGAAAATCATTGCTAAGTTGGCTAACAACAACGACTGATACGAAGCAGGATAATGTAAATGGCACATTTACATGGCACTTAGCATCAAAACAAGGTGTTTCAGCTCCACGTCATATCTTTATAGCGTTACAGGATGCAAATCGAGTGGGTCGACAATTATCTAGTCATATGATATTTGATAAATTAGGAGTAAGTGAAGTTTCGTTGAGAATAAACGGACAACAAGAGCCAGCAGAGATTGTACATCTTAATTATGAAAACAACTACATAGCTCGTGTATATCATAGAATATTGTCGTATATGGGTCGTGATCAAAATGTTGATACTGGTTTGCAAATATCGCAAATTGATTTTGAAAAACACTATCCGATTTATTACTTTTCATTGGAACATCTTGACATGATGAGACAATCTGTTGTTGATATATACTTCCAAGCTCGGGTACAACGCCCTGCTGGTATAGCCGATTATAGAGCAGTTGCTGTCATTCTCAGTGATAAATCAATGTTGTTAGAAGGAGTTGGCGGACGAATGAGACTTATTGATGCACCAGTGGAAAACATGTAGTTAGGATTTTCACAATAAGATCAATTGAAAGTGTAAATTACATTTTAGAATAGAATGACATATAGTATTGTTAATGTCCAGTTGACTGATGGTCAGGTCAAGAAATTGAAATCAAAGTCGGCTAAAGAATGTGGAACTACAATAACGCTGAAACCCACTCAAATGTCCGGTGGTGCACATAAATTATCACTGACAGATCGTCAAATAAAACATTTCAATGATGCGCTAAAGAACAAACGAGGAGTTCAAATTGATTTTTCGAAAGCAGCAATCGCCAGTATGATAAAATCGGGTGGAATATTCCCGCTGTTAGCTGCTATTCCAGCATTGATTGCAGCGGCTGCCCCAGCGGTTGCGAAGGCGGCAGCGTTAGGAGCCGTTGGTACTGCTGCAGGAATGGCCCTGAAAAAAGCTACTGGGAAAGGCTATAAAAAAAAAGGAAAGGGTCTAAGACTACCAGGAACTCCACACAATTGGTACAAGGGCACGGGCCTAAGAATACCAGGAACGGCTTATTAGTGGAAAAATCCCTAGGATTTTCACCAATGTCCAATTTTGATTTAATTGATGCTGTAAAATCATTATCAATAAAAAACTTTAGAGGAGTTTTCATGAGAGATCAATTACCGTCAAAACCAATGAAAAATGAAACGGGTATTATCAATCTCGATAACAGCAGCGGAAAAGGAACTCATTGGGTCGCATATGCAATTGATCCACGCGGAATTGTCTATTTTGATTCATATGGATTAGCTCCACCAAAAGAATTCATGCGATATGTATCCACAATAACAAAGTCATCTCCAATTTTTTATTCCACGCTACCAACACAACAGTTAAATGATCCACCGATATGCGGTCGTGAAGTATTAAATGTCCTTGCAGAGATATCTAAATTTCCAAGGAAACCACCACAAGTTGTTGTTAATGAATATACTAGCAGGCAATGGCAAAAACGATAGCGTTATGATTTAGAAAAACGTAGCGTTTTCGTATAATGATTGATATTTGGGGACGACCTTTATCAGAATCAAAAAAAACAGAAACCGATAGCAAATTCGCTGTCGAAAGTGTAAAAAAAATAATCGAAGATGAAATCGCCGAGACATTAAATTTGTCAAGTGTAGATCCTGGGGAAATAGTTGTATTTCAAGATCGCCAGGGCAAATTGAAATCTAGTAATGTTTCATTGGATGATGTCTTAATACGAAGACGTGACGTCGTTGAAGATACAATAGTGTTATATTCAAATGATGGAAAACTCAAACCAGGTGTATTTGTTTCTACAATCACAGATGCATTAAAAAATTTAAATGAAGAACTTGAAAAACATATAACAACATATACTTCCCTTCGTAGAAATATTATCAATAAATTCTTTGGAACACCAGCGGTAACCTCTCTATCTCTCGCTGAAATTAAATCCAATTTTGATGAAATTAAAGCTAGTATTAAAAATATTAATGATGCTGGATTTAGTATTATTAGAGATAGCATTAATAGTATTAAAAAATCTATCGAGGATATTACAAAATTTAAAACAGACAATCTTCCGCTACTTGAAAGAATAAAGATTCCTCATGAGAGAAATATCATAAATATGATATACACAGTTCTCTCTGGATCATTAGATTGGGAACCTAAAAAGAATACAGTAACCCTCACTGTGTCAAACAAGGGTATTTATCGATTAACAATAGTGTCACTGAATCAGTTTAATATATCATCATCGACTTCATATGGATACAACAACGTGATTTCAACGACTATTGACGTGGGTGAATACAAACGGTTTACAATAACAAGCACTGATCCTAATTTAAATAAGACATCATTTGTATGGTACATGGAGTTTGTAGCTGATCTAAATTAGAATTTTAAACAATTAAAAACCACTTGAGGTTTTAAAATAATATGATTCCATCATCGCAATATCGCTATGATACCGTCAAAGACTTCTTAACAAAACTCAAAACACTCATTGATGAATATGAAATAAAAATTAAAAAGTATCGCAGGAGAATTACCGTAATTGATGTTACAGTATACTCGGTATCTGGTATAATGGCCGGTGCTGGTATTATACTATCTTCAGTAACAATGGTAGCTCCGATTGCTGTCCCAATTGCTATTTCCGCGGTGACAACATTTGCTGGACTTGCAAATGCTATTACTAAAAAAATATCATCGTGTTCTCAAGAAAAACTTAACGACTATATAGTAAAACATCAAGCAGTATCTAACGGTTACTCACAATTATCCTCGTTGATGTCATCATCGATTGATGATACGATAATTACCGAAGACGAATTCTCCGCGATGATACGTATTTATGATACTACGATTAAAAACGCTAGCGTTTTTTCATCTATTGCAAAATTAGACATTGTAAATAATAATAATAATGTCGCAAGAGATTCAACTACTTCAGCGGATAGCAGAAAATACCACTCCGCGGAAAACAAGCATGATATCAATATCGTCAACAAACCCTAAATTCAGTGTGAATTTTCCCTCGCCTGTTTCAGTAAAGGAAATCGCGTTGGCAAAATTACGAGTGTATCATAGTTGGCCTAATATCAGATCGGTTCCATTTGGCGGTCAGAGACCTAATAATTCTCTGGTGTTTGCATATAGGAATAAAAAAGATGATGACACTCCAGATTGGAACGTTGTTTCAATACCAACTGGGTCCTATCAAATTGAGCAAATTAATAATGAATTACAACGTAGAATAAAATCCATTACTAAAAAAGAATCAAAAATTGCGATAACAGTTCATGAACCAACACTATCATCTACAATTGAAATAGGCTCTCCTGGGTACGTTGTAGATATTTATAACAGTTCAATAAGAACAGTATTAGGATGGCCCGAAGATCCACCTAGAAGTGCTGGTAATTCCACGCCCGAGCCTATAAAATCTGATTATGTCACTGATGAAATAGGACCTGAAAATCCATCAAAAGGATATAAAAAATTCGAGGATATAAACTTCACAAAAAGATATCGACGTAAGAATCAATATGGTGAAGATGTGTGGAGAATTCCATTTTTTAATGATTATATCCCACAGGAAGGTGAAATTCTGGAAATACATGAAACAAGTCCAACATTTGTAGATATTAAAGATCACATCCTTGATAGAATGAATAATGATTTTTTGTCGTTATTACCCTCGTTAAGATCTGGCTTTCTTACACAAGCTGAGTTTACTAGTGTAGTCGCCGCGGGTAATAAAATCATCGATGACATGGAAATATTTAATTCGAGGATTACTAATCTCTTCACTGATGAAAATAGCCCGATTTCAAAAACTAGCTCAGCCCAAGATTATAAAAAAAATATAAATGAAAATCCAAATTATAAATTACCAGGATATAACGTTCCCGAGTTAAAGAAAAAACTCAGAACTGCCATCGACGAAGGATTTAATAAAATCTATCAATCATGGAAAGATAGCCAGCCGAAGCCTATTATCCTCACTCATAATAATTCTCCCGACGGCGACGGTAGACATATCGCACCGAACAATGTGGATATTTCATCGGTGATCGCACTTAATTTAACGTGTGATGTAATCGAAGGAAGTTATCAAATTAATATGGAACAATCAAATCAAGCCCGACAAGGTTACATTCTTTATTCATTTTCACCAACAGCACCCCCCGGATTTTTAATTGTTGAGAATCCGACTAATCCAGTCTATATGCAATGTCAAAATGATTCACTAACTAGAATTAATTTTACACTCACCGATCAGTCAAATAATTTAATTGATCTACGTGGTGAAGTATTATCGATTAGTCTGTTTGTGAAAAGCTAACAAATAATTTGTATTAATCAGCAGCAGAGAGGGTGAAATGACAACATATTTGCGACCGTAGATGGCAGCAATTTGAGTGTGGTTATGACAATGTATTTGCGACAAAAATCGCTAAGATGGGGTCTTTATTTTTTTTTTGGTTAAAATATGAGATTTCGTAGGAAGGTTCCATTTGGCATTCTGAGGCTTTAATCGATTCTGTCGCAAAAATTTGTAGACGTAGATGGCAGCAATTTGAGTGTGGTTATGACAATGTATTTACGACAAAATCGCTAAGATGGGACCTTTAATTTTTTTTTGGTTAAAATGAGATTTCGTAGGAAGGCTCCATTGGCATTCTGAGGCTTTAATCGATTTTGTCGCAAATATATTGTTGTAGGGTTCACCCTCTCTGCTGCTATATATATATATATATATATATATATATATATATATATATATATATATATATATATATATATATATATATATATATAACATCCTCATGAGCGAATCCAGGACTTTTACTGCACCTGGATTCATGCTCATATAAAATGATCGCTGCGAGTTTATTGCAGTTGGGATAATACACGATCGGAACCGTTTGGCTCTCTGACCACAGCAACCATCTACCTTGAATTTTCAGCGGGAAATATTGCAACAAAGCAAAGAGTGAAGTTTACATCAAGAGAATGTGACACAGAAACGAACAGTGGAGAAATTTGACCTAGATGTTAGCTGTGCAATGGTTACGTTTCTAAAATGTTTATTCGTAAACATGAACCCAAGTTCAGTTCTGTCATCTTAACTCAATCTGCACCGTATGCGGTTGATATTGGAAACGTCGACAATAATGTCCAGTTTAAGCTGGTCTAGCGATATTTCAGATGACATTAGAATTGTGCTTGCAGGATATCATATCGCGCCTGACATTTAGCTTTACCTCAACGATCTAGGTAAATTTAACTTGTGACGCTTTCATTGGTAGTTATTAAAGCAGGTCGGATAACGAAGGGTGCCGACTTCCAGGATTATATACTGTCTAGCTTTACGCCTGACGTTGAACAAGGCGAATTGAAATCGACTTGGCCCGCAGAACCCGTGTATTTCCCGTCTTATAATTATCGTTGACAGGTTCCTTATTCCCTTGTGGATTAAGTCATACATATTATACATCGGTGCCTTGAAACGTTGACAAGACAACTCTACCTTATTAATCAGTCTGATGTTTAAATATAATATTGACATGTATTTGGCTATTTTATAAGAACCGTAGTCGTTGTCAACGTGAGAAAAAAACTTTTAATCGACTTATTAGGTAACCAATCGCAAAACAAATTACAATGCGAGTCGTGATAGCATCAGATGTACAGATAAATGTGTAAATTATAATCAATATAAACTTTTCCGCCTGCTGTTGCTAAAATCATTAAGCCGCTTGACAACGCTTGTTATATTCGGCATTTGCAAATCTGGCAAATGGAAATGGACTACTATTGTGAACATGAGATGTATTAGACAAAATCTGTAAATTATTAGTGTAATATAAAGATTAATTATTGCTGCGTTGAAAGATCAGTCTGATCTAGCATTTGATATGAACGCGTCGGTGTTAATGAATCGAAGTAAGCGATTTCGTCAATAGTATTAATACTGGTCAGAGTTCACACTTAATCATACCTATAATTTCAACCGCAGAACAAGACCAGGATTTTCCTTCTATGGAATGAAAACGTGGATATTGACGGAAAACTTGTACGCCTGAACAATGCCAATGCCCAACTGCCATTTGCTAACAATGGAATCAAGGCTTTGTTTTATTCCATCGATGGAAAGGAAATCAAGTCAAATATTTACAATGTAGACGTAACTAAAACGATTCTGGTACTCGCCCGATCCAACGCTGATTCTGCGAAAAAAGCGGGTCCAACTATGTTGTTTGTTAAAGATGCAACTAATAACGTAGATCATTAACCAAATGCTATTTGCAATATAAGAAACTCTGCATGAAATGAACAAACGCCTATTGTAATTAAACGCCTATTGTAATCAATGCTAACCCATATTGCATTCTCGGTTTGAACAGCGTCAATCAAAATTCACAGATGATTCATTGAACGTTTAGTGAGCAATTTTCATCAGTCACATACTTGCTTCTTGCAAAAAATGTTCGCATAGTTATGTTTGCTACTGAACGTAGTTATCTTTTGCCTCCCGAACAACGCCATCAATACAATAAAGCGTACAGTATGTGCTGCTGGAACAGTTGTACCAGAAACATTAACATTGTACATGTCTGGTATCCCCTTTGATAGTTGTACAATTACATGATTTGTTGCTTATGCAATCGGGAACCACAATAAAATTGGCATTTCACGAACACACAACAGACGCACATCCACCAACTGATATTATGGAACAGTTTAGATGGGAAATACATATTCAACATCGTCTTACAACAACAAAACATATGCTTGTCGCGTTTCAACTTTCAGATAGAGAGAGAGAGAGAGAGAGAGAGAGAGAGAGAGAGAGAGAGAGAGAGAGAGAGAGAGAGAGAGAGAGATAATAAACAAGATCATAACAAATTGGTAGTTAAACACTTAGGAGTGACTAAAGTTTTTTTGCTGCTAAAAAACATTAGAGAGAGAGAGAGAGAGAGAGAGATAATAAACAAGATCATAACAAATTGGTAGTTAAACACTTAGGAGTGACTAAAGTTTTTTTGCTGCTAAAAAACATTAGGAACCCTCGAAAAAACGTTTGCTTCACAATGAAGCAGTAACTCTACATATTGCACATCATTGTTTCTCGGCGTATACCGACCGAAATTCAAATTAGTTTCTTACATAATACCCGACTTATTACTATTCATAGGAATATACGGAACTAACCAGTCAATCCAATATTGACATGTATTTTCAGATACGTCTTGGTGATGTTAATGGTAGTTATTAATGTTTTGCTGTGAGACTGTTTGACAAGATACTGTTGTGCAGGTGGTCAAATAAACGATTATATGCTCATGTGGAAAATTGATAATTAAGAATGTTCCAGATTTAAATCACGACGTAATGTTCCGCCTAAGTGAAATTCAACTGGGAACGAGTTAAGAAACAGTTATGGAGTAATACTAAAACGTTCTCCAAACAAACGACCGGAAATGTCCCCGAATATGGTTGACCGAAACACAGATTTATCATCTTCATGTCGATAAACAAAATTTCACTTCACTAACATTAAAATCAGTGAAGTGACATTAAAACCATCCAAGTGAGTGATATCCAAAGGACCCGTGGAAAATGTATCTTCTTGCAGTGATCCCAGCTTTGTTTCTCAACAGCTCAAGACCTATCGGAATTGCATCTGAGATGGCACTAAAATGCGATTGATGGCCGCTTGGGCTTCAAGGATGCATACAAAAATGAAAGGTCTGTAATTACCAGGAACAGGTCTCTGAATATCACCGGGTAGAAATCTTTTATTATCCGGTCTCAGAAGATCAAGCCGTTAACCAATCATGATTTATTCGCGATAGCGACGTCAGTTAGGCATTTTCGTGGTTTATTTAAGCGAAATGATCTTGCACTGACGCTGCCATTCACACGCGAAATACTTATTGTTAATCTGGATAACTTGTGTAGTGACATTTCGACATCACTTGTATTTTGCCTCTGATGCACTTGCAGCACCAGTGGACGTTGTTAATTATGTAACTCGGCACATTGGAACTGGATATCAGAGTCCTTTACCACCATTTTATTTGTCTATACCAATACAATCTCGGTTGGATGGATCAGTATAGATTCATCCTGTCATTGAAACGTTGCATGCACTTGAGCGTTCACTTACACCGCACGCACCAACTGACTATAAATTGACTATAAACGTTTAATATCATGCAAAATATAGATCAACATTTACTGACATTACTCAGCGCGAGTCGGGATTATCCTTGCTTATAATAACAGCAGGTAAACCTAAGTGGGTTCAAATGGCATTGTTGATAAATGATAAACAACATTTTGGTATTAGTCATGCAACCGTAAAATCACGGCTCATAAAATGGGATAATGATGAATTTTACGCACATGTCATATCACCATCATCAGCTGCCAGAGATAACATCAGTTGGAATCTCTCAAACTTTATCATGGCGGATAACTGATCATCTTATTAATCGGATAACCCATATTTTGTTTTGTAATATATTTAGCCAGATCTGTCATACGCACATGCGTCTATCAATTACTTTAAATTTAATGTGTCGGAAAGGGTTGTCAAGTCATTAACATTTTTTTTTGTTTTGAAGCTCATGAGGCGAGAAACAGGACTCTCTCTTTGTCTCTCCTCTCTCTCTCTCTCTCTCTCTCTCTCTCTCTCTCTCTCTCTCTCTCTCTCTCTCTCTCTCTCTCTCTCTCTCTCTCTCTGTTATTTCCATTGTTATAGCACTACAGTTGTCCACACTCGTGCTACAAGCAAACTGACTGTCTGGTTCAAGTCAGCTTGCTTCTCATTGTGAAGGTAAGAAAGCTTTTGCTGCAATTGTAATTGACACTGAAGAAATGCCGCAGCCAGAAGCGTTTCCTCTTTTTTCTTTCTGACATACTCAGTATGTCCCCAATCAACATTGAAGAGACAATTAAGATGTCACTACTACCTTACAGTGTGATTCAGCAGTGCTAATCAAAAGAAGGAAATATTCTTCACTTAATTGAGATTGCAAGACATTTTGTGATGAGCTGTCAATTTAGTCATCCTGAAGCTATGTTCGTAGGCAATTTGTTCAAGAGCGGCATTTTCCTTGGCCAACAATCCTGCTACATCTCAATGAAGTTCCCAATGGCAGACATCTTATGGAATCATCGAAGGATGTAAGCTGATGCATGTCATTTGAAGCATCTGTGAATTATGTGGCTGATGTTCATTAAATTAGACTGGTAACATTTGCTACCGGAATAAGTATATACACAACTTTCATAATCTACACGTAATTACCACAACATCAAAGTATTATATCCAGGATAGTGGTTAATAGAACCGTTGTCGACAATACTACAGATGGCGTTGCAAACATTACCGACCAACTTTATTATTTCTGTACTTATACTCCTTTGATCTAATATGATCTTTTCCGTAAACCTCTGCAGGTAAATATTATGAACATTGCATAAAGTAACTACCTTGATATGTTGTGCACATGAAAAACGAGTCAGTAGAACCAAAACAACTTGAGCTTTATTTCACAGCAGACCGAACTTCACTTTGTCGGTTGTACTTTCGGAGATACGATTTTTCCAGTTTCTACAGTGATTTAACATTAACTTCATACTGCAAAGAGCCATGTCATTCATCGTTTAATGATTTCGTCATTTTATCATATTTTAGGTAACGCAATCATATTCTATTTCATTTGTGTTTGCAGAGAGTAGCAGTCGCGTAAACAATGTAATTTTTTAGATATCTTAAAATGATTTTCATAAAAATGTACAATTTTGGGCGTTCTCAAAAATATTATGCCACTCGTATTCCGAAAATAAGGATTTCCTAAAATTTAAATCGGACATAGGTACTATGATTTAAGATTGCATTAATGTACGTAACACCAACATGTAAATTCCATAAACAGGTTTGCATTATTGCTTTTTCAGACTGATTCAAAATTGCTGTTTAAATTTAAGATTATGTTTGAACTATCTTATTCGTAAAATACATAATATTTCTTCAATTCTGCATATGTAATGCATTATCCCCAAATGACATGTAGCCGACGTTATCAGGTAATATCCTTGTTATGTGCTCGATTCGTTACCATGTCATTATAAGCCAAAGTGGCTGGTTTCAAAGCAAAGGGATACTACACAGCGTTGAAGATATACCATGCAATGTAGCCTTTCTACTCACATGAATTGTCTTCGTAGGGTCAAATGCAAAGAGTAAGAACAGCACACAAACAGATTCATCTTTCCAAAAGGTATATGCATTTGAGCGGTGGAGTAAAATATGTTTAGGGCACAAACATCAAGGGTACAATAAGCTGCTTCCACCCGAAAGAAGTCTAATGTGCACCCATTTCAGCAAGGTTTGGAGGGAGTTAAATACCTAATCGAAAACGATTTTTGTATATATCCATATATTAGTCAACACAAGAATCTCTGTGCAACAAATGTGGCTATATGAGTTGCAAGCGAAAATGAAACTAATATTCATTGCGAAATGAGTAGAAAATAGTACACTATGCATATGTCTTTAGAAGCACAGTAAACAAAGAATATTTTGACGGTATTTAAGGTCACTATTAAACCGAGATTTTGTGCCTTTGAGAGATTTTTCAATGATTGCAAGTATTTAAACTCTTTTATGCTAATTTTACAACCATGATTTTTTTTGCTATTAACTTAATAGTATTGTTTAAATTCAAGGCTATCCGATGGCTGTCTCTGAAATTTGCAACGACAAAAACTTGGTGCCGGATTCTTTCAATGAATTCACAGCATCCAACAAAATAACGAATAGAGTGGATTTTCATAAAGTAGAACAATTTTCTGGAGTTGTCTTTACACCAGTTCTTACAGAAGAGAAGCACTTTTGGACGATGAATATAGAGCTAACTACATATGAGGATGGAAGTAAAAGTGATGAATTTCTTGACTTTGGAATCGTCAACTACTCTGACCTAGGGCAATGCACGGGCCTAACTAGCAACAATGCAGCATATTTATGTTCTATTTCTACGTCACGAAAGGGAAATTTCCATCTGAAGTTGTAGAAACCTTCCAGTATTGAAAACCGTTCATATCAATTACCGCTGAAATTGTATCAAAAAGCACACTTTTATTACGGTTTTATGTATGACAAAATTAACAGTCGGTTTGCTGTGATGGATTTTCTGAAGCACAAGGTATTGCATATTTTTAATGAAGTATCATTCAAGAATAATCATCCTCCAATATTTGCTGTGTGCCCATACCACAACGAAGTTAAAATGCGTGTTAAAGTCAAATTAGACCACATGCAATGCGCCAAGGAAAGTATATCATACTAGATACGGAAAATTGATGCGTTCTGATTACCACTTAAACTTCCAGTTACTTGTGTCTTGTGTCTATGGTTGCTTCCTTCATGTCATCATTTTCTCAGTAAACAAAAATCTCAAAACTCTCAAACACAAAATACATCTCGATCCTAAATTTCATTTTTACGATAAGAAAGGAAACAGAATGCATGAAACCTAAATTCACTTTAAACTTGCAAAGGTATTTTTTTAGAAATATTCGACGCAAACGCTTGACAAAGTTATTCCCGCTGAGGAAATGCCATAAGGGCACGAGCAATTGAGACAACAAGATGAGCGGAGATTCAGATTAGTCGTAATTTTTAAATCAAAGGTATTCACGTAAAAGAGCCAGATTTTATGGAATATTGTTACTAAATAAACTCTAACGTTGTAGATAATTTATTTCAGATTTGATTATAACTATCTGCTTGGTATATATTTATGCTCTTTAGTTGTATTAATGACTCAGATAAAACCTTTTTTAGTGTTTTAATTAAATACACGAGTTTTATTAACCAAGCAAGCGGTCATGATTTTAAAGCTTTGCTAACGATAACAAAAGTATTAAGCAACTAATTGTGTAAGGGGCAAAAAACCACATTGCATACATGTATTTAAGTAGCCTTAATTGCGATTTGCTTCACTCTTAGGTCAAAAGCTCATTTTTCTCAACTAACCATCGTAAAATTGAACTGTCCTTAGAGAATAAATTAGTCGGGTCAAAGAATACTAATATCTACATAAACGTGCTACAAAGAAGCTATTTCGTACATACAGATTACAATTTACGTAGAATATTTATTTTCTTTGCATTGAACACTATAATTAAGTATAAGAGACTTACTGGACAGTAATAAAACTGTCTCGTTTCTTATACGCGTCTGGAGCAATAGTCTGTATTTTCATGAATAAAATTCTTACTGGATGTGATTCTAAAAACGAACATGCGGTGCTTGGCTACATTTTCATTAAATGTTAAAAAAGACAAGCAGATGTTTTACTTTTAGCTCTTGTACATATACACATGTTATCTTTTAATTATATTCCCCATTTTTCCCAATTCACTTGACAACGATTTTAAATAACATAATACACACACTTTGTGCATAAACAAACATATTACGAATCAAATAGTAAATGATGATCCTATCCTTTCTTCTCATCCACCCAACAAAATATATTCATGCTGTTTCTTCAGTCATTTACAACTTTCCAGTCATCTTTCTGCACATTACAAAATATCACACATAAAACATGTACACAAAAAACCTGTATCACACGCGTTCAACTTGTAAATGCCCCATAAAAAATATTTTTTATATTGGAAAACATGTTCCCACGCAAAGACATAAGGTGCAATAAGATTTAATTCGCGATGATCTTGCGTTTGACAGCATGAAACATACGTAACAGGTGCGTGAAATGTTTTAAAGCAGAGAAAACTTGACCGCGAAACGTGTGATATAAGCTCAAGTAGCCTCGTTCTACAAACAGTAATACTTTTCAGTGCAGTGTTAAATATGATCAAACAAAAACATAAATAGGGCGATATTAAATCCGTCCTTTACTTTAACTTTACAATGATCACTCAGGATCCTGTCGATTTATTAATTTCTCTTTAAAGACTTCCGACGTCTATTAGTTTTCATTATTTTTGCGAGAACGTTAGTTTAGGTTCAAACATGGGGATGTATTATGCTTCGGTTGGGGGGTAACGGATAAATTTAATTTATAAAATTTTTAAACCTTTTATCGCAATGTTGTCTCGTTGGCCCCTTGTGGATGTACCGAACGCTGAGCTAATTTGCTGAGATATTGTCCTATGAATGAATTAAAGTTTTCACTTCAAAAAGAGTGTCATTTACGCATTCGATGCACTTTGAAGTTGGATGCGTTAAATGATCAAGTTCACCTCTGTTTTAGGTGAAAGCAAACTTCAGGTTTAGGATCTCGGAATGAATGAATACAGGGAGATGGGAGTGCCTTGAGTATGTTTTGTTCTGATGGATGTGTGCTTAGGATACGTCAATATGTGCGTGGATCAAATTCTACCGTCGGACGAGAGTTGATCTGGTCATAGAATGTGGCCCGATTCAATAGACGTTACTCCAATTTCACATGTTATAAACCCCATACTACATGTACAATATGCCACCAAAGCAACTCACTGGACAAGCTAGTCGTCAGTTTGGTCTTTTGTATCTCGCTTATTAGGACTATTAATTTCATCTTTACACTCATGAGATGGTCAAGTTGTGGTTTCAAAATAGCAGCATGAAGCTACTGTTACCTAGTCACAACAAAATCTTGCAGTTTAGGAATGTCTAAATCCTTCGAAGGCGCTTATGCACCATTCTCCAATATCATGCCGGTGTCAATAGTCTTGATGTATGACAATGGCCTTTTCCAAAACTTCTTTTAATGAAATTAGAATGTATTTTAGAATAATGCTTTATTCCAATGTCAGTCAGTCTTGCAATTCCAAAGAATAATGCAAAAAATATTCCTCTCAAATTATATCTTAACACAGCATTAAATACCCCTGCATACTACCTTGAAACAATAACATCGGATATTAGAGAATTTGGAATGAATTAATTGTTTTCTGGTGTACCCTAATAAACAACTCCACATCTTTATTACGACTATATGTCGCAAAACCTCCCACGTGACTAACGTTGGAACATAAACACGCCTGACTTGCACATCTAACCCAACTTAGTCAATGTGAACTTATACAAAATATGCTCACTATAAAAGACTCTATTTCAAGCGAACAACATATTTATTTATCATTACAATCTACATTCGTTTAACAAAAGTCAAATAAGATTAGATATGGTATAACAATATTAAACCCTGAACTGAATGACCTATATGTAATCATTTCTTTCTCCATGTCAATATGGCATTTTCGTAAGCATCCGTGAATTGGTGGTATAGTCCAGATTTTATTAACCCTGTCGGTAACAGGAGAAGCGACGTGATAATGCTGTATTGTAAGGTTATAAACCGAACAGTTTCTATAATTCTGACAGTTTCTATTGATTGGCTGTCAGTCAGTAGCGCGTTCACGAAACACCAAGACGCACATCCGTGAAATGTAGACCCTCACGGTGAAAAATAATGAGTTTAAATCTGAGTTTCAGTTTAATGTGCCACCAACATAAGTAAACGTTTTCGTCTTTGATTTATATGATTCCTCGTTAGCTACACATAAATTTTAATGTCAAGCAAAAGAAGACGATCGTTTGGGTCTTTTTATTCATAACGATAGTTTGAAGCCACCTGTCTGCATCGAGTTGAGTATCTGACAGAAATACTATTGTATAAAGTCATTGATAAAGATCAACAGGTCCAACAATGCAACTACGAGTTTCATATCACCGATGAAAAAGATACATTTTATGTGACCGAAGTTTCTCCTCAGAGAAAAATCTCGCAACGTATAAATGGGCAGACGGTGGATGACTTTCGCAGTACCAAACGAATCTTTATCCATCTTAAAACCTCTAAAGACCACATGTAATTAGCAGATTGGAAATGAGACCGGGGGAGCATTAGTAAATCTGACTGGAGCAAACAACTAATAGAATCAGATCTCCTGTTATAGAAGGTATTGCAAGCCGCTGCCTGTGACATTCTTGAAATGTAGGACCTCTTGGCTCTATGTTACATGCTGAAATTGTACACTAAAATGGTTCCTGAACCACTGGTGTTTCATGGATGGAAAATACATTCACGTATATCATCATGAAGAACAATTCGATGGCATTACCTTTGTCATCGGATTTCTTGGGTATAATTATTATTGTGAGAACTGTTACCAATGGTTTTGCAGTAGGTATTAACACATTCATAGTGGAAAAAGCTGACGGGGTAGTTTTATATCTAAACCCTGCTTTCCAGAAGTAACAAACGAATTCATTACTCTTCTAGTCAGTGAGTCTTTTGTCAGTTATACATGTTACAAACACCTTCGCATGACACAAAGTAAAGAATAGAAAAGTGCTTGCCAACTGATGGGATAGTCATCTACATGTGAGCGTCTTAGGCGGACCAATATTCCATATGACCACGTTTTTCAAGAAATAACTAATTTTGTATTTGCTCCTAATTTGCACTTTGAACATGATTGCTATATCCAAAAATACCATCAGCAACAGGAGGAAGACATCAAGGATTCCCTGTAAAACAGAAAACAAGACACAAGTACAAAATTCTAGGAGGACGCAAAATAAAATCTTTCCGGACCCACCACTTTCTAACTTTCCACATGTGTCCTAGACCATATTAAAGACCTGTGGAGCGTAAAGGACATCCAGTGTTACGGAAGCTGTCATCTCTATGTTACGGTAATAGCTCAGTTAGTCGGGACAGGATAGCCAGTCTCTACTATAGCACTATTCAACACAAACCAACATTCATTGCCTGAAGTGGCCACTACGAATGATCAAAAAGATTTGTTTTAGGGCATGGTTCCCAAAAACAAGATTTTGAGTTTTTTTAGCTGCTGCCTCAGCAATTATGGATGCAATACCAAGGCCATCGAGTGGAGATGCACAACAAATGTGAAAGTAACGGACTGACACCGAATTATCAAGTGAGACAAGTGGTTACCTTAAGATAATTTTGGCTTGCTGAAATAGGATCAGCAGTCCGTTGAGTATCAACGATTTCTGACAACCTTTGTGCCAAACTGTACTTTTACAGCATCATCAGATCAACAGTACTCATTTGGAAAATATATCTCAAATCGACTACGGACGACAACCCTTTGTGGCATTGACTCGCCGATTGTTAGTATAGAAAATTTTTTTCCAAGTCGACGGTCACCAAGAAGAATGATCTCTTTACAACAGCAAAAACAATTGTTTTTGTAGGGTTTAACACCATTTACAGCACAATATAGGCTATACATGGAGGCCATTATAAATGATGGAGGAAGAACCCAGGAAAGCCTCCGAAAGAACTATCAACCCAATAAAAGCTACTGGCAAGCTATCTCCTATAACCACTTCGGCCGAACCGGAGAACTCGAATCCACGCAGAAAGGTAAGATGGCAGTAATCTATAACATTGAGCGCTTTAGATTATTCGGCCACTAGAGACCCGAGCAGGAACAGAGTGAGAGAGATACTAACAAATCCAATGTCAAAGAATACAAATACCCTGTCGTCTGGACTGACTATTGCGATTCATCCAGTCGATTGAAAACGTATATCCATTCGCAACGTTTAATCTAGACAGGATATGTATCCACGGGACCTGATGTCGGATTGGGATTCAAAGTACAGTATTTTACATTAGGTTTTCCGTTGTACAGAAAGAAACGAAGTAGTACTTCCAAAGCCAGGAGATAAAAGGGGAAGACTTCCAAGACTGACACTTCATTACAACTATAAACGCCTACCTAGAAGATAGACCATTCAAAATAGCAAGTATTAAGTGAGGAACGCAAGTCCAATGAGAACTTTAGTGTGGTTATGTGCTTTACGCTCACATCAATACCGTAACATGCGACATCATCGATGCAGACCCTGCCCGCTTCTTTACTGCCGTGGAAAATGATGCCGTACTTCTAACATACGACGGCTGCGAAAGCGATGCCAATCGTATTCCTCTCCTCTTTAATAGATTTCATTGTCACAATGATGCCGTGCGAGTACCATCCTACGGATAATATACATGCCTTTGCAAGAGACTCCAGAAACCACGTCAAGGAAATGCAACCGTCAAAGAAGAATGCAAGTTGCCTGTGTCTTTGACTGTCTACTTCTGCTTGATTGACACCCAAATAACTGGTGAGCGCAATTTATTTATTTAAGAGACGGAGATCATGTTAAGTGGTGGTTTGTAACTTTATGAACTGGAGCGGAAAAACTTACCTGGAGCATGTTCAACGGTATCGGCGCTGTCACTACCTTCCATTGGTTGGACGTTAGAAATATCTTCATGGATATTAAAAAAGGGAGCATTCATAGTTTTCCTTTGGAGGGACGGGGTGCATTTAGAGAGTGTTTGTGAACATAAATAACAATTGCACCCATTTAGACATAAACGCGTTAACCGCTCATATCAGAATCCTATACAAACTATGACTATTTCAAAGGAATATAAACATTCAGGCATTGTGGAACATTATCTTTCCTCTTTAGCAGCACGGATGGTGAACCCTACAACATTTTGCTAGTGTACTTACCCAACAGTTAAAGATTCCTTCAACTGGCTGAAAAAATAGGTCAATAACGCTAAACCAAAGTCTCTAACTGAGTATATTTAAATATGGTTACGAACTGGTAATAAAATTCGTTTAGGTTAGCTCGGCTTTTTTCATCCTATTATTGACTAATTTTTTTCAAGATTTTGTTTACCTGAAAAGTGAGTAAATTGTTGTCTTTTCACACACTTTCTGCTGCTATGGATTAACCAGAACAGCGCTTTCTTTGTATAAAGGGAGGTAACTCCACAGAGTAAATTAAATGATTTCCCCTGCCCAATGCAATTTCAACAGCTAAGCGTATCCTTCTGTCTGTGATTAACTGAATCTCTGTAAGTTTGTTAAATTCCACTTTAAACTTAAGAAACATATCGTAATATAATAACAAGATTTCAATTTTTTCCCATAGCATAACAGTCGCTTTTACCTTCACAAAATAGCCCTTTATTAAGCTAACTGCACAGTGTGAGCTAGACATGCATTATATGTTCGCTATAGGCTTACCTATGATCATCGATTTTCCATGACACAGCGTTTATTTCCTTCTTCATGTTTTGCAATTTTCAATTTGATACTATTGTATAATTATTGTCTCATTGTTACAATGTTTAAAAGGAACACTGTAATATGTTCAAAATGAGTTAGGTTGCATTTGATTTTCTTCAGTTTGAAGTTGGCATTAAGCTTGTGTTCAATGTGAAAAGGATAAACATTGCATTTGAATATGGTCAAACATTCCCGTATGTAGGGATTTCCTCGTGTAACATTAGAGCTTGACTATGCATAATATGTACACGTAACGAATCAAAATGGCAATGGAAAAAAACACATATTGCTGGTAGGACACGAGAGTTTATGTTGACAATTTCACATTTGTTTCTTTGATAAGAAACATTTTTCTAATGATGTCGCCCATGGGGTGAAACAATTATAAAGCATAGTCATTTATTCTACTAGAAGTAAAGCAATTTCATATGAAGATTTTAGTTAATAGAGAAACCAATCCAAGCGTTGTGTAATGAGTTAATGATGGTCATCTCGAAATTGAAAGTAATTTGAAGCTCGATCCTCCCCCCTCTCTCTCTCTCTCTCTCTCTCTCTCTCTCTCTCTCTCTCTCTCTCTCTCTCTCTCTCTCTCTCATATAATATCAAACGGATGAGCCTTATATTGATGTTTTGGCTGCTCAATATGGATTCAGGGCAGCCCATGACATATATTCTACATAATTTAATATTATTATCGACAAAAATAGCACAAAACATCTAACAACAATGGTGCCTTTACTAACAGAGGATAATTAATAAAATTGGAAAATAAGACAATAATCTATATCACGTTTTGTTATGTGTATACGTTTATGTTGAGGAAATTAAATGGATCCATCAGAGTTGTACATTATGTGTTACGTGTAGTTCTATGAAAACTTTCCTCTCTATCCATTTGTTTTTATCTGCATCCACTTTAGCCGATTTCCGGACAAGATCGACAATAATTCGTTTTTGAGGCATGTTTCTATTTTTCCCGAACACTCAGATGTTTATCAGCTTAATGACGTTCTTTTCAACTTTGTTTGCAGCTGCCGTTCATAGGTTTGATTTCATCTCAATGGAAGCCATATCTACGCGCGCTGGCAGAACCACAACACCCAAAATATTCCTGACACATACAATCTCAACCAAGGATATATGTGCAGGTTTCGTACTAGGAGGACATAATTGAATATCCTAAGCAGATTCTTGAACAAAAAATTGGTTTATTCGATGACTTTGCCATCACGGAAGGTCTGATTGACGTCCACTTGTGCACAATAGTACTTGGACAACTGCTCACGCGGTACAGACTGATTGCTTTATATTAGAATTTTAAGATACGCATCCATCAGTAGGACATAAGGTATATTTAATTCACTGACAGCAAGAATTGTGGTCTATGGAATAGTGATACTCAACGACATGAATGTCTTTGTCGATGTCCTTATAGGTCAGTACTGAACAAACACCACGTGACATAGATTATGCTACCTTTTAGAGCAGTACATTTGCGCCAAAAAGGCTTCCTACGAAATGAAACACAAACGTCAATAACACTAAACCAAGGCCTCTGAGCGACTCAAGCATCCAACCTGGTTAGCGTATTTTTTTTTTATTTTTCTCTTGACGATGTGTGTTAAATATGTATGCGTCCTCGTTTACTGATTCTAAATTCACTGTTGGTCGTCACTCTCCGTGTTGTTATGTGACTTGACATAGTCAAGGTGTAAAAATTATGATGGTCAAGTGGTGTAGTTAAATCATTACTATATCTATAATAATGCACGACCCTGCGCTAACCATAGAATCTCGCGCAGCTATACGAGCTTAACAGTGACTAGAGGCATTACAAATATCTTCCAGTCTTAAATGGAATTTATAGAAGGCGCCGAACATATATTTGGAATTTACAGAAAGTGTAGAACTTGTATTTGGAATTTACAGAAGGTGCAGAACATGTTTTTGTGCCAGACACAAAATATGCCGAAAATATTCTTCCCACGTTCGCGCAAACCACTAAATCAACTAGAAAAATAGCAGAAAGAAATGAACAAATATCTAAGAGAACATGCATGTAAAATATATATTGCTCAACCAATGCAAAAGACTATCGACCTTGCTCGTGCTGAAATGGGTGATATAAGGGCTCTAATATCGGTATTATAACCAGAACCAGAAATAGAACAAGGAAGAGAGAAACTGAAGTAAATGACAAAATTTACCGAAAGAATATTGGTTCCATAAAACAACTTGATAGAGTGGAAAAATTGACTGCGTGTGCTTTGCTAATGTTTTGTAATAGAGAAATAGTTTCAAAATCCGAGTGCGCTGATTATGTTGCAAGTTGTTATTTATGCTATAAATGGATACGCTTTGAAGCTGATAAGGCCCGAAAAAGAATGATACAAAACATATTGCTTTTATATCTGAGAATGATGACTCTCTTTAATATTTGAATAACTGACTATCTAGAATACTTAGAACAATCACAAAACAACAATCACAACAAATAACAACAAAAACAACAATCACAAAAACATTGTAGCAGCAGACAGTCAAAAAGCAGATAAAACAAAACATGAGGCAGAATTAGAATGTCAGAATGTAGGTTCTACCCCCGGTGCCACTGGAAGAGGTATTTCTACTCCTGGTACAGTTAACAATGAAAGTGGCCTTATTGCCTTAATAGTGTCCTTGCTGATGTTGTTCGACAATAAATTTTATACGATGAATGACGAGCCGGCAATAATTACCCAGAAATCATTAGAGAAGCAGCTACTATGTGCAGGAGATTATTTACAGGCGGTATCATGGACATTGATGTTTATCGTTCCCTCATTGATGAAATCGTTGATGATTTCTGCAGTGATTGATGAAAATATATCCGTGATAAACAAATAAGATGATCATGCATAATGCCCAATGTTGACCTGCAATGGCCTGGGACATAAAACTACGATTGCTAACTTATAAAGCAATCTACAAAGATGGACTCGCTGATGTTGTTCAGGGTCTATTCAAAAGGATAGCCTCAAAAGCAATACCGATTGCAAAGCAACTGGTAATAAAAGATATTGACGTTGTTCGTGATAAAGGTATTGGTGCTGTTGGTGATGCTGCTAGTAAAGCATTCTTAGCCAGAGGACCGACCTCAACCAGTAAGATTGCCCAGCACCGAAGTTATGCCTGCAAATGTCAGTGAAATATTAAATCAAGCCTAAAATCAAAGACTAGCAGAGTTGGCTGGTGTTCCACTGTGTGAAAAATAAAAAAGTTAACTGCTTGTCCTCGAGTTAGATTATAATAAACATAAATAATGTTTAAACATTTATCTGCTCCCGAATTTGTCATGAATGTACCTGTCCTCAAAGTAGATTAGGTACGTGATTATCAATATTATTCGTATGATGCACAAAAAACCATATCAGCGTGGAAGACGTGAGCGTGTTCTAGATACAAGTAGATTTTTGTACCCACTGAATCATTTATTGAAACATATGTGTAATGTGCTTTGATTTGGATGTTTTTACAAAGCTATTCCAATTTATCAGTCATATTTCTATGATGTCTGCAGTGTGGCAGTTTGTAGACATGTGTACCACAAGCGCATCATGCCGCATATATGTAGCATGATGTTACACCCAATAACGCTATCCTGGCAACAGGCCTATCACTCCTTACACTAACCTTTTGATGCTGCGAGTCAAGCGAGGCACCTGTTAGTACCATTTTTGCAAGTCTTTGGCATGACTTGGTCGGTAAGCGAACCCACGACCTCCCAGATCCGAGGCGGTTGCTCTAAGCACTCTTGAAGTAAAAGATGGTGTTTTGAAAACGATTGATTCTGAATATTGAGATGATGTAAAAGATTTGTTTGTTAATATTCGAATTATGGTTCTGTTCAGCAGTGCAACATATAGTTTCGATGGAAGAAACATTGAATTATCCCTGGAAAACTTTGACTTTGCCACGACGATATTGAGTCTAGCAAGTTATTCCGATGATTATTCAAGATCAGCTGGTCCGTCAATGATGTTTGTAAGGGACACCAGTGATCATCCTTAATATATATATTATGATATAAGAGGACACCTCCAATATAGAGTTTCTGCTGACGACGCAGACGCTCCAGTGGTTCAGGGTGCGAATCCAGAATTCAACTTAGGAAAAGCATCGTGTCAGTCAATGCTGAAGTATGGAAGTAGATTTCATGTGCAGTTCCACTGACACGTATCTTTAGATTTTGAATGTGTGTCAGAAATGGATTTACTTGGAGCAAAGCTTACGGTTTTCCTTGTAAGAAATGCAACTGAACAAGATGCAAATGTCGACCATCTGGTATTGCTTTTAAAGTAATATTGACAAAACGTTCATTGCGGATGCTATCAATGATACCCTCACTCTATTTTATAGATCAAGATTAGCATGGTTGAGGATGTTCACATATAGTGTTCAAGGCAATATTGACAGTTTATTCACATGTCAGATAGCATCACAGGAAGGTGTCTCTGAGCAGAAGAGAGGGTGAACAGACAACTTTGCCTGAGACGTTTATCTAAAAAAATAAAGGTTTCTGCAGAGGCTGAGTAAGAAAAGACGTCAACAACGCTAAACGAAAGTCTCTTTCCACACGATTATGTATTTAATCGTATAATAAAATCTTTGGTTAGTTTAGCGTTGTTGACGTATTTTTATGATTTTGTCAGGCGATTTTGTTTGCTCGTAAAGCGACTCAAATGTTGTCCTTCAACATGGTACTTATGAACCTTGTTTACAAACGTACAAAAATTGAATTCAATACGAATATGAACTGATTTTATATCTCGTGATTACCCTATTGATTCAATATGCGTGGACCGCTCCATTGGCCATGTGCTTAAAACGTCCGCTTCTGATGCCACACTGCAGACATAGTAGCGATATAACTGAAATTGTGTTAAAGCTAGGTTAAATATCCACATCACTCACACACACATACACACACACACAATTAGGTTCAATATGTATGACAAATTGGCTGCAACGGTAGTGGCCTTATTTTACCATATACCATATTAAACACAGAATTTTTCGTTGATACATAAAATATAACCTAACATCAGTCAACTTAAATTTCAAATATACTTATAACATTAGGTTTGCCGAATAGGCCAAACAACAGTACTGTTAAAACTACAATATATACCATATTGCACCACTATATCACTGCGAGTAAGCAGACTCGAACTGCTTGTTTACAGTAGAGATTAGAATACGTCATTTAGGGCCATCTGCTTAAATTAGATCTTCACTGTCCTAGGTGAATCTCTTGGAGATACCGCTCAGGGGTCTTTGTCAGGTAAGCTTTATTAATAAAATAATCCCGAGAATATTCTGACTCACTTGTTGCTTTATCTTCTTTTTTGACTTGTTGCTTTTGATTGCTTTGATTGTTATTTTGGTGATAGTTGTTTTTCTTATTTTTGAGATCAGTGCTTTTGCTATTGTTGCAAGCATTCAAGATAGTCATCTATTCTGTTCAGCGTCGTAGCGTATCCATTTATACCATTTATCACGACATACAACACCATTTCCGTACTCTGAGTTTTAAAACATTTTCTCTTGTATCAAAACTACGCACGGCGAACGCATATACTTTGGTCATGTTGTCAATCTGTTTTATGTAAGCAAGACTTTGTTCGGTAAATTTATCATTTACTTTAGATTTCAACATGTATTAATGTACGTTCTTTGCATTGATGTGTATTACTAAACAATGAACAATATTCACTGATACTAGTTGTCTCCACCATCAGCAATGACTTCTAGATATGGAAACGTGACACCAGGATTCGACAATTTAGCGGTCAGATAACTCTTAACGTAATACCATAGTCAGAATATAACACATGTTTAATTTTAGGAACATAAATCAAACCAAATGCGTTACTATTGCGTGTGTTATTATTTGGATCGTATCCATAGCCTTCATCCCGTACTGGTTTATCTGAGCTGAGTGTTTAACCCCGAGAATATAAAATTGATTGGCTCAGGCATGCGCAAGACACCTGCCTTCTGCGTGAGACGAAATACAGTGGAATCACAGCTTGTGAGTTGTGAGTATTCATTACATATTTATTCTAATATTTACACAATCACACGTATTAGTCCTTCTCTAATATGATGAAAATGAGATTTTTAAGCCGGGATATCATTCGGTGCTATTTTGATAACGAGATTTTATCTTCACCGAATAATCATGGATGCTACGTGGCTATGCTTGTCCTATGGAATGCTCTACATAGAACTATCTTACACTTCTTCCTGTTTTCTTTTCCCACAAACAGTGAACTAGATTATCTGCATTACAAACTTTACAGGATATCTTAGATGAGGAGGTATTTATGTGTCAGGCAGGAAATGTAAATTAAGGAAATTGCCATCCTCGAGTTTCTACAGACATCAAATTCCAGGCGATGTTGAAAGCAAATATTCTTTTGTGTTTACATATCTGACACGTATACCTACATTTCCATGATTAGGGCATTTCCACCCCGCACACACTCGTTTGAAAATTTCTAATTTATTAAAGCTGGAATGTCCCTAACAGTATAAAGAACAACAAACATCCAATAACAGAAATAAATAGGTTGCTCGGCTAAAGATTTAATTGATGTCTTGAGCACACATACATCAATTTTACGACTGAACCATGTTACCTGAATTTGCCATTACGCGAGATAATAGTTCGCTCCGCCTATCGAATAACGTGGCATGACGTCCTGTAAACCTCAGACAAAACATTCGCTATTTGACAAAGGGTTGTGTTTCAGTTGCAGTAATATGTTTATTACAAATGACTTTTAGTATTCTTAAAAATGTACGATTACCAATCTACATATATTATACTACAGTATACAATATTTATATTGTATTTGTATTGCAAATGCGTATATTATTGATTTAGGTGTTAATTTCAGCGGCTTGAGAACATGTCTATGTAAATGGAAAATACGTCCAAAAGGTGTTACACTCTCTTATCACTATCAAGTGTAACTTACTTTTATGCATCTACCTCTCATCTAAATGATTGAAAACACCAGAAAAAATCGTAAATATTTGTTGTTTATAAATATTGCTATGTGTCAAATATTTACACAAATTTTACATCTATACTCTGTTTATGTGTGCGTGTTAGTGTCTGTGTGATTTGGATGTTTTACATAGCATTTACAAATTTTCGGTCACATAGCTATGACGTGAGCAGTGTGGCAGTTTATAATATATTATCTAGCACTGGGGAATCAGGTCACAGCCATATAACATGCTATCCGAGACAATCTCATTATCCAGACACCAGGACGACGAGTCCTAACAGTATCTGCTTAATAGCGAATGAGATGTAAGGCAGCATTGAGTACAAGTTTGATAAGTCTTCTAGGACGCGTTTAGGGTTCGAAACCGCGACCTCACGCATCATCCGAGGCGAACTTACTAACCAATTGACAACCGGAATGGTAGGCTCTCTTGCTGATATGTAGTTTTGATTAAACATATGAATACAATGGGAGTTAAATATATGAAACTAATGTTGTATTTTCTTCATTCATGAATAATTGCAATTTTCATTCCCCACCCTTCCTGGATATTGACTGTCATAATTACAAAGTCCCCATTGACTCCATTTTACCGTAATTGATCAACAATACACGAGCCATTGCAGTATTCATACATATTTGTGATAATCAAATTTTACTATTGCGACAAATAGTTTGTCTGAAGAAACTGCATAGGTAGACGATAAGTCAATTAGTGACGATTTAAAAACTCACCTGATGAATTTAAATGCATGTACAACAGTTTATTGCCTATCTTATCTTCTAACTTCCAAATCACTCTAATGCGTGTGTTTAGGTACAGCCAAAATGACGCCAAAGCATGTGTTTCGGTAAAGACAGAAATAGCTTATTAGATAAATTCTGAAATCGGAATAGAGACCATTCCTGCCTTTATTTCTAAATTATATTCTTGCTGATTATAATGTCAACGGTTATTTAGTATCAGTATAGTTTCTTTAACTATACTGCACAAACAATTACATGACTTGTTCTCGCCAAATTTCATTTAATTCCTTTAGCAACGTTTTTGTATATATATGTATATATATATATATATATATATATATATATATATATATATATATATATATATATATATATATATATATATATATTAACTAATTTGAATTGAAAAATACTCTTTAATTTTGTAGCTAGTTTATGGCAATCAAGACCATGAGAAAGATATCTACGTCATTTTTGTAGCATCATCTCATAACAAAATTACGAAATAAAATTTTAAAAGAATGATAATTGTTCCTTATATGCGAGTAGTATGATAAAGAGGTATATATTTTCTTGTCTTTAATGAGATACAACTCTTTGGTACCTTTTGATACAACGCTTTTGTACGTTGATACAACTCTTTGGTTTCATTTAATACGCTTGATCGCTGATAAATTGCTGCTACAAAGCTGAGCAAAAGATATCAAATTCGCAATTGGCCCCCTCTTCATTTACACGCATAGTGAACTAAAATATAGACAACCAATAAGATCACGATGCAAGCAGTATTATTATCTCTGATTCTAACTTATCACCTGCTTCGCTCGATACACAAGTTTATATTGTGTATCTCTGTATGAAGATTATCTTCCTAAATGGCCCAATGAATTGACTCCAATCAGGGAGCTGATCGTTTATCATTGTAAGTGTCTTTCATGACGACTATAATAAACATATCAGATTTTATAATCAAGTATTCCAAGTACATTAGACTTTCAAAGTGGTGGATTGTGCTTTTTATAAATTAAAATGCCTTAACATCGTGTTATACCCTGTAAATAATTATGCGAGTACTGTATATCATCCACCATTTTTACAATATGAATAAACAATTTATTAATATTATCCCATCAAAACCTGATGGATTTAGCACATCGAACCTTAAATATGGTACATGATTTACAATTCTGAACGAATTGCATCTGAACAGGCACATATTTTTTATTCATCTTCACACTCCACGGGCATTCCCATCAACCTTTCACTGCAATTTTTAGTACAAATGTTCACATATATAGAGGATCTCGGTTGGGTAATGATTTAATGTTGAATTTATGAAATGAGTTGAATAATTTGCAGCTTTTGTGAGCTTTTTCGAGCAAAAGTGGACATTATTCAACAAGTCTCATAAAGTTTATATTATATAATTACCCATTTGAGATTATTTTTATCACATAGTTTTATGTGAGTAGAAATTATTTAGATAGAAAAAGACTACATTATTTCATTGATTCTGAAAGACGGTTTACCATTCATTTTTTGTGCATACAATATAGTCACAAAGTTGAAATGGCAAAAGTAGATTATATTGTTTTAAGAAGTATAAATCAAAGGAAAAGATTCCGTCCGAATAAACAGAACATTTTATAACGACAAAATCATTTTCAAAATAGAATGATCAATGCGATGTGATGCTACCACGTTGTTTAATTCAGTACACAATAAGCCTAGAGAACATGTTTACCCTAAAAGTTTGTTTTCATAAAAAACATTACATTGCTGCTATTTTCATGTGCAATAGGATTGGTAGATGCAAGTATTCCCACATTTACTGCAATGCATTTGTGATTGGATATTTGCAGTATTTGATTCAGAATATTATACTGTACAGAAGACGTAAGAGAATTTCTTTTGATTTCGGAGTTTCATCCTATAAATTACATACTGCGTAAAGATGCTGTGGTTGGATAAATTTATGTCAGTTAGGAAACCTATGTATGTCCAGATTCACCTGTGAACATAGGTGAGTTTATTTACTTCTTTAAGTTAACATGAAAAGCACACTTGTATAGACAGTGGAATCTGTATCTATTTTACAGATATACCGCCCCCTCCACATCACCCGCTATTAAATAAACAATGCCCCTAGTTTCAGTCCTTATTGTTATTTTTATCTTGCAGCTTTGCGCCATTTTGCTTAGGATGATATTGCTATACATGACATACGAAACCCCCGTGGGGGCACCATATCCAGACAGCCGAGATAATTTTTCTCAATTTCCTTTCGCGAGTCGAGCAAAATATGGCCCAAAAAAATGTTATTCTGGAAAAGACATTCAAGAAGGCGAGGTTATAAACATTTTCCCACGATCCAAACTAATCAATAAAGAGGATACTACACAATAAATGCATGGGCTTATTTGGACCAATCATTATCACATAAAGTGATATTTTAACGTGTGGTAATATCAAAAATATCAAACTGCACTTACTATAGGAAAACTGTAACTATTATGTGATAAATGCATATCTGGTGTATCTGGGATTTGTATTAATTAGGTACAAGCACCGTGAATCACCTTTCATTAAATTTTATCCTTTATCGTGCAACATACAAAATCAGAAACGAAAATGTCTTTTCTTTGCTGGCAGACATCTACAAAGTTTCATTAACATCTGCAGCCATGTTCCTGGACTAGCAAATATCTTCTTAACTAAGAAATTGATTATTTTCCATACTTTTTTTTCATAACTCAATGATAGCTCTGTATTTGTATGTATTTGTGTCTGTCCCTATTTTACTCTCTTTCACTGACGTATGACCTCTTTCATACGACCTGAAACGCATCCTAGTTTGGTCCCATTGGTTTGGTCCTATTTTCACATAGAGAGTTTGTATTCTCTCCGATGTGAATATAAAAATACACACTGATAGCTGCAGTAAATAAATTCTTAAGAAATATAAAAGAAAATGTAAAATAATATCGGCTAATATAATATTATCAAAACAAAGCAGTCTATGCTGATCGACCTGCTTGACGCAATCAAGTCAATGTAGATGCGTCAGACTTGGAGCAGAAAAGACTGGTGGATTCAGGTGAAAAATGTGTTCTGCACAAAACCAGAAACAACATTTTCGCAACTCCCAGCAACCTGAACATACATGTCCCGCTCCCACTGCAACATACTCTACCGGGCCCATATTAGATTGGTCAGCCAAATCTGTACCCAACCCACTGAATTCTAACCGATAGCGTGTAACAGCGATGCATTGTATATTGGACGGAACTGGTGGATACTTTGCATGTTTGACATCGAAAGTAATGCTACGTACGAGAGGGAAAACATTATATTTATATCTGAGGGAAAGACATGTGTACAAGTACCGGTCAGCTTAGAAAAAATTGCTTATTTATCTTTCCATTAAAATTGTAGCCTCCCCTTTTCTTAATCATGTAGGAACATTATTCAAATTTGAATAACTTAATTGTTATTTGGATGCGGTATTCACATACATGAGGCACAGAAATATTTGTTTGATAAGACAAGATATAGAAAGAGTTGTCATATCGAAATCTTTGCTAACGAAGATGATTTTGTAACATGACATTATTCATGTAATGTGAATGTAATGCATTCAGTCAAAACCATGGTCAAGAGTATATATGTGTTCTATATTCTGTTTGGGACATTCCAGTCATTATAAATTATATTTTGATTAAAGGTCCGATTAAAAATGTTGCTACAAAGTTCTGTCCCTTTTCGACAATATTACAAATATTGGTACCATGTCTTTCAAAAAAATATTATGCAAACATAAATCTCATAATATTTCATGACATGACATTTGCATTCATGAATGATAAGTACGTTTATTTACTAATTTTTCCAGTTAGTACGTTTCTAAGTTGAAATCTTATTAAAGATGGCAACGGGAACTATGATAGAGGAATTAATATGTCCAGTATGTTTGGAGTTCTACACAGACCCAAGGCTTCTTCCATGTCATCATTCCTTGTAAAAAGGCTTGCCTTTTGGCTCTTCGTTCTAAGAAGGATGATGCTAGTGATTGCGAGCTACAATGCCCAAGTTGCAGACATATATTTCAATCAAAAGATGAAACGAACGTAGAGTCCCTGCCAAAAAACGTTACTCTTGCATCAATTGTGTGCAAATTTCAGGAGTCAGTGACAGGTGACAGAGATTGCACATGTGACATTTGTGAAGAGGGTCAAAAAGCAAGGGCGATAAAGAAATGCTTACAATGCCAGTTAAACTACTGCAGAATATGCCTGGAACAACTGCATCCGCAGAAAGGAGCCTTGGCGCATCATAAGCTTGTGCATGTGATGGATTCACACGAAGATAAATTTGAAATTGACAACGCATGCTCTGTTTTCTTGCCATCGCCATCAACAATCCAATCCTTTGGTACCCAGAAATATGACCAGCTGCATGGAGGAAGATACTGCAGATCCTGTGATGAAATTTACACTAAGGGAGACAAAATGTCCGGAGAAAAAAATCCATGACAATCATGACACAACTGAAATGCGGTTAGCACTGAGAAAGAAAAGGGTAATATATACTTTTATTTATGACATTTTATCTCCTATTTTGAATGGCTGCAAAGTAACCACAAAGTTAAACAAATTGTTCCCGTCTTTTCTGTTCTCTGCCCATTGTTGCATCTAATAATTATTGTTGCAGACGACATAGCATTCAGATATAACGTTTATTGCCTATGACTATATTTTCACATTTCATGATGTTTAAGGACTTTGAATGAACATGACCTGTTCAGAAAATGATGTAATGTAGAATATTATGAATCGTGCCTTTCCATTTTCATTTTCTAACTAGAGTCACAAATTTAAGTGAAACGATTGCAACAAATGATGACCGCTAAATTTATTTATTTATTTATTACTGTATTATATGATCTTTATCATGTGAGAAGTAGGAACACCCTCTTCTCAATAGAACTTGGTAAAAAACAATTTCCAGCTGTCGTCATCAGGGTAAGATGAGTTTCAATCTCTTGAGCAACACAGATTTGTATACACAGACTTTTATCTTTAACATTTTGCATATTACGATAATATTATTTGAACTACAACTTCTAAAGGCGTTTTAATAGAAATAGTTATGAACCGATAGGTTATGAGAATGCTTTAGTCATTGATTGTTTTGATATGCATTAAGCAGACGAAACAACAATATTTATATATGAGTATATAAACATGAGTAACGTATGTTTTTCAACTCCCGTTTTAGGAGGAGCTTGAATATATGCTCTCCAGGCATCTGGATGACGAACAAGACTTAGAAAAGGGACTGGCTGATACAACCAGTTTTATACAGCTCTTGAGAGTAAGCTTTTACAACTGTATTATATATTAGTAATACTGATATGGAGAGACACAGCAATGCAAACAAAGACAGATGCAGATATACCGGGTTTGAATTTTTATCTAGTTATGCATGGTGGAGGTGGTGTATAGGTTGGTGCTTGCATTCAAGACAATGTTTGCAGTTCCTTAAAGACTCCAGTTCAAATCTCTTAGAATATTAATTAATTATATTATTAATAATAGAAGTTATTTATATTACAAATGTTTCTGAATATTATCAAGCCGTCTCATATGCTACTGAGGGATCTTAATCACTTGGTAAACATTTGTCTTTCTCAGAAGTATTCTCTATATATGCATTGGTTTTGGACTCTGAAATTCGGGGTGACTGTGCTTATTCTAAGTTGATTTAAAGACTGCATACTATTCAGGAATGCCTATACCAGCGATTTCGTATCATCATTTTATGTTGTTGTATCATGGCAAGGAGAGCGTATGGTTAGTGGCAAGGAGATGTGCGATGTAACACCGAGGGACATGTCCGATTGTATAGAGATTGCGAATACAAATTTCCTTGCAATGTATGATTACCTTATATGTAAGCACTCATACAATTATTTGTATCTTCGTTTACATCATCCTAAAGTGGAAGTTATAATTTTGAACAACTTTGTGTGCTTTAAATTTTAAAGATTTGCTTTCAGTTGAAACCACGAAATTTAACCAAGACCACTTTTCGTTCGTACATTATATTTTTTCTCATGTATTTGTTCAACGATTAATTTTTAAATTCTTATATGTTCTGCTACGGCAGCGTGAAGTATCACGTTTAGTGATTTTCTGTCTCTGCTTAACCAATTGTAATTCTGAGCTCAAATGAAGCGTAATGATATAAATATGAATAACATCCAATGCTAACTGTATAAAAGACATTTGTCTTCTTTTCTGTTGACATTTCAAACAGATGGTTGCTTGATGTAAACGAATCTAAAAAATCCTTTTTGAAAAGCATGTCATCATGCTAATATTGGTAAGAAAGAGAGGATGTTAAACTCATAAGAAGATTTTTGTAAAGACATTCAGGGGAGCCATATTTTAAAAGTGATATTTGATGCGATGTTAGAGTACAAAAGTCCAAACAAAGCTGACAAAAATCTAGTTTGTTACAATCAAAATATATTTCACCTAAACAGGTTATTAGAATCAAATCTCTTTAGGGTCAATCTTATTGCATTACGTTGAAAATTTGAATGACACTTTATTTCAGTGGACACAATTATTTGCAATACGTACATCTGAAAGGCAACAATAATATTAATTGTAAATATTTGATATATATCAACGGATGAAAATTTATAATGACTAAGTTATTTTGTATTCATTTATTTGTTATATATGTTAATTTGTTTATAAAATGTGCATGCAGAAAAGGGTGGAAGAAGAGAAGGCTGATCTTGTTCAAAAATTTGGAGAACTGGCAGAAAAAGCAGAAAGGAGAAAAATGTTAGCAGAAAATAGGATCGAAGAGGAAATGAAAGTGAGAATTACTTCTCTCGAGAGTCGTTTACGGGAATTAGCTGATCTTAAGTCAAAGACAGGGTTAAAGATAGCTGCTTGTTTTGAATTGGTCAATCTTAAAAATGATGATCCACGTATTTTTCTGATGGTAAGTGTTCAAGCAAAGGCAAGAGACACCAATTTTCTGAAACATACCAATTTTCTTAAACATATCATTTTTCTTAAACATCACTCTCACTCTCGTGGTGTTAAATGATTACAGTTAATATCACACGCATGACCTTTTCATAACAACGAGTTGACAGTTTCCTATATACTTATTTCATGTTGTCACAGCAAATTACTGTACGAAAAGGGCTGCAAGTTTAAAACAAATATGATAGTTTCACTATTGTTTAATTATGCATATAAGGAAATTTTTGGTTCGAAAATAGATATTCGAAGTTTATCTGAGACTTCTTCAGAAAGAAAAGTTATATCTCTTTTTATATCTATCCAAACATATTCTTAAACTAAACTAAACTAAATGTATTTTTTATGTTTTCAGAAATTTAAGAACCTTCAACAAGAATTTGGAGCAAGGTAAGCGAGCTTTCGCAAATTTCTTCTTTTGTAAAAGTTTCATTTCGTTTCCTTCAAAATGTATTGGAGCTGAAAGTTTTCGTCACTGACAATACAATTAGCCAACATTTTTGCTAGAAATACATACTGGTTGGATGGAGATTTTCTCAGCTACACCTTTCTCTGCCCAGCCCCGGGAGTAAGCAGTTAGAGCTTCCGCTCGGGTGCTGGAGATCGCGGATTCGAATCCCTTGCTGAGTCATATGAAGACGTATAAAATGAAATTAGCAGCTGTCTCGCTTGGCACTCAGCATTATGAAGTTAGTGTTAGGACTATTCGGCATGGTGTCAATATAAGGTGACTATGTGGGATATGATAGAAATTTATGTTATATACTGCCAAACTGCTGATATCATGGAGATATGACTCAAACAGTGGTATTTCTGCGTTCAAAATCCTAATCACACACGCACACACACGCACACACAAATGATACACACTATATGTTTATCGAGAGGGTCACTTCTGAGTGGTGAAATAATACACTGGCAAAATTATTTTACTACCAGCAATCGTTATGTTCGTCTACCCCAATGATCTAAGCCTGTCATAGACCAGTAAAACGTATGCATTGACTTTTCTTCAATCAACCGATGTTGATCAATCAGCAGCACACGTTTGAAATAGCTCGTCCTAAACTAATAAAATGATAACCATCACACTTGGCATATACACTTTTTCACAATTTGTTAGTACTAAAGGGAAATAACACTCCTTAGGTATCCAGTAGGATGGCTATCATAGCCAAATTAAAACTGGTGATATTGTTGCTGCTCTACATTAATTGGTAATTCATAATGTGGTTTTCACTGACAGACTTCTTATAATGCATATTTGGTACCAAAAGAAAAATGGTATTGATCTCACACCGACTATGGTTGAAATGGTAGCCACTTTGAGATGTTTCTCATCGGTATCCTTCCTGAACAGATGATCGCATTTAAACAGGTTACCGCTACATACATTTAATTTGATACCAAGTTGGCCGTAACTGCAAATTGCTTTTAAGCTTTCTAAGTATGACAAAACTGATACGTATTGTTTATGGAATTACTACTAATAATTTATAGTAGATCTGAATTAGATCTGATATTCAACATAGTCTGAACGGGAGCCATTGTCAAATTTTGTTATCGCAACTTCACCTAAATACTAAATCATTTCTACATGAAGCTTTAAAAGTAAGGGATATTTTGTGTTGGAGGAAAATACAATTAACTCAAACCTAATCACCTTGTAAGCAGTCTTGAAATAGTGTTTATTACTGTTTCTCCTGATTTCATAATCATACCTATGTTTTTGACGCAAGAAGTGATAGTTCCAGATTGAGCACTTGAGAATTAAGATATCAATGGTTACATGATGGAATCCTTAAAATTCTTTTTGTATTGCTGAACGTTAGTCATTCGATTACAATCCACACAAAACTTATAACGAGAATTAAACTGTATCTTTCATACTGTTAGAAATTAATAATGATTGTAAATGACGATCATTATCACAATGTAAATAAAGCATTCTGATATGTAATATATATATATATATATGTGTGTGTGTGTGTGTATGTGTGTGTGTATATGTGTGTGTCTGTATGCTGACAATACTAATCCAAACGTTTGACCTACTGATCATATTTATTCGTTTCGTTTATTATCTACTTAATTCAGAACGGGGAATTACATAGAACAAAAGGTTTTGACAGATTGTGCCTCTTCCATCCTATTTGATCGGTTAAAGAGCGACATTATTTCCAACGCCATGAAGGATTTCTGTCCATCTGTGAGACGTCGCCAGATTCCTGGTTAGTAGAAGGCAATATTCAATAAAAATGCATGATTAGAAAAACGCTCTTCAAACATAAATTCTAGCAATTATGTTAATGTTGCAGGAGAACAATGAATTCGATAATACGTCAATATGGAATGAAAGATGATTACCAAGTTGCACATAAGTATATGAAATTAAAGGGAAGTTGTACCTATTGTGGATATCACGGCAAAATAAATAGATATATTTTTTTATTGAAAATGGAATATAATTGAAAATGTAATAACGAAATCTGTGTGCCATAGTTTAGATTTGTAAACTAAATGTTACATGTATCATTAACTATTATATAATATTAACAAAGAAAACCATATGCACTATATCAAAGTCCTGAATTAAGCTGACCCAAATAATGTTTGAATTTTTACGGTGCACCAGCACTGTTAAGCACTGTTAGGCTATTTAGTGCCATACAAAAGAGGTATATGTGAGATCCTTTAAAAGTGGATAAAGGTTTTCGAGCAGCGATATAAAGCCAACGAGATGAAAGTAAAACGATAAGATAGTAACCGTATTAAATAAAGTTTACTGATCAAATTGAAATGTAAATGGATGTTAATGAACACAGATAAAAAGGTATTGAAAATAAGGGATGATATGTACGTTATATAAAACTGCTAAAAATGACGGTATAAAGTTATAATTTAGAATAAATGTTTACAACTTTGATAAATTGTATAATACATGTCACGTTTATTTTGTATCAAAGTTCCTTCATGTCTTACACATTGGTGTACTGATCGCGCGTAGGTCTAGTGGGTCTTTGCCTTTTAGTACATATAAGAATGATCAGTTCTAATTCTTGCAATGGCTACCTCCTCCCTACGGATGGATCTGTAGAAAGGAGTTCATTGTCCTAATATAGCCTTGATTGCATGAAGTTTGTTATTCACTGCATCATTCAATGATGCCTGCCGCTTCTGAAGTAAAGACTCGCTGATACTAAAATCAGATGGTTCTATGGATAGGACCATTTTTTTCAGCTCGATCTACTTTTCGTTACCTTTAGTGCCAATATAGCTGGATAACCAACAGTATGCTATGTTGTAGGAATTACTCAGCTATGTATGTATGACGAGATAGTTTGAGATTGGTCAGCTTGCACTCATAGAAAATTATGTTTGATGGAAGATATTCTGGCATGAAGAACATTGAACATATTACCTATTGATCATCAAATATATATATATATATATATATATATATATATATATATATATATATATATATATATATATATATATATATATATATATATATATATATATATATATATATATATATATATATATATATATATATATATATATACTTTGTGAAGGACCCACTATGAGATGCAAAGATGCCAAATCAAAATTATTTGACGAATCTTCAGCAAAGAAATGTTTGCATAAATGCCTTCAAATTGAGCATACAATGCCAACACAGTCTATTCCTAATCAAATGTTACCGTTTTTGCTTACTATAAAAACACATTATAAGCAACTACTTGTAAATACTGAAACTAAAATTGATTATATTATATTGAAATCATTGAGATAATAAGAGCTTTGAACTTTAAAACAAAACCATGCCGATTAGCCATGAAATATAGTTGCCTTCGTTAAAAGTCAAAACTTCTTCAGATTTTTTATTCTGGCGTGAAGTACTTTACATTTAAACAAAATATTTCAAGCTGCCAAACATGTGGAGAAACACTTTAGATGTGTTAGAATGGTGGAAGAGTCCTTAATTTAGAGAATTTGTGAATATCAGTGGTCGATTTACTGTTACAAGTCTCCATAATAATGGCTTCTCTAAAAAGTTGCCATTACAATACATGACTTTCAAGCCGTAATTAATATTCTAGATGCCTTATATACCATGATCCTATTCCGTTAAATATAATTACGTTCACATTTTGGATGCAAGAAGATTCATCTTGTACGATTGTATACAAAATTATGTCTCGTGTCATTGAAATATATTAGACTTAATGTATCATTACTAATCAGCAACATTCGAACAATAGTTATAATATTACGATACTCAGAATAGTTAAAATCAGAATCTTTAACACGAATGTAGATTTGATGATATAGAAACACACATATATGTTTTCATCTTCACTTCTGTGCAACCTTTGCAGTGATTCAATGTGACTTTTTAATATTGGTACTAGTGTTGCTTTCCGTCAACTGTCTATAGAAGCCTTTGCTTACCATTCAGAAAATTGATCGTTTTCTTACATCGAATAATAACGCCAAGTGCTACACTGATATTCGTCTCAAATCACTGACGGCATCAATGATGGTGTCTACATCCAAGGTTCAAGACGGGTACGAATGTTAACAATGGAGTTTGCGTTTTTCTTCATTCATTGAGGAATGTCTTAGAGAATTATCCATTCCAAACTATGAAAGTTTCAATACAGCATGTTTATTACTATTCTTAAAGAAACATACGTATCAATTACAAATCAGAAATTACATGGGTGTTCTAGGGTTTTTCTTTTCTTTTTATACAAAACCAGCCATTATAGATATATCACCAAAGCCAGTGAACATGACGATAGAAATTACCAATGTTCAAATAGTAGGTACTATATCTGCAGAAGTAGAATGGTTATCATTAAATGAGGCTGTTATATATCAAGTTGACTACAGTTGCAGACCAGATGAAACAGTTGTGCTTAATGATGTTACGGAAAGCAGATGTAGACTTACAAACCTCAGATGGGATTCAACGTATACTGTGAATGTGACTATGCAATTACTGAATGGATCGAGAGTCACCTTCGACAAACAAAGGTTTAAGACTGATCCAGAAGTAAAATGTAAGTAGTTGTAACTATTAATTATCAAGTATAAATACCTATTTATGTCAGAGATGTCTCTGTTTGTACAAATATATTCATGAATATTACTATAACTCTGACCAATGATCCTGATATACAATCATTGGTACATGGTATCATTGAAACGTATTCTTTTGATCAAGCACCTTTTGTTATTTTTGGTGTTTTTGAGAACTACAAATGTACTTTAATAAATATAAATGTTCGTATGAACTTTAGCTGTGATGTGTCTCTAAATGACCTGGCAAATGCAAGAAGCTTATTATCAAGGATTTCATTGCTTGATGACAAATGAATCATTCTTTCCAGTTTTACCTCGAGAGATGTAGATATTGATATAGACATAATAATGAAGGTTCAGTCTGTATACTCAAGTCGAGATAGTAATTGCCATGTTATTCGGACGGTCTGGGTTTACGGAACCAAATAATAACAAAGTGAATATGGAACGGTCAGCCACTTTTGTGCTAGTCTTAGTACTTTAAACAATCTCTAATCTGAAATACAATTAGGCGGTCCAGACGATATGGAATGGAAATGTTAATACGGGAAACAAGGTTTCTGAAAATATTAATTCCCATAAAAAGTTTCCAGTCAGTCAGCCGAAAATTATATGCATTTGGGTGGTTTATGCCTACCTGACTGCCAAATAAAAGTAGTGGCAATTCATATTTCGGGTTCAGTAAATGCAGTTTAAAATTGTGATGATAAGCAAGACAAAGTCTCTACTGATGCAGAAGTTAATATGAAGTCTTCTACTGTATCCTCTTTATCTGCTATTCTAGTTTCACATGTTTAGTAACAAATACTTACTTATATCTGTACTTAAAATTAATATACGCTCTTATCTAAGTCTTGGGTTGGTTTACATTGAAACTGGGTACCTTACTTAATAGTATTGCCTAATCATGGGTATATAGTAACTGTTGCGTACCAAAGCTCTCTCTTGAAGCTTGTCTTATTCCATGTTTTGGGCGGACCTAATTTGTGTGGGTTTACTTCATGATGAACTAACTTCCCTATTACATATTACCTACAACAGTATCAAATTTATTAAACAAACTCTGGAATTAGTACGAGTTGTCTCATGCAGAGATTGGAAGGCCTTACTCTGGTCTGCAGATCATTAGTAAGATCTACTCTTGCTTTGGCTAGATGGTATATTAATTAGCTTGTAAATCATCAATTCAGATACTTGATCCGATACATAATCAAAGACTTATCATGTATATTAAACAAAGATTATATCATATAAGCGAAATTCCCTCTCAAGTATAAATGTACTAATAAAATATCTATCTTCTCTACCATCAAATCCTCCATATGATTTAGTCATTGGGCTCAAATTGCGAACCCTGTTTCTTCAGAAACCAAACTTCTTTAAATCCTTTGGCATTCGAATAGCTCAGTTAAAGATATAAATAAATCAATGTTGTGTACAGCACAATTATATGATCCAAATTGACCATCAGGGTTATCTTTCCGTCTAAGTTTAACTTTACATATTAATAAATGTCCTGAGCACATCCATTCCTGCTTCAGAGTAAATTCAGTGAAGTTGGTTTCTCCTATCTTTGGCATACAACTCTCTACACGAATTGTACGAATGACGGAGTCAAGGTTCAGGCTGTCATCGTAACACTCCATTTCTCCATCTCGAACCGGTTACTGGCATACTTTAAGCTTTTGACTACACTGGAATCATTCAGACATCAAGGTAGACCAAATTTCAGCATCTTCTCGGATACCATTTCCACATTCGTCCTCTCCACCCCACGACCGGACATCACCTAAGCTAGTTAACTATCCGCAAAAATTGGCGCCCGTGTTAGTTCCCGATGCTATTGCCTCCTCTGCACACACAATCCTTCGTCCTAGATTATAATACAAATACGGAGAAAGTAGCCTCATATGTCTAGAATTCATATATGCGCCCTTGAAAAAGAACTGTACTGTTTGATGCCTAATAATATTGATATAGATTGTAATGATATGAAAATAAAGTAGAATAAGGAAGTCTAGCAGTCACACGTTCCAAATAGAAGATTCTATATACTGGCTTCAAATATTATATCAATCAGCAGTTACTGCGTACGCAGATAAGTATGCGGAACGAGAGAAACGCTAGCACACGTCAGAACATGATATCCATTCAAATATATCCCCATCATAGAAGAAATCACAGACATCCCCAGCAGAGAAGAAATCACAAAAATGTGTCAATCGCGTGTCAGATATAGTTATCCTACTTCTGAACACCAAATGAAGGTCAAACCGTAACCAGCCTGCTTAGCATACCAGGTTCCGCTGACATATTTGAGCACGTTCCTGCAGAATCTGTCGACTTCCACTTTATAAAAAAGTGCTTTGATGTAAGCTGAATAATGAAATTACTATAATGCTCCTCTTGAAACAGCTATGGAATGGAGGTTATTATATTAAGGTTTAACTATATGTTAATGTATTATATTAACTTTAACTTATACACCTTTAACCAAATTTTCACTTGCTTATGTTACTAATTTAAATTTCGTTGGTTAATCTTCTACAGTTTCTGTCAGATCCTTCACTTATGACATTTTAGAACTTTACCCTTAGATGGTACTCTGTAGACATTATTATATGGAGGTGCCGTGCAACACATTAAAAAAGGAGTTTTTTGTTGCAAATGTATATACATTTCGCCATGTATTCCTGATTATTTGCAACCATTAAGTTGATTGGCCTGCATGTCTCTTCTCGTCCTTTTCGGTTTATTTATAAATCTCCGCCGAATAACACTTATTAATTCTACTGAGTCGTTTATGTTGAATGAACTAATTATCTAGAAACAAATTTTTAAAATGCGATATATCTAGCGTACGAGGAAAGTACAAAGTACCATGATACATTTTAAATTTATCCTTTGATTATTGAATGATTGCCCTTCCTCGACTGTTTATTTTCACTCCAGTTAAACATGTGAACACGAACGCTATATACCGAAATGTTGATAATGTGTCATACCAAGAAAATGCATGTATATTAACCGCATAATTTAAAGGAACCATCCCAAAAAGAAGGACGTACAAATACAATCGTCTATATACATATATTTATATGTGTGGGTTTGTGAAAGTGTGAATATCGATTACATTCTGCGACATTCCATGCTACGTACAGTTTTGTAATTTCAATAAAGCAATCATGTTTCATTCGGATTGTGTTTAAATTACAAATTACAAATAGACGCGTTGGACCTGGTAACTTACTAATATTATGTTGGGAAAATGCTGGATTTAAGAACTGACATTTGATTATGGTCGACAATCAGGAATATTATATTTATATATTTCAGTTAAGGACAAAACACTAAGCAAATTAAAATAATTTAACTTGAGATATATTATCAATGGTATGCAGCTATTCACACATTGAATTGCATATAATACCATGATGTAAGTGATTTTATTTGCAATACATTATTCGTCTTGTTTTATTTCAGGCTTTCCATTAGCCATAAGAGAAATATGTGATGACAAGGTCCAGGTGATGGATTCACTCGATGAATTCATAGCATCTACCAGAATCCCAAATAATATATCTTATATTCAAAAAGAAGAATTTCATGGGATTGTCTTTGCACCAGCTCTTAGAGAAGAGAGGCAATTTTGGACGATGAATATAGATTTAACCATTTTTGAGAAGTGGTGTGATGATGAAACGTTTCTGGAATTCGGAATCGTTGATTATTCTCACATAGATGATTGCTCAAGCCTGTCCATCGGTCATAATACATACTCATGCTCTATTTCCAAGAAAACAAAGAAAACGTTCCATATACAGTTTCACGATAGTTCTTTCAGAAATGACCATTCACGTGAATTAGCTCTAAAATTGTATCAAAAAACACATTTTAGCTATGGCTTTTTGTATGACCGGCTTAATAGCGAGTTTGCTATCATGGACTGTCAGAGCCGAGAGTTGTTGCATGTGTTTTTTAATGTACAATTTGAAGAAGAACATAATGTAATTTTTGCAATTTGTACCTTCCACACTAAGCTGAAAATGCGCCTCAGCACCAAATTGGACTACATGCATTGTAACATGGAAAACGTATCATACTGGATGAGGAAAATCAATAGTTTTAAGACTGATCATTTGGATTCCACATCACCAAGTCTTAGTGACTGAACGAGTATTAATAGCCTCCAAACTATGATTCATGTTAGTCAATAGGAACAGTTTTCAGACTTCTTGGATAGTTTGTGTTTGATGTGAGAAAGATATATCTTTACTTTCAGGGTCAAATTATCAAAGAATAAAGTTACTATGACTGAAAGAAGAAAAACTTTTTTCACACAAGTTGTGTTTTGTCATCTAAGGTCTCCAAACTTTCCGGATGGCCTGCATTTGGGATAAGAACACATCCTATTTATTTCGGGATCTCAAGATCAAAGATCTCGGTTGCTGTGTATAAAAGAATAAGAACGCTTTTTGCTTCATAATATTATTTCTTCATCACTTACCTGAAACTTGCCTTGCTGATGGCTATCACATGAGCTATTGATAGAGGATGTTGATGTTAGAGTTAAGATGACAATATACATAATGATAAAAGAAAATCTTTTCTATACATTGAACTTATTTGAATATTGCAGACCTTACTAATTTATACTGATCGCCTAAAAGTGATATAATGAAGAAATATGACAATTGTGCGGATAAAAGGGTACCAGTAAAAGGCCATGGTCAATATAATTGATAGAGAAAAGTGGTTTCTACACATTCAGTTACATGCATAGACGGCAAGAGCATATGAAAAGGTATTGTTGTTTCAAAATTGTATGATTATAATACAGTCTGCTTTTGGAACCTAAGACAATTCTTAATCTTAATGGAATGGGCTTTTTTGACATTTTGTACATCATGTTACGAGTCAATGCTCTTAAAAGAGTGAGCGAAAACATTGAAAAAAAACAAGCATTGTAAATTTTGATCAATAATTTATTTACCTGTAATGCAAAGTGTCAATATACTGGATGAACTTAGGGTGCTGCGAATCGACACCCATACAATCCTAGAATTACAGACAAAGGTCCTAATAGTTAAAGCGCTAAATATAGTTTCCAAATTAAATCAAAGTTGAAGGTGCTGATGTGCTTGTAGTAGCCTGTATCGTAGTGTTGTACCAAGAGTCTTTCATTAAATTGCAGTAATCTGACTCTTGGTTTGAATTCATCATAAATTCCAGTGAATATCTATGTCCAAGAATACTACTTTTTTGCGAGCACTGTATATAGAGCGAAAGATCACTTTAACTGAATGCTTTAAAAATATAAATTCCAGCCCAAATACACTTCTGGTCACCTCAGTAACACGTGTTGATTTTGGCAGATTATAAACCACGAATGATCAATTCTTCTAAGAACAAGATTGCATAGTCCTGTTCTTGATTCCAAGTCACAATTAGCATTTTCAAAAACACGTCTTTACAAAATGGAATATTAAGTTCTAAAAACTTCTATTGCTTACAAAATAAAATGTTAGTTATAGTTAACAATGTATTAGTAAAATTATAACAAAAAATTGTAGTAAACAACATGTAGAGCGGGACTTCATATATGGGATTCCAAAGGTTTTAGATTCAGATGGTGATAAAAAATATTTACTATAAAACTAAATTAAGTAACTCAGTTCAAGTAGAAAATGACATTGATTTAAGATAAGTTCAAGTCCAATTTATAATGTTACGATATCAATAGCATATAATTAAATAAAAGCATGTAAACAATCTAACAAATAATACAAATTAAATTTACATAAAAATAGACTTTGGTGTTTTCATGAAAGTCAAACATGCTAAGAATAAGTGATTAAACGGGAGCATTTACAGATCAAGTTGTAACAAACTACTGAGTTCGATTAATCCTATGCTGCACTAGCAAAGTGATTGCATTGAAAAATTCGATTACCTTGCGCTATCGCCAAACCCACGGTAGTTACAGTCAAAACATAAAGTACAACCACAATACAATTCAAATTTTGTCAAACATCTATCCACTTTATTGGAGCAATCTTCAATTGCAGAGACGAATTTGGATGTATAATTGTGAGTGTAGAACTGATACCTTGGATATCATACGACGCATTGACATTTGCATAAAAGTGTCCAGGTGTCAGTTGCAATGCTGAATTAGAAACAGAGCTTCTTTACTAGTTAGTCTGCAGCGAATAATGGGTTCTTGTCGGATAGTACAGCAGACCGGGATAGGCTGGCTGTGGTTTTTGGATCCATAAGTATTCTGCACAGTTGAATATATATATATATATATATATATATATATATATATATATATATATATATATATATATATATATATATATATATATATATATATATATATATATATATATATACATTCTTCTTTAAGACACATTTTTTCGCATATATAGAAATGTCATAATATGATTGCACTTGGTAGAAGAATTATACGTTATTTATAAATATTTAAATCCATTTTCAGTGATACCATTAGCTGTAAAGAAAAATTGTTCAATTTTTGTCCTTAATTTATATTATTATCATGCGATTAGATCCCTAAGACAATGGCGTTGTTTTTAAGTTTCACTCGTTGATTTCTGTTGGCTACTTTTGTAATTTACATGTTCTGATTAAATCTAATAAGGAAAGATATAATTTTTCTCTATAAAGGTTGTTTGTTATGAGTTTTATTCATTCATTTTTTCAAGCACATAATAAACAGCTCATTCACAAAAATGCTTTCAGATTTCTGTGTAATGTAATCAACCTGCTATGCAGAATATAAATGTATGTCATCAATCTTTATATATCCTTCCATCTGTCTTGTCTGCTTATTCTTTTAGAAATGATTTGCTCATGAATTCAACGTCTAACAGAAATAATAATTAACAGTTGTGAATGAGCTCTTATATGCTTGATTAACATTGTTCTTAAAATTAGTCACAATATCTTGCTTACGCTTATCCCTTTATCTGATATGCTTGACTCTCATGTCTGTTTCTCACTATTAACCAAATTGCTTCATCGATCACCAATAAGGATAAATACAGCCTTGCTTTCACAACCGACATACTGACAACAGTGAGTTAAACTGACAGTGTGATTGGATATTGTGAGTACAGATGATATACGAAATGCTTGTACATACATTCACATGATGTGCTTTTATCTAAACAAAGCTCTTTTCAAAGCACAAATGTTTACTCTGCACCCCTAAAAGGTTTCACTGTTAATACAATCTAGTTACTAATAAAGGCGGCAAGAAAAGTTTGCTATTTATGATGTTAAAAGGCTGCTGACCGTTACACACAGGAAATGCACATAATACATTTATCAGGGCTAAATTACAATCGCTTTAATGTACAGACGACCAGTATATACAAGTGACACGAGATGCCTGACTATTACTTCTGCATGGAACAGTGTCTAACACAACTAATACGAATAGATCCTCATTTATATATTATGTTGAATATTCTCATTGATAAAAACGTAATTACTTCAAGTGATTAAGAAGCTACTGAAACTGTCAGTGACATTTCGTTTTCTTTAACTTTACTCTTGTTAAGTTTCTCAGACCGTTCACTGTGATGAGATCAATACCCAATCTAACTTCCGGTTTAATTTAGAAATTATGCATACATAATTTTTTGATGGTAATTACTTCCATGAATTTTTCAAGTAAGTTTTATGATTACCACTGAAAAATTTTATCCTTGCAAAAGAAGAAAAGAGATTGAAATCTAAGCTTGGATTTCTGCAATTAGCTTGAACCTGAATGAACCAGAAGATCAAACATTTTGAAGTGGCTACAATATGCATGTTGGAGTGATTACCTTCAAACAATAATCTGTGTATAGGAGATAATTATTAATCGGTCCCATCTCTATATTTGCATGTACATTTAAAAGCAACTTGCTTATTAGGACCACGTGCAGACAACTACCTGTATAGCCACTGTATCTGTAAGACTTTATGGACCAAACATAAGTTCAGGTTAAACAGGTGTCTGCTGCATGAAGAATAATCATACAAATATTGTCATTGGATTTTATCCTGAAGTGTACCTTACAACAAATCTACTTAATGTGGAGGTGTTCTTTAAGGTGGCTTGCAAAATGAAATGTGGTTTATGGTAGCATATAATTCAACATAGAACTAGGTTAGGTCATGTTTTCTTTTGCCTTCCTCGATATTTCCTCAGTCCCTCGTAAGCTGATATTTTCTAGGTCCATATACCGTGTTTACCTCATGCCATATTATGGAAATAAAGCTAGAGACGTAAGAAATACCAAGCTTATTACTAGGGTCTGCCATGACCACCGCTAACCATAATCTGACCTGGAAAGTTGGCAACACCTTGTCAATATTCAATGTTAAAACTTATCATTTTCGAATGATTTGGAACAATATATTTAGAATAAAAGACAAATATGCAGAATAACGCAACAGTCTTTCCCTGTTTCAAACATAAACGAAATCATTAAATTTAATTTAGTTACCTAAACAAAACTGACGAAACAATGTAGTAAGCTGTGCCACATTTGCAAATACATTCTGAATAGAAAAATATTTTGTTCATGGTTAAATTATATTTGCTGCATCAAAGAATTCTAATTGGTATTGAGGTGTACTATTTATTAACCCTAAATTGAATTGTGTTGACGGAAGGATATTTACTAAATATTCCCACTTACATCTCCAACTTCAGGTTTTCATGGGACAAACAAGGTGCTAGAACATTTATTATGATTTGAAATTAGTAATATATGTAAAAACCACATTTATCAGTAAATTATGTTTCTCCGATAATACTTACCAAATCACATAATGTTATTATCATTATTAGCATTATCCTGTAACCTCGTGAATCCAGCCCTACTGAACGACGAAAGCATCTGTTCCTGTTTATAACTTGAAGACAAAGGGCAAAAGCTCTTGCCCAAGTTCTCACCTTGCCAAAAACAGGTATCGCTAGTTTGTAGCGAGTTACTAATGAAAATGCTTTCAGAACGGGGTAGTTGGGAAGGTTTTTAGTAATGTGATGTATAAGTATTCTTGGGAAAACAAATTTTTACTGTACAATTTCCTATCGCATTCAAACAGATTCCTCAATCATATTACATTAGGGAAATATGTAATATGAAGAGGGAATGCTGAGCACCTGACCTCTACCTTAGAAATCTTCCTAGGGAATGAAGATTAGATTTATCGTGTGAATTATACCCCTTGTGCTCATTATTTATGCAACACAACCTAGGATACATGATCTTTTATCAGACAGATAAGATAATTAATTCCTGACAAGAAAACTGCACCGGCGAATGCAGTGAAGTTGTTTGGTGACTTTTATTGCTTTTACTGGGTCTGGTGAGTCAGATTGTCGAAATCTTCATGGGTACCTCTATCACTAGATCGAGTAGATCAGTCACCGATGACTTTGTTTCATCTGAGAAGGGCTATCAGAATCATCTAGCATTTTAACCCTATACTTTCTGGATTATATTGGGTTTCATGATTCTTGGAGTGTAGCAAAATATCCACAACCATCTCATCTGATTGATAGTGCATATACATCCAAGTTTTTGGATATGGGACTGGCGAAATGAAGGTAGAAAACTAGCGATTACACCTAGTCGCCAAAAGGTCTATCATCGGACTCCCCCCCCTCAAAAAAAAGTTCACAGATCTGAATCACGACTTATTGATGAAAAGAGCATCCTGTGTGAAGTATTTTACTTATGTTAGATAGAGTGTCAGCTAAGTCAATTTGTCTGCTGAGAATGTGTCAGATTTGTACGTTCATATGAAGGTTGTAGTACCAACATATAAACTGCAAAATCAGATCACAAAAGTTTGGTGACTTTGTGTCCCTCCAATCCACATTTAAGGAGATTGGTCTCCACCACAGAGCAAACAAAGTAATGATGACCATTTTGCCTGAAAGAAAGAAGTAAATGCGCTCATAATAGTCATTAGTTTAGAAAGTTGATGTTTTGGGTCCGCTCTCTTAGCACCCACATGCCGCTAAATGTAGTGATGTCATGTAGTAGCTACAGGTGGGAACCAAACACGGTTCTCACTGGCGTTTGGCAGATACTGATAATTCTGCTTGGGGGTTCTCCAAAGGGAAACACTTGGTAACACAAAAGGGCTTTCACAATTGAAGCTGCAATGATTGTACTTTGGACATGATCGTGACTGTTTTGATTAAGTGGCCTTGAAAAGAGTAGCCGTTGTGCTAGCAATGTCATTTGTAAGAGGCATATAAAAAGAGAACCAAGTGGGATCAATTCCACAAGCGTACTTAATTATCCTTGTTGCAATCTCTCTCTCTCTCTCTCTCTCTCTCTCTCTCTCTCTCTCTCTCTCTCTCTCTCTCTCTCTCTCTCTCTCTCTCTCTCTCTGTGAAATCCAAGTCCTATTAGAAACAAACACAGTACGACGTCTCTACATTCATTATCCACCACACAAAGCAGGATAGTTCATGTGATGAATTACAAAAACGAAACAAATGTCGTTGTGGTGTGCCATGCAGTAACATTTCTTTCTCTATAGCAGATATCATGATCTCTTAATGAAGTAACAATGGCTTATATATGGAAGTATATGTAGGGTGTGTCCATACAAATAATATAGTTGTATCATCATTTTTTCATTACTGACAGAAAGCCGGAGACAAAATATTGTTTGTTCTGCTCTCTTTCTCCCATTCACTGATGAAAATATGGGAAATGACCAAGTATAGCCAGAGACAAAAAAGAAAACAAAACGAGCCATTGTTGAGAAACAATATTGCAAAACCCCTGGTGACAATAGTCCCTTCTCTTTAGTTTTTGCTATCAGGCTTATACAGAGATTGGAGATTGTGCAGAAAGTGAAAGGTAAGGTCAATCAGGAATAGGAAATTGCACAGAAAGTTAAGGGGTGAATTTTGGGCCTCTTGTCTTTTTTTTTCCACCTGCTCAATTCAACTCCATAACAATAGGGAAAGCTATAGTGGGAGGGAGTGTATAGAACAAAATAGCAATAATTAATAAAGACGTATTCAGCTAGACAAAGAAATAGTCATCGGCATGACCTAAAGTATGTAGGAAGTTTACACAATGTTTTAGACTAACTTAAATATGGAGCTAAAGATGTATATGTGTACTCTATCATCATCCATACAACTTACATGTAGAGAAAATATCTCTAAACGTGATGGGTATTTTTTACCAGTAACGGGAAAAAATGGCATGTTTCTGTTTCACCAGAAATTACCTCTTGCATTTCTAGGGTTGTCAATGCTCCAATAGATGCCTATTAAATGTTTTCAATCTTAAACATTTGTACTTATGTTTCTAAAAGCAAACTATCATCATCTACATCTACCAAGGTAATAACCATGGAGATATATTTAGAGGATAGCATCCTGATGGAGACAAAATCTTACAGATATCCACTAATGCTGATTTGAACTAAATTTTATCCATTCTCTTATGAGGTTGACGTGTTCCAATACTTTGTTTATCACTTTCATCAACGGAAAAATGATAATAAAGAATTATCAGCAGTTACCATGCTGTTGTTGATATAGATTCATGTGACCTTGTGATTTGTGGTATTTGAAGATTAAACATGTAAAGTGAAAATATCAAATGTTAAAAGGCATGTTCGCTAAGAACCCGGGTAAAGTTACTGAAAATGGGGAATCAGAGATTGCCATTTTCATTAATAGAATCTAAAGTATTCGTCAGCCGTTTGCTCAGATGTTATCCTTAAATCGGTTTTGTTTCTTGTTTTATTAATATTCCCATAATTTTGCTCCTCCATGACTTTCCTACACCTGCTTTCTGTTCATCTATATACTGTCTCATCCCATGACTGATTGTATCAACATATTTTTTGATAATGACTTGTACACACATGCCATATTACCATCATTAGTTACCAAAAATGAAATAAATTCTAACCACTCATTATTTATATGGCATATCATTAACCATCTTTGGCATTTGTTATGCGACTGGATTTCATCATTAATATATAATGATGGAATCTGGTCGCAGTGATGACGTTTCAGAATCCACCGATGGGGATCAGCTGCCAACAGATGCTACCATGGACACAAATTTTGCTCCCCTTCTCGGTGAATATCTGCAGGCATACACTTTTGTTCAAGATCCAATAGAAATTGCTCGTTGGAGTCACCTGGCTCCCCAGTGCCAAACTCGAGGCTAGATGGCTGCTTTGAATCATCGTACAGGCAAACACCCCAAGGTTGACCATACCATCAGGTGTCAAAACAATCAGCTTGTTCCAATAAAGTTGAAGTGATATTTACTGCTGTATGCACCCCCCTCCGTTATGTTACTAGCAAATTTTTTACACCAACATTGACTCAGTTGAGAAAAGAAATACACTTATTCGGGTAGCAGGTATTGGACAAAGACGAGATTTATGTGTTTAAATGTAAATGGCGTTAAGCCTGCAGATCGCACAATCATCAGAGACGTAAAAATTTCCGAGGCAGAGGTTTTCTATAATTTTATGGCAGTTAGTCCAGTAAGAAATAGTAATAGACTATAGGTGCGTGTGCATGTTACTTCTCGATATGAGCTCAGACACTCGGACAGGGTCTGTCTGTCGTACAATAGTACTTCGCAATTGCATTATTAATAAAAGAACCATGGTGGACCCTCAGTCATACTGAATTGAAAAATCATTGAAGCAGAACAACAGCTGCAAAATGAAATAGCCATGAGAACCAGACTAATGGTAAAATATCAACGCACTTGCCTGGTCATAAATGCTATTTGTGATCTAGCAGCAATAACTGTTGACCTTGGAGTGGCTGAAACCCTTGTAACAACAACCATCGCAGGCACAACAATCGGAACTTTTGTAGGGGATATATCGATAGTTAACGATATCACTATTGGTGATAGCAAATTAATCTACATTCAATTGCATTAACGAGTACATGTTTATTCAGAAAGTCTTGCAGCATCACAACGGAGGATAAAATAATTATCGCCGCCGAGTTCAATATTGTGCTGTCAAAAATGGAAGATCACAGACTAATCCGAGCACATATAAGGAGCCCTGACATTAAAAGTCGGGTAAAACAATTCGCACTGTCGTGGTTGCTTAATGATCCACAGGTTGCACATATTATACAACTCGCCTACTATGTCATGGAGGATAGAGGCTGTGACATCTCTTTAGAGACCCAAAAGGGAAAGAAGCCAAGTCGTCATAATGACACTACTGATGCATAGATGGATGGACATAGACTCCCGTCCTCTCTTGTCTGCCTTGCTTTGGATAAATAAGGAGTGGGACAGATACGTATCTCCTAGACTTTCTAGGCAGGATGAAAAGAATCGTTTTTAGTTGTATAGGATGAGATCCAGTAATATAACTTATCCAATCACAGCAACACTCCCAGCTATGTGATTGATCCCCAGTTTCCTTTTTCTCCGTATTGGGTCTGGTGATGGAGGAAGAGGGGAAATGTGCATTCAAAAGCCTTGGAGGAATCAAAACTTAAGGCCCGCATCCTTATCATCACTGACGTGCATGCCAAACTCTTGTTCCTGGCCTCTGTCATCCTGAAAGTGGAAAATGTATCTCCATTATCATTGCGGTGTTTAATGGTGGTGTAAGCAAAAATGTCAAAACTTTCATTGTCTTTATTCATTGTGCTAACTGTTGAGCTATTTCACCGCTATAGGGACACTGCTATAAAATTTATTGCTTCTCAGACGACAAAGAACCAGCAACACAATACCTTCTCAAAAGTTGTTGACTATTTGAAATATACTAAGGAGAGTATTCTTAGAGACCGTACTTTAAGTCATTCTCCTAAACGTTTAAAGAAGACAATGTACCAACAGCTTCAACGGTAGCTTCATAATTTCTTTTCAAATCTTCCACATGACGTCTTTTGCTAAATAAGGTAATCAGAAAGGACAATATAATAGCCTTCTGAATCAATCCCTGGATGGCCCAGTTACAGTTAGACAAGCCCCTTCTGCAGAGTTCTGGTTGGATATCATGGACAATTGTTGGGTCCTTTCCACCATATATGACGGATACCTACTTCAGTTTCTTAAACTTCCTACACCTTTACGGTACCCAAATGTTTTTCATAAGTAGAGTCTGGAGATAAAATGAGGAGGTTATAAACCTCTACCAGAATATCACAATCGAGATGAAGAAGAGGATTGAAACTTCAATCTTTGAGTACAGGGATTTTATTGTCTTAAAAAGGCACTAGGATCTAGTTCTACATCGACCTCTATGCTAATATTTGAGGGATAATGGTTCTATATGGAGACTACTGCCTTGATCATGAACGCCATTAGACCTTGAAATATTCATTTTGCGTACCTTGACTTACCCATCTTTCGTCGACAACGCAAATACTTCAAGCTTTGCAACAACTGGGTAGTATTACAGTCCTGAACTCTATCGCTCGGTCTGTCCTCTGCCTAGAGGTTTTTCCTGGTTCATGATCGTAGTCACCCGTCAATACTTCGACTACTGGTTGATGACTCCCCTTCTGAAGATTCTTTCCCTCTACTTGTCTATTGTGATCCGTCCGCATCTTATCCTAAACTTAGAGAAGATGGATCTAATTTCTTCTCCATACGTTGTGTATGTGGGAATGGATTTATTTACAAGCCTTGGGCAGTTCGTGTTCAATGGCTCTCATAAAGGATGATGTCGTTCTTGGATCGCCCTTCCCTTTTGCTTTTTGGAACACTGAACTAGACATCATACTTGTTTTCTTTAGGACCACATCTCTGACGTCCTCAACATAATTGTTGGAAACCGCAAATGGATCATAACGTCAGATCAGGCACCCCCACCCCCTGTAGGTACTTTTTGCTTTGATCTGGGTCGGTGACTCAATCGAACTGATTTTAACTTTAGTCCCAATTCTGCACCCAGTCACAATCATTTTATAACGTCGCTTCGTAATCAGCCTGATGATTTTACCCGCATATTGGACATGGTTCTTTATGACTCCAGAGTCTCAAAAGGTTAGATTAAATAACTGAAATACAGGCATTGTCTCTGACCCTTATAAGAGCGTGTTAATCTGCATGGCTATTGCATTATGATGGCTTCAAACAACGCGTCAGGAGTAGTGTGTTCCATGAGGCAAGAATGTAGACATAGTTCTTCGCTATGAGTGAAAATCTGGAACCTCTTCTGTTGGGCATTCAGAAATTATTATTCTCTGTATACGCCATTTTTTCTGAAAAGAGAAGCATTTTGGCATACAGTCTCTACATCAGCTGCAGTTTCAAGCTATGGTCGAACCCTGGAGGAATATTTTCTCAATGTAATTGAACAGCAAGTGCCTCTTGTTTGTCTTCTCATCTCCGGATTAGAATGCCTGGACCCATGTAGCCTTCATTAGTAGGTGGAAATGCTTGTTCCTTCGCGCCTTCCCATCCGTCAGAATGATCACACATGTCCTTCACCAATTCAGGATCTTTGTGTGGTAATAGTTGTAGCCAAAACTGTCAAACCCAGATATGTTTAGAACTTATGTTAAACTTTTTGTGGCAGGATTGGGTAACAGGTGAGTGACAATTTTGTTTTGAAGCTCTTGAGGCAGAAAACTGGATTTGTTCCCTCTCCATCCCCCTTCTCTCTCTCTCTCTGTCTCTCTGTCTCTCTGTATCTCTGTCTCTGTTTCTCTCTCTCTCTTTCTCTCTCTCTCTTTCTCTCTCTCTCTACATGATTATCTTTGATGTAGTACTCCTTCAGTTGCTGACAATTTTTGTACAAGCAAAATGATTCTTATTAGTTAGAGTTAGTTTGCTTCTCCTTGTGAAGGTAACAATGGTTGTGCTGCAGTTGTAATTGACACTGAAGTAATATCGTAGCCGCCAATTTGAATTTCATAAGTATTTTTCTTTATTTGTTAACACATACTCATTATGTTCCCAATCAACATCCGAGTAACAAATTATGAAGGTAGTATTTCTACCTAACGATGTGATTCAGCAACACTAATCAAAAGGAGACATTCTTCACTTGCTTGAGATTGCAAAACATTGTGTGATGAGCTATCACTTTAGCTATCCTAACAGAACACTAATACCAGTTACATCTGGAATTAGAATTTGCTCGAATATATTTTGCTTGATGCATGGTTTCTCAAACTTGCTGCATATAAATGTCATACCCAATGGCAGAGATGGTATGAATCATCAATGAATTATGATTATACGCGCCAATTGGAACATCTGTGAATTAAGTGATTGGCGTTGAATCTGACAGATGGGTGACATTTGCTACCTGATTAAACATATATACAACTTTTGTGTAGCTGCAAATACTTACCAATACAGCAAAATATTAGAAATGGTATAAATGTCAACAATACGATAGACGACGTTCCGCACATTTTCTATTGCTGACCTACTTTCATACTTCTATGATTATATCCTTTTGTTCTAATTATATTGATTCTGTAGCGCTCTACAAGCAAAAATGAATATTGCAACGTAACTACTTTTTAGTGTGATTTTTGTCTCTTTTGTGTAATTGCCTTTTGCTGCTTTGTCTCCAATGAGAAAAGAATCGGTAGATACCAAAACCAATTGAGCTATTTTTACACCACTCCTACACTTTTTGCGTGTCGGTTTTTCTTTCAATGCTACAATTTTTCCAGTGTTTATTGTGTTTCAACACCGGTTACATTCTGCAGCGATCTCGGATATTCACCGCCTAATAATTCCGTCATTCTGTCATGTTTTAATAATAAAAAACCCACTTGTGTTTACAAGAGTGTCATTCGCGTGCACACAATATTTACTGAGATGACTTAAAATTATTTCATTAAAATGTATAATTTGTGTTGTATTTCTCAAAGTTATATTGCCGTGTATATTATGAAATGAAGGATTCACTAAAATTTAAATTATGCATAAGTAACGTGTTTTACAATTTATTTAATATAAATAATGCCAGCATGTAAAATCCATAATCAGTTTTCCAATATTGCTTCTTCAAATTGACTTGAAATAGCTCTTTGCCGCTAAGATTCTAAGATTATATATGAACTATATGATTTTGAAAATAAAATGCATAATATTTACTCAGTTTTACATATGTGACACTTTATCCCCGAATGACATAACTTACATTATCATAATACAGCAGAACATACATTAGGTTCACATGTTTATTATAGGCCAGATATTAACAGCACACAAGTTGACAAACCTTTCCAAAACGTATAATGCATTTTGAGATTCGGAGTAAAATAAGGCCAAGGCACAAATATTAAGTGTCAAATAAGCTCTTCCAACCTCATCGAAGTCTAATATGTTGTTTTCCGATTATGTGGGGGTGAAAAATCCAATCAAAATGATTTTTGTATACATCTAGGTAATCATCAAAATAAAATTCTCTATAACGTGTGGTAGACTACAACCGGAAATGACCGAAATAATTTGTTATTTGCACCCATTTCTGGCGAAAGTGAAAGTGAGGGGGATGATTTTAAACAAAGAAAACTATTTATCTGTATTTCTTCATATATACAGAAATATGACATATTTTGGCCATTTCTGTTCCTTATGTAGCCAATACGTTTATCAATGTGTCCAATGATTATTTTGTGCCTTTGTGAGCTTATTCAATGCTTGCAAATATTTAAACACTTTTATGTAAAAATTACAAGACAAATTGGTTTTGTGGTATTAACTAATTCTTATTGTTTCCCTTCCAGGCTATCCGATGGCTGTATCAGAAATTTGTAAAAAAAAAAAATACCCGTACCTTATTCATTCTATGAATTCACAGCATCCAAGAGAATAAACAAATGGGTGGATTTTCATGATTTAGGAGATTATTCTGGAGTTATCTTTACGCCTGTTCTTAGAGAAGAGAAGCGTTTTCGGACGATGAATATCGAACTCTCTATATTTGAGGAGGAAATTGAAAGTGATGATTTTTTTTACTTTGGAATCGTTAACTATTCTGATGTATGGCAGTGCGAAGGCTGACCGGCAATAGTGCAGCACATTCATGCTCTATTTCTTCGTCAAGAAATGGAAACTTCCTCCTAAGGTTTGAAAACCCTTCCAGTCTTGAAAACCGTTTATACCAATTACCTCTGAAGGTGTTTAAGAAAGAACACTTCTGTTATGGCTTTATGTATGACAAGATTAACAGTTTGCCGTCATGGATTTCTTAAGCAAAAGGTGTTGCATATTTTTTATGGATTAACATTCACGAACAATCAGCCTCCTATATTTGCTGTTTGTCCATACCATCACGAAGTGAAAATGCGTGCTGCAGTCAAACTAGACCACATGCAATGCAGCAAGGAAACTGTATCATGCTGGATACGAAAATTAATGCGTTCTAATTGCCATTTTAAGTTTCAGTTGCTCGTATACCTTGTGTATACGTTTGCTTCCTTAATATCATCAGTTTTATCAGTAACCCAAAATCCACAAACTATGAAACCAAAATATTTTATCCAAAATTTCTATCTTACGATAAGAAAGAAAACAAACCCAATGAAACAGAAACTCTCTTTAAACATAGCAATGTATATTTGCCAGCAACATTCCTGACAAAGAACATTTTCGGAGAGAAAATTCCACAAGGGCATTTAATACTGAAACAATATAATGTGCGCAGACTCAGACTGGTACTCTCAATAAGCAATTCAGAAGTATCTGCACCAAAGCAGGCGCCAGCTTTTAAGATGAAAATATTAATACTAATACGCTAACTTTGTACATAAACTATTTAATAATGATTATGTTTGTATGCTTAGTATATATTTAAGATTGATGTTATTTGCTTGTATTAATGATCATAAGAACGCTCTTTACTTAAGTCTAATTAACTATCAACGAATGCTGAATCGCTTTTGGTGCTTTGCCGACAGAGACCAGCATAATGGTATTCCAAAAGTCATATTCACTCAAAGAAAAGTAATTACATAAAAGCAAATAAGTAGCCATAACGGTTATTTGTCACTAGCATTCCATGATGTCAGAATGAGTTCTAAGGACTGGGTTGAATTATCTATATATGAAAAAATTAGTTGGATAAAAGAATATGAATCAGTGCTAAATTCTGCATTCAGGACACTACAAGAATTTTGCATTGGAGGGTTATGAATTCTATGCAGTATATCAATATTATGGATAATTATTATTAATTCTGCTGGACCTATAGCAAGGTTATAAAAGCATCTCGTTTCTTGAAACAATGACTGGAAATCTGTGTGGACCGACCGTACTTATTCATGTAACCGTGAGTTTAGGAAGAAATATACATTTTTCAGACTGCTGTTTATTAAATGTTAAATAAAACACAAGCAGTTTTCATAATTTGTGCGATTCTATGCATACAAGAATGTTCACTTTTAATTACATTCTCTCTCTCTCTCTCTCTCTCTCTCTCTCTCTCTCTCTCTCTCTCTCTCTCTCTCTCTCTCTCTCTCTCTCAAACACTCGCTTACAAAACGAGAAATAGATATGTATTTCCCACTATCAAGTAGAAAGTTAATTTATATAACTCTTCTCACAAATCAATTAACAATATTATCTATAAACAACAAAAATAAATTTGAAAATATTTTATATCAAGGCTACCCTCACTAATAGCACACATCTTACAATGTTTAAGCACATATCTCATGTTGTTTAGAGATGAATTGTATTAAGTGTATATGCTCTTGAAACACGTAACAAAAAAGAGTGAAGACAACAAGCTTTGTACAATGTAACAAAAAATTATTTCTCTAGAATGCAAAGTGAAAATTTAAGACAAAATACTTACTCTTTTACGAATCAACTTTTAAAAACTCCAAGAATTACAAAATAGATTTCCTGGTAATAAAATTGAAACTGAGTTCAAGTCCTAATAAAAGCCAAAATTGAAGGCTATGACTTCTGTTTTAATCTTCAAAATGTAGATGTGTCAACAGTTTCTTGTTGAATCACAGAAAATATTATTCCAGTTTTGAATTCAATATAAATTTCAATAAATATCTTCATCCAAAAATTTTGTAGAACACTTATGTATTTCCATGGGACAAAATCGCTTGAATTCCATAAAAAAATTCAACTCAAGCTGCTGGTCAGAACATAACCACATTTACGTGTTAATTGTTTGGAGCCCGACTAAACTAAACTATATCAGGACAACAGCTATACACTAGTTTAAGATGCAAAACAGATTCACGGATGAGGGTCAGTCTTCAAGAAAAGCAATTAAAGCCTATCAACAATAAATACGTTTCATATAATGTACTCCAGTTTTGGCATTGACTTAACTTAATCGTTTTTACACTGAGAAAGAATTAAACAAATTATTTTTTTTTAACCAAAACTGTCACTGATTTTGAAATGAGGTCCGGTACTGGATCCTATGTTTATATTATTAGTTCCTTATCAATAATATAAAAAAACAGTCAAGTCAAACAGATCTGATCTGAATTTCTTGACAACGTCAAATCCAGTAAACAAAGTTACATTACAATATGCATGTAATGGAATTTTTTAATTAAATTAAATAGACATAATAATTAATATCATATTAACATCTCAAGAAAATCTGAAGATTGAAGAAATAAATCTCCAAAATTCATATACGCTTTCATAGTTTCATTTTTTGTGTTAAATTATCATAGACATTTGAACAGCAGAACTGGAAATTATGGCCATAAAATAGTATATTGTAAACCAACATCCATTGCTCCCCAACACCTGCCGTTTAATCAACAAGTTATACCTACCGAGTTAATTTACTACTTACACAAATGTCAGATAAGAGACACGCATAAAAACCATGCGAATCAAATGCGTTTATTTCGTGTGATCCCGATATAAAGTTAGCTATGTATGTTGAAATGACATGTCACACCATGAAGACATATATTATGTGTAAGAAATTTTCAAGCACGAAGAACATGCATGAAAAGCTTACAAGACTCGTGTATTAAACTAACTGTAAGCTTTCCTGTAAATATCCTTAACCAAAGTTTGTTTTAATACTTTACTCATGATTTTGTAAATATTCCTAATTATATATGGAAGTGCATATTCGCAATTCGCAAGGCCTCCATCTTTACACGTTTAAAATCAATATTCACGTGGCTTCCTTATGCGCGCAATAAAATATGCTCTCCACACAGCGCCAAGTGAATGCAGTAGGCAAGAAAATATCTCTTAACGTTGCTGTTTTTGTTATAAAATTGAACTCCATTTTCAGCACATGACAGCCAGTATAAATGGAGGAGGAAGAACCCAGAAACACCGGAAAGAATTACCAACCCACAAGAAACTACTGGCAAGCATTCTCACATAATCCCATTGGCCGAGCCCGAGACTCGAACCCACGCAGAGGTGAGATGGCAGTGATTCGTAAGGGTAAGTGCTCTAGACCACTAGGCCACATTGGGCCCCTTCTTTAAGCGTATTAATCGACATAACATAGTGGAAGTATCCCGATCAATTATGCAATAGATAGAGGATAGCATCCCACTGGGTTTTTCCTTCTTTTTTTAAGCGCATGCTTTGTTATTTAGAATTAAGTATGAATTATGAAACTACTCAGATTTAATCTGCGAATGTAAACAAACACTGAAGAACAGTGAAGAACAGAAACTGTGAACAGCTGATATTGCCGAAAAAATCTAATTCAAACTCTTAATACCACTGAGCAACTCGTGTGTACCTAAAATTTAAAGAAAATTTGTTTTCCATAAGCGAATAATGAAATAGTCCTTCACTGGATGATAAGACTGGGATTTTTTACCAACGAGATATTTTTTTTTTTAAAATTCTATCAGATGGTTAAGAGTATAGCATTCTTCAGGTTTAAACAACAAGGACATGCGAATATGTAACTAAAGATAATCATTTCCAATCATGAGTATAATTCGCAAATCAGGTACGCGGCAGCCACAGGAAGCTTTACATAACTTAAACAGATAGTGGCCGTACGAACAAACTTTCCATATGCAATGCAAGTTGTGCTTTCTAATTAAGTTGCAGGGCCACTCAATCGAATAGCCCCCCTCTCTCTCTCTGTATGTATGTATGTATGTATGTATGTATGTATGTATGTATGTATGTATGTATGTATGTATGTATGTATGTATGTATGTATGTATGTATGTATGTATGTATGTATGTATGTATGTATGTATGTATGTATGTATATATGTGTGTGTGTATGTGTGTGTGTGTGTGTATGTATGTATGTATGTATGTATGTATGTATGTATGTATGTATGTATGTATGTATGTATGTATGTATGTATGTATGTATGTATGTATGTATGTATGTATGTATGTATGTATGTATGTATGTATGTATGTATGTAAGTATGTGTGTGTATGTATGTATGTAATTATGTGTGTATTTATGTATGTATGTATGTATGTATGTATGTATGTATGTATGTATGTATGTATGTATGTATGTATGTATGTATGTTTGTATGTATGTATGTTTGTATGTATGTATGTATGTATGTATGTATGTATGTATGTATGTATGTATGTATGTATGTATGTATGTATGTATGTATGTATGTATGTATGTATGTATGTATGTATGTATGTATGTATGTATGTATGTATGTATTTGTGTGTTTATGTGTGTGAGTGTGTGTGTGTGTGCGCGTGTGTGTGTGTGTGTGTGTTTTAAGCCAAACAAGCTCTTCGTCTGGGGAATAAACAACCTACGTATACAAAACAAACACAAAAATGAAACTTGAAGGAAACTTTGTTTCTCATTGTATTTTCACATTATATTCTCGAAATGTAGCTAAAATTGTCAAATTCGTTTTGTGGACAAATGAATTAAAAACCATTCATACTGGCATACAGCCCATGAATATTCATTACTTGCATTCAGAGTCAAACGTGAAATCCTGTGTGAAGCGGGTCCATAAAATTGACGTTTGGTGTAAAACGTGCTGACCTCAGCTGGCTTACAGTAACACTTGTAGAGTCGCACTTGGTATGCTTCACAATGTCAGCCATGAGAAAATTGATGGAAATCTATCACAGTAAAGAGCATAACTTAAAATTACCCAACAAAAAGGTACAATAAAACCAAAAAGTTTGTAAAATAATATTAAAGCTCAAACAATAAGATACATATACAAATAAAGCAGGGAATGCACAAATGAAACGGACATATTTCAGGTGAAACAAAGAAAATATGAATAAAACAAGCACTCCTCAAATAGATTGAATAAGATCATTACTCAAGTAAAACAAATCAGACAAATATCTATATAAACAAATATCAATGAAACAAGCAAACGTCAAATGATGAAAATGGTATTTAAAAGAAAGACACAAACATAAGCTGGTCAACCTAATGTAATATAAAGCAAAGTAGCAACAAAAATATCAGTAAAAAGTCCACATACATATACAACACCCATGCGCATACACTACTGAGAAATGAACAAAACATGATAGTCCAATGATAAGCAATGTCAAACGAATAGTGGTATCTCCTGCATTATAAGGGGATATTATAGCCAAGTGCCCAAACTATTTTAAAATTGCAGTTGCTGTAGAGTTAAAAACGTTATAAGGCGTCTCAATGAAGCGGCAGATGTGTTATCATAAGGGCGGCTGACCATTGATATGTACTTAATGCCAATGTCAAGATCACCCCTGCCGACTACATTTCCTTGTTTTGCATGTGTTATGTTTATGTTATTTCGGTATTAATCTTATTGTTCAGATGCCTTTTATTTCGTGTGTTGGCTTGTTTTTTGTTATGTTCTTTGTTTTTGTATACATTTGTCTGTTTGATTGTGTTTCGTTCATTTAAGTGTTGATCTTATTAAATACCTTTTATTTAGTTTGGAGTTTAATTGTGTCATTGGAATGTTGTTTGTTTCAAATGAGATTTCACTGGTTGGTTTGTGTCTCGTTTATTTTAGTTGAGTATTGATTTTATTGTCAACCTTAAATTGGTTACAATTCAAAATGGAGTTATTTAGTCCAAGCGGCGCGAACAAGTCAATTATCGCATAATCTATCATAGCCTTAGCTAAACATCAATGATCCCCACACTAGAAAGGAATTTTGAAACGTTGTTTACTCAGATAACACCTAGACCAGGTATGGCCTTGAATATGACTAATGATTTTCACTTTTTTATAATTCTGAATCAAGGTCAGGAACTAGGTGAGCGAAATATTTAGCATTGCAATGTTTCTATGAACTGCGTATTTATTACGTTTAACAGGACTGAACTGAACTGAATTTTCTGCAAACCTGTTAATTATTTTCTTATTGTTGCAAATATGAATGATTTTGGTTCTGATTATTCAAAATTTCCGAATTATGAAGATTTGTCACTCCAAAATCAACAGAATCTGATTGAAGTCTTCACTTACATCATCAGTGAATGGGACAGGTAAAACTAAATTAATTACATTATGTTCGTGGCTATTTCTCTCAATATACCCCTTTAGCATGTGAATGTTGCAAAGATGTTTTTGTTTTCGCCTCCCTGGAGTATGTATCATGTAATGCAAATCATTTGCTTTCTTTTCAACTGTGTATTTACCATAATATTTGGCCTGAAGGGTATCTTGTAGAATTGGCAAGAGAGCTAAAACTACATGACCAGGCAGAAAACACATTTTCTTTTAGTTTTAATCATACCTTAATTTTTGATCGAGTAGAGTGCATATTCACTCTTCAGACGTAGCTAGCCTTTAACAACTTGTACTTAAAATTAGAAACATAGTCAATTAAGTTCAGTATTTTCATTATAAAGAAGTTTCTCTTTCAACAAATTCAATGGTCCCCACACAGTGTGTCCGAAAACTAGTTCAAAGTAAGTGAATCTTAAAGATTCTTGAACTGACTCCAAAACAGCAAACAAAAGTAAATGAATGGCTTCATCCAAGTATTTACCCGTATCATGGCAATATAATCAAATCACATTCTTCAAAAGCTGATGCAAATTTCGAAAGTCCCTTGGCTCTCAGGGTGATAAACAGAAGATTTGAATTGTTGAATGATTAAATTCGTACCTAACATAATGGAAAATTCCAGACATAAAATTCGACCCTTGATTCAAATGGACAGATTTGGGAGGGCCAAACTGAGTAAATAAAAACTTTATCAAAGATTTTACTATCGTTTTAGTTTTACTATTCCACAAAGGAATTACCTTTGGGAGTCTTGTTGATGCACACATAATGTTCAACAAGTATAGATTGCCTGACTTGGTCTTAGGTAAGGGTCCAACACAGTCTACCATTATTCTGCTAAACGGTTCGCAAACGCAGCAATATGTTGCAGATCAGCCTTAGGTATCTTCTGATTGGGCGTTCCTACCATTTGACAAGTATGACAAGATCAACAAAGCTTACAAACATCACGGTTGATTTTTGGCCAATAAAAGTGAGTCAAGTTCGTGTGATAAGTCTTATTAATCCCTAAATGACCAGCCAAAGGAGTTTCGTGGGGCAGATTAAGTATTTTCTGTCTGTAAGATTTTGGAACTGAATTTGATAGTTCACTGACCACTCATCACCAACAGGTACATCGGGAGGTATCCATTTCTCACAAGCATTCATTATTAATGAATACAGACAGGTACTTAAGTTGCTTCAGTTTCATTAATTGCCCTCTGAAATAAATAGAAGATCTCAGGATTTTTTTCATGTTTTTGATTGTCGTCTATCACCCTAGTTAGGATAAAAGAGAATGAGTAGTTAAAAGAGGATCACTGTGATTAATACCTTATGATTGATCCATAAAAGGAGTGAAAGTGACATCATCACATTCCTGACCAATACATGTGTCAGCTAAAGGAATACTTTCCTTATCGAACTCATTCTCAAGAGCTTTTATTTGCTATAGCTCTTGTAACTACACAAGCTGGGTACACATCAGGGAATTCTTTTTCAATAGGATAAACTTACTGATCCAAAGAAGGTATGTCATTTACAATTGGAATAACCACAATCTTGTCTCTAGCCTGGTCGTTACCTAGTAATAAATGAATGCCATGAACGGGTAAAGAATACACCGTTCCGACTGTCACAAGTCCTGAAACTACGTCTGATGAAAAATTTGCAGAATGGAGAGAAACATTAACACGGCCTCACTCTATTCCCTGAATGCTAACACTATCATTAAAGTTAGGCTTTCCAGTAAAAGGAAAAATACCTGATAATAAAAGACTGAGAAACTTCTGTATCCCTTCAAATTTAAATATGTATAGGATTGGCCAAATCACCCAAGAGTGATACAGAATCCTTCGACATGAATACTACATTTGAGACCCAACAAATGTATTGCTTTCAATACATGACCGTGGCCTTGACCTCTTAAAACTAAGAACGTTTGGGACAGGTTTATCTCGATTCTGATGCTTATATTTCAATTTGAAACAATCACAAATAATGCGCCCTTTCTTCTTGCAATAAGTACACGTAGGAAGAGACAATGAGTTTGAATTAAGCTTATCAGAAGCTAGATTTTTTAAAAATTGTGCCAGATTGAGATTTAAAAGGAGTCGTTCTAGGCTGAAATACCCTTTCACCCGTAGACTCCTGAGTGAAAGACTTGCATACGAAAGGAACATTGTGAGTTAAGGAATACTTATGAGCGGCAAGAGCAAGGTTTCAATCTTATGCGCGTCAAGATAAGTTTTAATGTTGCTATGGACACAGTTTTTGAACTCTTCAGGTAATACAAGTTGTTTGAGACTTTCATAATCATGCTCAACTTTCTGGGCTAAGCACCATCTCTCTAAAAAATGCTCTTTTTCTCTTGCAAATTCGACATCAGTTTGTCCAGTGTCTTTTCTATAGTTCCTGAAAGTTTCCCGATTAGCCTCAGGGACTAACACGTGACCCTTTAAGATGAATTCCTTAACCATATCATAGTCAACAATTTGATGAACTGACATTGAATGATACATACCACTAGCTTTACCAGTACGTACACGTTGCAGTAACTAAGTTCAATGCTCCCTTGGCCATTTCAAATTTTCAGCAACTTTTTCAAAGCGAGAAAAATATTTGTCTGCTTCTTTTTCTCCAAAACGGGGAAATAACCTGATAATCCTTGTAATATCAAAACTTTAATTTGAATGTGCAGTGGGAATATGCTTTTAACTTGCCAACTGTATATCTTTAAAATTAATTTGAAATTCTCTTTTATCTTTCACTTTTTGCATCTCTCTCTGTCTGTCTCTGTCTCTATCTCTGTCTCTCTCTCTCTCTCATACACACGCATTGTAACTTCATTTGTTTCTCCCCCCCTCTCTCTCTCTCTCCAATTGCAACATTTCTTTTTGTTCTTTATCTTTCTGAAGTTCCTGCTTCCTTAACTTTAATTCCCACTAGAATATTTTAGTTCCTTTGCTTTTATATCCGAGTCTGATGCAGATTTACTGATCGAAGCCAATACACTTTGATCCAAACATTCTTTGCTACCAAATAATTAATCAAGATGTTTTTTTATTTCTTGCTTCGTTAAGGAAGATTTTGGCTCAGAAAGATTATATATATATATATATATATATATATATATATATATATATATATATATATATATATATATATATATATATGTTACTGCATTTGTATGGAAAAATATGAACTGCACGCCCTTGGGAGTGCAGTATAGCTATCCGAAAAAACGAGTTCATATTTTCCCATTCAAATGCAATAACCTTTTTATTATATGCTCATTTTTGCTTCAATACCAAAGACTTAATAATAAAATTCACAACAAAGTATATTTAATAATAAAATTTATTATTTTATTATTAAAATAAATAAATTGACAATCGTAAATTCTCCTTCAATACACAAAAATAGTAGTTATGCGCATTTAGCTCCGCCCATCGACCTTTTGACTTCATAGCGTACCGCGCGCGCGCTCATTTGAAAAAGAAGTCCCATTTTTTTCTATCTGAAATTGAAATTTAAAGTCATATTATGAATGACTGCGCCATTGACTAAAGTTCCCAGCTGGTCAGAAATTGAGAGATTTTGTTTCTCGGTCATTACAGCCAAATTCTGATTATCTCCGTCTGTGTGTTTTCCGCACTATGTACGTGAGACTCTAGGGACTGGCGATGACAACAATCTGCATAACTGTTTCTGTTCTACCATGGATAGTTGGGAATCGTAAACTGGAAAAATATGAAAGTTTTTAAACATAAATTCTTAAGAAGATGCTTGTTTCAATACTGTTTATTTTTTGTGAACAACAGATTCATTTGTTGCGGAGTTTCGTACAGTCTACTATGGAATGTGATTTCGATTTCAACAATGTAGTCTGGATTATATAAGCCTACATATTATAGTACACAGATGTGTAACAGTATTTGGAAATACGTAATTCTTATTAGCAGAAAGAGTCCACAAAGTACAAAGTACATTTTGAGGAGATTAAAGAGGAAAGTAGATTTATTCTCATTACTATTACGAGTTACAGATGACATAATTTTATGCCCAGTCACTTGCATTATCTTTGTTGGAGGGACCCCAGCTTTTGACAGGTTTGTCACAGTAGTCTTCCTTACAGAATGATTGGTAATTCTGCCCTGGATTTGTGCCCTTTCGGCTGCTGGTTTCATCAGAGTTCCAAGCTGATTAACCCTCATTGGTCTCTGATAATACCTGCAATTTTTAACATTTGCATCGCGAATATGTTATATTTAGTTCAATAATCCAATGCACCTGACATAAAAACCAGTTTTCTTATATTTGGCAATGTTGATTAATGTATTTCATTGTGAAAACGGTTTGGTATGTGCAGATTATACAATTCATTACATATTTTCCCCATATTTTTTGTTTTGTTATGTAATTATATTTTCATTTATTCTTTTCATTGTCTAAAAAATTGTTACTCCATTTTTCTTTGTTTACAGTACATTTCATACAGCCATCGCTGAACATTTCTGATATCACGTTCAGTTGCCAGCTTCGTTGAAAATTTCTTCTATGAATCTATGAATTCATCCACATTCTCAACTTTGGCATCTCTACTTTCAAATGGTTCAAACAGTTGGTGTACTTTATCCACCGACAAACACAATAAATCTAAAGTACTGGCATCTGCGTCCATTGTTTGTTTACTATAGAAAGTAGTTCTTCATTCACGTGCATCAGTCACGTGAGAGTGCAATATGAAGGTGTTCAATATATATATATATATATATATATATATATATATATATATATATATATATATATATATATATATATATGCTCATCTTTTTTCTCCGTTAACTTTACATTGTCAGAATCGTTCAATATCCGGCGATATTGAACACCTTCATATTGCACTCCCACGTGACTGATGCACGTGAATGAAGAACTACTTTCTATAGTAAACAATCAATGGACGCAGACGCCAGTACTTTAGATTTATTGTGTTTGTCGGTGGGTAAAGTAAACCAACTGTTTGAACCATTTGAAAGTAGAGATGCCAAAGTTGAGAATGTGGATGAATTCATAGATTCACAGAAGAAATTTTCAACGATGCTGGCGACTGAACGTGATATCAGAAATGTTCAGCGTAGGCTGTATGAAATATAAACAAAGAAAAAAGGAGTAACAATTTTTTTAGACAATGCAAAGAATGAATGAAAATAAAACTACATAACATAAAACAAAAAATATGGGGAAAATTTGTAATGAATTGTATAATCTGCATATACCAAACCGTTTTCACAATGAAATACATTAATCAACATTGCCAAATATAAGAAAACTGGTTTTTATGTCAGGTGCATTAGACTATTGAATTAAATATAACATATTCGCGATGCAAATGTTAAAAATTGCTGGTATTATCCGAGACCAATGGGGGTTAATCAGCTTGGAACTCTGATGAAACCAGCAGCCGAAAGGACACAAATCCAGGGCAGAATTACCAATCATTCTGTAAGGAAGACTACTGTGACAAACCTGTCAAAAGCTGGGGTCCCTCCAACAAAGATAATGCAAGTGACTGGGCATAAAAATATGTCATCTATAACTCGTAATAGTAATGAGAATAAATCTACTTGCCTTTTTGCCTCTTTAATCTCCTCAAAATGTACTTTGTATTTTGTGGACGCTTTCTGCTAATAAGAATTACGAATTTCCAGATACTGTTACACATCTGTGTACTATAATTTATAGGCCTATAGAATCCAGACTACATTGTTGGAATCGAAATCACATTCCATAGCAGACTGTACGGAACTCCGCAACAAATGAATCTGTTGTTCACAAAAAAATAAACAATATTGAAACAAGCATCTTCTTAAGAGTTTATGTTTAAAAACTTTCATATTTTTCCAGTTTACGATTCTAAACTATCCATGGCAGAACAGAAACAGTTATGCAGATTGTTGTCATCGCCAGTCACTAAAATCACACGTACATCGTGCGGAAAACACACAGACGGAGATAATCAGAATTTGGTTGTATTGACAGAGAAACAAAATCTCTCAATTCCTGACCAGCTGGAAACTTTGTTCAATGGCTCAATCATTGATAATATGACTTTAAATTTCAATTTCAGATAGACCAAAATGGGATTTCTTTTTTAAATGAGCGCGCGCGCGGTACGCTATGAAGTCAAAAGGTCGATGGGCGGAGCTAAATGCGCATAAATACTATTATTGTGTATTAAAGGAGAATTTACGATTGTCAACTTATTTATTTTAATAATAAAATAATAAATTTTATTATTAAATATATTTTGTTGTGAATTTTATTTTTAAGTCTTTGGTAATGAAACAAAAATGAGCATATAATAAAAAGGTTATTGCATTTGAATGGGAAAATATGAACTCGTTTTTCCGGATGGCTATACTGCACTCCCAAGGTCGTGCAGTATAGCTATCCAAAAAACTCGTTCATATGATTTCACGAAACATTTCAAACAAAATATGAAATTGTACTTGGAATCTAAAAATTTCTGAAAACTAGGGGAAGTTAATGTCTAAAAACAATTTTCGGAAATATTTCAGTAAATATTCATAAATCCTAAGGACGAGAACCCCAAATGTCTATGGTGCGTGTCTAGGCTCGTACAAAGCTAAAACAATGAAAAGAGTGAAGACAACAATCTTTGTAAAATTTAACAAAAATAATTTTTCTACCTAGAAAACAAAGAAAAAATATGAAAAAGTACTTACAATATGCAAATCTAAATTAAATCCTAGAATCTACAAATTTTGTTCTTTCACTGAAAGGTTCTAAATGAATCAAAGTTCACATCCCGATGGAGTTTTAAGCTGGAAGGCGATGATATCTTCTATACACAGTCTCGTGTAGTCGTGTCTACATTTTCTTGTTGAATTTTATGAATCCATCCTAATCTTTACTTATGTTCCTTACTTAGACACAGCATGCACTCAAATTCGCACACAGACACATACACATACAATAATTTGTGCGAAAGAAACAATCCATTTTCTGACACCATTTTCTGCATTGCCTGCTTATTTGTTTGATGCGAAAGTAAATAAACACTAAAAAAAATTAAACCAAAAGTTAACAATTGTTTCCACTTATTATTAAACTCTTCACTTATCATTATCATCATCATCGTCGTCGTCGTCGTCGTCGTCATCTTCCCTAAACACACAACTAACTTATATCACTGCTCCAATGTACTCGAAATATTAGCCTGAATTAGTCTCAAGAGCACTATCTTAAAGCAATTATTAAAATATAGAACACTAGAGAATAGTGCACTGAATGAATATATATATATATATATATATATATATATATATATATATATATATATATATATATATATATATATATATATATATATATATATATATGCCTACTTTTACAATTTACATCGGAAGTCCAGGAAGTGAAAATGACCAAGCGGAGCTAGCAGCTTCAAATAGATATGTATCTGAAGCAGGGCCAGGCTGTAGACTCTATAAATCAAATTTCACCCATCAATCATTCACAAAAATAAACGGAATGTAATTGTAAATGTAATTCTACGTATGTTATGAATCCGTGTATCTCTATCTTATCGTTTATTTATAAGTGGGGAGTATACCAAGCTGGGGACCGTGCTATTTACATTGTTTGGGTATCAGAACGGATCATGCGGGTAATCTGATTTAATTTTATCACTCGGTATGGAGACAAGATCCCATATCAGAACGGGTCATTGGATAATGTGAGGTAATTTGTTACTCGGTATCATTTTTTCTTTTGAGATTATTTTCTTTTTAACATCAAGCTCTCCTCCAGAACTTTGCTTCAACCAGTCTAAATACTTGTAATTTTCCTGCCCCATTTGGATATATTTAGACCAGTTTTATGGATTGTTATGTAATTGTGAACCGTAACTAAGGAAAGAACAATGCTTGTTTTGCAGTACAACTGTGTGCTTTGTAGTGACAAAAAAGCAGAGGAATATTGGTAAAACCGTTAGAGCTTGTAAGTATCAATACAAATACGTCTTATATTCGTTGATAGCATTAAATTTGAATTGTGTCATTCTTATATAATCCCACATAAGTGTCTGACATTGTATCTATTATCTACGAAGTCGTAGCCTCAGCTAGACCAACAAGTAGGTTTCTGCTTTTTTTTTTTTATATCTGATCTGCTGCTGTCAGATATAACAAAAAAAAAAAAAAAAAAAAAAACAAAGCAGAGACCTACTTGTTCGTCTAGCCTCAGCGTGGTGAAGTACAGGGGCTCGTAACGTTGCTCTCAATTTACCCATCATACATGCACTAATTAGTCCTGCAAAGTAAGAGCACGACCCGTATATTTTTATATAAATATCAGGGCTGCGGTTTTACATTGTAGGACTAATGTATTAATATGGCTGATAGTTAAATTGTAAGCAACGATACGAGCAGTAGGGCACCAGGTTCAGATAACGTGATTTCGCATTCTCACAGATTTTATTGATAAAACATCAGACTCCTCTGATGTTATTAGTACCATGTATCAATAATATACAATCATAGATTCAATATATAATTACAGTGGTTTCTACACCCAAAATCAATTATTTACACATTTTAGGTATGTGAATTAATGCACATCATATTATTCTTTCTAATTGTTTTAATAATAATAATAATAATAATAATAATAATAATAATAATAATAATAATAATAATAAAAACAAACTTTGGTTTTAGCAATTTTGATACAAATGTTTTCTTGCCAATTTTTAGTGCAATTCATACAATGCTGTTATTAGGTCATACTTGATTTTATATTCTGTTTTGCTGCTTAAACACTTTTTATGTTTGATCCAAGACAATTTTTGACTTGAATTTACCTTAACTCAGGCATCAGATCTCATCTTCCATATCTATCTATCCATCCATCCATCCATCCATCCATCCATCCATCCATCCATCCATCCATCCATCCATCCATCCTGTCCCGTCCCATCCTGTTTGTAAATTACAGTAATATATTTTGATATATGGAAATTTCAACATATAAATCATATAAAAATGTCTGAACCTCATCATGTTGGTCCATCCTTTAGCATGAGTATAATTTTGACTTGAACACATTTTACTAGGATATGTTTTGATCGTCCTCCACAGTTTACTAGCAAACTTAAACAACATAGAAATCGATAGGAGGATAATTTTATTTTCTCACAAATTTGCTTTCTGTAATGTTTACACCCTTTGATCTGCAGAAAGATGAAACAATACTATAGTATTTATCAAATTTGACCTGTTACTTGCCATTTCCATTGCTATAGTCATAAAACAATGCTGGCTGATTTGAACCAAATTAAGGGTTGATTTGTTGCAAATCAAAGGCTGATATGAAAGAAATACCAGGCTGATTCAGACCATGTGAAATAATAAAAGAAAAGAAATGAAACAACACATAACTGACTTGGCAATTACAGTACATATATTACTGTTCATAAACATAGTAAGAGAATGTAAAAAGTTGATTTTCAGCTTTTAAATTTACATCAGATAATTATTAGTAAATTTATAGATGAAATTAGAATTAAATAGATAGGAAGAATGTCATTTATATTTTTTAAACAAAGTAACTTTAGAGTACTCACTAAAGAAAATGTAAAGTTAACTTTACATAAATCAGGCCAGTATGAACATTATCAAACAATATTGCACACTAAACTGATCTGGTGTATTTATTGACATCTCATGTAAATCCTGTCTTTTTTGCATTATATTTGAAAAAAAGAGATTGTAAACAGTTACTGATGTGTAAAATGATACTATGACATACTTAAATTTGTATCTACTGCTATCATTGAATTGTTGTCTTCTGAGTAAAATCTTGAACAAGTAAACCAAACTTATTTTTGTTTTTAACCTTTGAAACATTTCAAAGTATTTAATTTTGAGCATGTATTTAATCCATTAAATATTGATTTCTAAATATATATGTTTGTATATTAATAAATCACAGGGGTCACACTACCAGGCAAAGTGGGTGAAAAAGTTGCCTAAACTTTGCATTATTCTGTTAGGAAAGGGAAAATGACTTTGCCCTCGATTTTCAGGATCTAAAATGGCTGTATGTTATGACTTTTGAGATGCCCCTTCACAGTAGTAAGCAAGTTCTGGCACTGTTGTAATCCAAGGTGAATTCACCAATGTATGAATAGTAGTTTGCTTTAAAAATTGTGATCAGTGAAGAGTGTTTTCTTATGTATTTCTTGTTTTTATAAATGAAGATCTTAATGGCCTTATTTGCATATTTTCTTGAATTGCAGACATTGATATGTATGCGATATACCACATAATTAAACTGTATGTATTCCTAAATAATATTGCAAAAGGATTCAGGAAAATATATAATATAATGAAAAAAAGTTTAAATATTATGTCATAGGAAATTGAGCCGAAATATTTAATAATGTAGGTCAAAAACACATGACAATCTATTGTGGAATTCGAAACAATTCTGCAAGGTCTTGGTTGTTTCTGACCTACCTTGATTAATTTTTGAAAAATTAAAAAAGAGATATATAGTAGTGAAGCAAATACTATTTAACTGACTTATATCGTTAATACCAGTGGGTAGACAATTAATTAAATCATAAATATTCAGTCTGATTAATGAATTTGTTGTAACAAAGCAAAAAAGCAAATAGTTTAATTAAGAAACACCATCTTTCTAAAAATAGACAAATTAGCTTGGTGTTTTTAAATGTTTTGGTTTTAGTGAAAAAGGGGGTCTAGTTTTGTTATCTATTTACTTTAGTACTTCTGTGTGTTGTCTATGAATAGCTACAGAAATGTTTTATTGGGAACAATGAAATCAGGTCAAAGTGTATGATTTGAAGTCGCCTATGAATTTATTCCTATGTATGTGATTTAGGGGTTGTTTAAAAAAATGCTAGAAATCAATTCTGACCACAATTTTAAACAAAACTTGCACAAAATAAAATAAAAAAAATTAAGTGGTAGTTTATTAAGCATCTTTACCAACTTGAAATTACAAGACTAATCTTGTTCTTGATTTCAGTTAAAATTAATTACAATGTATAGCTTCTGCTGTGTCTTTTAAGTCATATGACCAATCTGCAAGTATCTCAATCCAAACACACATATTCTACAAGTATGAATAGAATGGGTATAAATATAATAATTTTTAAACATTTACAAAATGAGTTGATAATAAACATGACATTTTTAACTTGAAAACAGGAAATTGCCTAAAACTGATAAAAGCATAGCTGCATTATGATATATATTATATCATATATATTTCCCATTTCTTGCTTCTGTCTCAATTCTCCCAGTTTAGCTTCCACTTCTCCCTGTTTAGCTCCCACTCCTCCCTGTTCTGACCAAAAGGAGAAGTCACTTTTCCCTACAGTTTAAGTCTAGCTTGACCCAAGGAATCTATGATGTAGATACACTTCCATGTAGCCAGTGATGTCAGAGTCATTGGTTCTAGAATGGTTTTAAATTCAGTAAATTGGCAAATAATATCAAAAGTTCTTTAATTATAGTGACATTTTTCAAAATTCATGGTCAAATAATCCTGTATAAGTGTTTGCAATTAAATTAATTAAGGAATCAATGATCAAACAAAGTATGTGTGTGTGATTTAAATTTTTAATGTAACTTTAACAATTTTTCAGTCATTTCACTACAGTATTATGTTTGCAGTGTAGTTTATAAAAATGTCTAACACTGGGGCATCATGCTGCAAATATGTACCATCACGTCTCACCCGTCACATTATACCGACACTAAGGGACCAATACTAGCATTAACCTCTGAATACTGAGCTTCTAGCAAGGAAGCTGTTAGTACCATTTCTAATAGTCTTTAGTATTACTTACTTGATATTTGAATCTGCGACTTCCTGTATCCGAGGCTGATGCTCCAACCACTAGAATGGTCACATCAAAGTAAAAAGAAATGGTGATAATTTAAGTTTAGATGGGATATGAGGGTAAACTCTTGAGATACCGACATCAACAAAAAGAGGAAATTCAGGGATGATTGATGGTACTGTGGAAGTCCTGTGCTGAGAAATGGATTTCCACCACTCATCTGCTTGCATTTCTAGACAATCTTAGTTTCTCCTTTTGCTATATTATATCAAATAATAACAATATGCTACTCTTTTTATCATTGGTATAGCCACAAACACACATGCACACACACACACTTGCTTCAAAGAAAGATCTGTAAATTTTAAAAAATGTCTTTCATATTTGTATTTTAACAATGATGACACCACCATTTTAGTTATATAATCATTTTCTTCAATTTCATTATTATGATGTCCACAATGTTATTGGATGTCATGTATATTAAATGTTAATGTATGTTTTTCTTTCAACATGATCATATGTTATTTTTATCTGTATTATGTCAACCTTGGTCAGTAATCAAGTGGCTGAGTGGTATAGAGTGCTCACCATTACAGATCACTTCCATCTACCCTCTGTCTGCTGGATTTAGTCTCAGGTGCAGTCATTGTGGGTATGTGAGAAATCTTGCCAGTATCTTCTTGTGGGTCTTTCATTCTTTCCCAAATTTCCTGGGTTCTTCCTCCTCCACTATTTATACTGGTTATCAGCTATAGCCTATCTTGTTCAGAAAAATGTTGTTAAACCCTATAACAATAGTAATCAAAATAAGGTCCTACCTGACTAGTCACATTTATTCTGTAAACAATATAATATGTAGCTAATATTTCTCTGCAATTATAGATTAAATATTAAGATTATTATTAATGTAGTGTACCATAAGTTTTGGACATTAGTTCACTTTTGATCATGTTGACAACTTATGGTGTTTGAGAAAAGAAGTTGACTCTCATCCTATTTCTGCTATCATCTTGCAGCTCTTTTATTTGCCATTTTTTAAGAAAAGGCTAATTCCCACCTTAAGATCTGAAGCAGATTCAGTCTTATTGTTGGGTTGAGTGTTTTATTGAGAGGAGTTATTTAAATTGTTCACTGGAATTACAATGTTTTCTTTGATATTTTTGGACTTAATTTTTTTGGGGGGGTTATTGTGACATCAATTAAAGATAGTTTGGATTATATCATTGTGGTACATCAAGACTGTTAGCACATTAACACAACCAAGGCAACATTTCCAAACAAATCTAACATCAGTACTTTCAGTATTGGAGTTCATTTGGAACACCAATGGAATTCTTTTGGAACTCTATACATTTGGATTTTGTGATCTAACTTTTTGGACTGTTTGGAATCTCTTTCACAATACTCTTAATTTCTTTTAAAATTTGTTGAATTTTAAACTTTTTGTTTAAGTTTTACTTATTTCAGTTACAGTAACTTGTTTTAAGATCATAGAGTTGTAACAGGTGTATAATTTTCAGTTGACTGAAATCATAAATTTGGCAGGACCACAGTTTATATATATATATATATATATATATATATATATATATATATATATATATATATATATATATATATATGTGTGTGTGTGTGTGTTTAGTAATAAAAGTATACAGTATTATGTATAACGTAAATATTATTTTTTCTAGAAAAATATAAAAGAAGCATTGACATACTCAGACTAATTTGTTTTGACAAAAAATAGTTTACTGCATGAGCCCTGAGTTTATGATTCTTTTATCAGAGATAGTATTTGTATTATTTCTCAATAAAATGAACTATTTTAAAAGGTGAATCAGCTGCCTTTTAGATATTTAACTGTTTAATTGATATTGCAAGTTAAAGAGTTTATTTAATTTCATTATACATGTATATAACAATCCCATTACATCTATCATGCTTATAATCAGGGTTTTGTGTCCTTAAATAATTACTTGAATTGCTTATCATACCTGGGAAATAATGAGAAATATATTTTAAACAAATGTAGATGTCATATTTAAATTACAGAAAAAATTAATACTATTTTGAATGGTTTAAATCAATCTTGCATTTTTTAAATCAACTCATAATAATCCTGGTCTGCATTAGCTTCCGACTCCACCTGGTCATTTGTACTTCCTGGACTTCAAAAGTAATTTGAAAAAAATGTAGCCAATAATTTAAAATTTACTTTTGTATATATTGTATGATACATTTATTGCACATTTGTACACAGGTATTGTCAACTTACAGACAGGCAAAATTAATTTACCCTTTGTAAGCAAGTACTAAAGTTTAAGTACTTTGGGCTTGTTTAGGCTTTTATAATTTTTCAAGCACATGGGCACATCCATTTTTATTAGCTGTCTGTTTCAGTCATGGTTTGCACTAATAGCTAAAATATTTGAGTTTCAGCGTATGAAAGACTCTAGATGGATCATTTTATCTCTTGTTCTTGTTGTGAATAGTAAACCAAAAATGTACCCACTTAATACTTGCTAGAAAGCATGCATAACAGATACTTCTACTTACAATATTCCTATACATACATACATACATACATACATACATACATACATACATACATACATACATACATACATACATACATACATACATACATACATACATACATACATACACACACACACACACACACACACACACACACACACACACACACACACACACATACATACATACATACATACATACATACATACATACATACATACATATGTGGCAGAGTAGTCTAAAGCGCTGTCCATTACAGATTACTGCCATCTCACCTCTTTCTGCATGTGTTAGAGTCTAGGATTCGGCAAATGTGGATATGTAAGAAAGCTTGCCAGTAGCTTCTCGTGGGTCATTGGTTCTTTCTGGTTATTTCCCGGTTTCTTCGTCCACCATTAATACTGGCCGCCATGAATTGCCTATCGTGTGCTGAAAAATGGCATTAAGCCCAACAACAACAACAACAACATACATATATACATACATACATACATACATACATACATACATACATACATACATACATACATACATACATACATACATACATACATACATACATACATACATACATACATACATACATATTCAGGGAAAGTGGGCAGCCAATTCTCGTAAATAGATATTCTTTTTCTTCTTTTTCTATTAATGAATTGAAAATGTCACTTGCCATTTGATTTTTGAGATGTACTCTGATTGACAGTTTTTTATGGCTTTTGTGATGCTACCTCAATTCATCTGAGTATGTAGTGTGTATGTAGCTTACTACCCTCAGATAGCCTTAGAAGGTATTTATATCAACTGCAACAAAGCAGATGATTGACAATTAACCTTTTGCTCTGTAATTTATCTTGTTTTGTCATTGCTCCCTGTATGCAAGTTCTCAATTATCACTTAATGATGAAAACACACCAGCTTTTCTTTTAAAACATAAAAGATCATAAATGAACATTTATTTTAAGAGTAGAAGCATTGAAAGTAATTTCTAAGTAAAGTTTTTGGAAGATTTTGACTGCTATGCTTGCATTATTTTCTTCATAAAATCAGTTTAAAACTAGGTGACCCAGTCAGATTAAAACTGGTAGAAATTGCTGTATCTAGAAAGTAACTCATCATTAGAATATCAGGGGTTGCGGGGTTTGTCCTATAAAGGAAAATACACAATTTTGTAGAAAGCAAGGTTTAAATATTTTGCGATAGAAGATTTCATCAAATTTTGTTAGGTCAGAAATGTACAAGACATTTTTTTTTGTAGAATTTGAGTTAAGTAGTACTTGAGGTTGTTTTTTTCAAAATACATTTTTATGAAGAAAAAAAACAAAACACAAAAGCAAATATTATATAACTAATACACAACATGATGGTAGAAAATATGAGTCATCATATTTAGGAAATCCTTGTTTTTAAAAAAGGTGCATCCACAAAATATTAAGAACAACATGAACACTGTTGTATGATTGGTATAAATACTGCTATGAGCCTATGACTACATGGTAAATACTGCACTTTTAAGTTACAGGCCACAATTTACAGCAGCCTACAGATTCTAAAATCAAAAAGTAACCATGCAAAACTTAATCATTCAGTAACTAGTTTCCAATGCAGACAATCAATTTTTGCTTGTGTGTCAGACATGTGTCAAGACACTTTTGGGGAGCCACTGTAGTTCAGATGGCAGAACATCAGACTCATTATCCAGGGATTGCAGGTTTGATAACCAACCAGTCTAACCTATATTGACTGTCTGTGTCTTAGATAATAGCACTTTTGTGTAGCACTCATTTTCTGGGTATTTATAATATACTTGCAACTAGTAATAATTTTGAAGTGTCATTAAAACCAACAAAGCAAACCAGACAGTTTTGATCATACAGAGTATCTTCTATAGCTTGTAATAAATATATTGGCATTAACACTACCTGTCAAAAAACACAGGTTGTCAGTTATTGTATTAAAAATAATGTTTGTCTTCACATTAGTCTGTGTTAGCCGTGTAAATACTTTCCAGGTTGTTTTTCATTTTGCAGTTGTTAAAATGTTTTACTGCAATTTCATATTTTTTTTATATTTAATCACCAGCTTTAATTTGACTTTTAATTAAGGTCTTGTTGGAAATAGTGTCAGTTGGACCTTTTACTGGTTTTAACCAAGTTTCATGTAGGCTAATTATTACAGTTGGATAAAATTTCTTTTGATGATGTGTGATGAAAATATCTTGACATATATTATATGTATTTGCATTCATCCAAAATATTTGCATGTGAATATATATAATTCCAATGAATATTCATTTTTCGTTACAGATGACCAATGCTATAATATGGCAATGGCAACTATAGAAGAGGAGCTGACATGTCCAGTATGTTTGGATTTTTACAAAGATCCCCGGCTTCTTTCATGTCAGCATTCCCTGTGTAAGTCATGCATTGTGGCTCTTTGTTCCAACAAGGGAAATGCTGTTGATTGTGTGCTCGAATGTCCAACTTGCAGACATGTCTTTCAAGCAAAGGATGAGACATGCATAGAGTCTTTTCCAAAGAATTTTGGTCTTGCATCAATAGTGTACAACTTTCAGGAGTCGATGAAAGTAAATAAAGGTTTTCCATGTGACCTTTGTAAAAAGGAAAGGGCGATAAAGAAATGTTTGCAATGCCAGTCTAACTACTGCAGAATGTGTCTGGAGCAAAAGCATCCAAAGGCAGAAGTTCAGGTTAATCACATGTTTGTCCAAATCTTGGGTTCAAACGGAGATGAACGTGAACACGAGGAATATTCCCAGACCAAAAAAGTCAGATACTGCATGTCTTGTGATGAAATTTGTGTTAAGGGAGACAAGTATTCCAAATATGGAAGCCATGAGTATCATGACACAACTGACTTACAATCAGCATTAAGACAAAGAAAGGTAATATATACTACTAGTTTATAAATGACAAGACAATGTTCTACGCATCTGTTGATCATGATCCCATAACTCGTATTTCTTTTGTTTACAAATTAACGGCAAAGCTTGACTTGTTAAAAAAGAGGACCCTCATTTATAGAGAAAGCATTACTGTAATAAACTCAACAACAAAAGTAAAACAAATATTGGATATTGGACTTCTTGTTTCAGACTACTGTTAGGTTGGTATGGAAGACAGACTTTGTTTAACATTTTGCAGTAACATTGACAATGTGTTTAAGTTCACTTTTAAGTTTAAGTTTAAAGTTACTTTATATCAAAATTATTCCAAACTAGTAGAATGGAATATTAGAAACTTTTACCCATGATGATGTTGGTTTAACTAGTATTTATCTAAAGAAGTTACTGTGTAAAGTACATAAAATTGAACAAGAGATAATTTTTGAGCAAGTTTTTTCATCATTGACAATATTTACTTTATAATGTGGCTGATGTGATTAATAATGGCATAATATTGCAAACATAGGATTATGATACTGTGTAAAAGAAAATTAATCTTGTAATAATATGAAACAATAACTAGCATTTACAGCAGAAACATATTTCTGTACACTAGCAAATGGACAAATGCGAAAAGCATGTAAAAAAGAGTATATAAAGTTGGCGTTAATACAATGTGGATATTGGCAGAGGATCTAGCCTTGACTAGTGTTGGTATATAATTATAATAAATGAATACATGCTTGAGATAGAGCACACATTAACAGTGTTCAGGAAAATCTCTGTTATACTTACCTGTATTTATGGACTAGCAAGAAGATCTCATTGATTTCAACTGACTGCAAGGTGTTATATAGGGTAATATTCATATGGTCAGATTTATATCTTTTGAACAGTGAAAGAGAAAATACCTTTTAATGGCATTAACTCCACTCAGTCTAAGTCTTGTGGTCATAATGTGTTTTGCTATGGCTAATAATACTTGTAACTTTACAAATATCAGTTAATGTGTTCAAAATGTTTGAATATTTGCATATCTTCCAGATACCAGGAGGTATTTGTTGAAGTCTAATAAGACATATATTATATTAACATATTGGTTTGCTTGTTCAATTGAAAGTCCATTAATTGAATCAGGGGTGTACACAAAAGGTGCCAAGCAACATTTTTCTTCTGTTAAGACTTATTATAGCCCATAGGGCTTCACGGTTTGGTATTAATAAATTGTTCTTTTCAACAGAGGAATTGTCTGTCTTGAAATGTATGGCTATGCTACTGCCATTTGTTTTTATTTGGTCAAATTAATGCTTGAAAACCTTTATCAAGATATTTTGTGTTGGAATTAATCTATATCTAACCATGTCTCACTGATAATAATAATATCAAACTTGTTTAAATATAGCATTTTATATTTTGTTTTGTGGTAATAAGCTTCATGAGGATGTTGGAGGGAGGGCCTACTAGTCCCCCCTCCCCAAGGACTGGCCTCATAACCCTCAGGAAACTTAGTGTTGTTTTACATCATTCAATACTGCCTAATTGACAGGCATAATGACTGCAGATTGTTTCTATAGAAGTGATAGTGCAAATGCTGCTTGCAAAATTTGTGTGAAAGGGCATATGATTTTTATTATTGATATCTGTCAATGAAATATTGTTGGCACATTAAATTTATTTCGATTGATATGGATGAATTATGTAATTATGTAACATATCATGCAGATTTATTTTTAAAGTGTGTCAGCAAAAGAGCTTGGTTGAAACAAGGAAGCATGAGAAGGAAAAGCGCCCATGAAAGGTGTCCAAGTTTGTAGATGTGCAGCGTCTTCTGTGACTATAAAGTCCCACATGGGAGTGGCAATCCTTACTGCAGTTGCTACACTTGAAGTATGACTCAGGTCTTGGTTGGAACTGAATCCTCTTCCTCTGAGATCTTTTCTCATCAGCGAGCTGTCATAACTTTTCCTCGCTTGATTTCAGACCTGTGTACAGAGCATGTTGCCAGCTGGACTTGTCGAGGGCAAGCTCTTCCCAGGTGTTGACCTCTATTCCAAGAGCTTTCATATCCTGCTTGCAGACATCCTTGAAGCGAAGATGTGGCCGTCCTATTGATCTTCTTCTGCCTGAGGCAAGCTTAGAGTAGAGAAGGTCTTTGGTGATCCATCCATCATCCATTCAATGCACATGGCCCAGCCATCTGATGCGACGTTGGCGGAGGAGTGTGACCATGCTGGGAATTTTGGCCTGTTGAAGCACCTCGTTTGTTACACTATCGCTCCAGATGATCCCAAGTATGCGACGGAGACAACGCATGTGAAAGGCGCTTAATCGTTTCTCCTGAGAGGCGTACAGGGTCCAAGTTTCGCTGGCATACAGAAGAGTGCTAAGCACGCAGGCACGGTACACGGTGATCTTAGTGTTTAATGTCAGCTTGTTGTTGTTCCACACTCTCTTCGACAATCTAGAGAGAGTTGTTAACGCCTTTCCAATCCGCTTGTTGAGCTCGGCATCGAGTGAGAGGTTGTTGGTGATGGTAGAGCCAAGGTAAGTGAACTCACTGATTACTTCTAGTTTGTAGTTGTTAATGGTTATGCTGAAAGGGTCTGCGTCCTGAGCCATCACGTTGGTTTTCTTTAGGCTGATGGTCAGCCCGAATTCATCACATGCTTTAGCAAAACGGTCCATCAGGCGTTGTAGTTCAGCTTCTGTCTGAGTGACTATAGCACTGCCGCCACATTTGATGACTTCTGCTAGGATGCCATCCTTTCCTGGGGCTTTACCTGTGGTCAGTTTCTCTAATGCTAGCTTTAGGTCTGTCTCAGTAGGTTTCTCATCCAGTTTGGTCAAACAAGGGACGTTTTCAATGACGTTGAGGGCATTGTTGGTCACGTTATTCTCTCTGGAATACAGTTCGGAGTAGTACTCCACCCAGCGCTCCATCTGTTTGTTCTTGTCATGAATGATATCTCCTGCAGGAAACTTCAGTGGAGCTATCACTTTCTTCGTTGGACCCATTGCTTTCTTTATGCCATTATACATGTCTCTGATGTTTCCGTTGTCTACTGCTGACTGGATGCTCTGATAGGATGCTCTGACAGAGCAGAAGCCAGATATATATATATATATATATATATATATATATATATATATATATATATATATATATATATATATCTTGTGCCTAATCCAATATTTTTTTTAATTCAAAGAGCAGCAGAGAGGGTGAACCCTACAACAATATATTTGCGACAAAATCGATTAAAGCCTCAGAATGCCAATGGAGCCTTCCTACGAAATCTCATATTTTAACCAAAAAAAAATTAAAGGTCCCATCTTAGCGATTTTGTCGTAAATACATTGTCATAACCACACTCAAATTGCTGCCATCTACGTCTACAAATTTTTACGACAGAATCGATTAAAGCCTCAGAATGCCAATGGAACCTTCCTACGAAATCTCATATTTCAACCCAAAAAAAAATAAAGACCCCATCTTAGCGATTTTGTCGCAAATACATTGTCATAACCACACTCAAATTGCTGCCATCTACGGTCGCAAATATGTTGTCATTTCACCCTCTCTGCTGCTGATTAATACAAATTATTTAACCGATATTTGTTAGCTTTTCACAAACAGACTAATCGATAATACTTCACCACGTAGATCAATTAAATTATTTGACTGATCGGTGAGTGTAAAATTAATTCTAGTTAGTGAATCATTTTGACATTGCATATAGACTGGATTAGTCGGATTCTCAACAATTAAAAATCCGGGGGGTGCTGTTGGTGAAAATGAATAAAGAATGTAACCTTGTCGGGCTTGATTTGATTGTTCCATATTAATTTGATAACTTCCTTCGATTACATCACACGTTAAATTAAGTGCGATCACCGATGAAATATCCACATTGTTCGGTGCGATATGTCTACCGTCGCCGTCGGGAGAATTATTATAAGTGAGGATAATAGGCTTCGGCTGGCTATCTTTCCATGATTGATAGATTTTATTAAATCCTTCGTCGATGGCAGTTCTGAGTTTTTTCTTTAACTCGGGAACATTATATCCTGGTAATTTATAATTTGGATTTTCATTTATATTTTTTTTATAATCTTGAGCTGAGCTAGTTTTTGAAATCGGGCTATTTTCATCAGTGAAGAGATTAGTAATCCTCGAATTAAATATTTCCATGTCATCGATGATTTTATTACCCGCGGCGACTACACTAGTAAACTCAGCTTGTGTAAGAAAGCCAGATCTTAACGAGGGTAATAACGACAAAAAATCATTATTCATTCTATCAAGGATGTGATCTTTAATATCTACAAATGTTGGACTTGTTTCATGTATTTCCAGAATTTCACCTTCCTGTGGGATATAATCATTAAAAAATGGAATTCTCCACACATCTTCACCATATTGATTCTTACGTCGATATCTTTTTGTGAAGTTTATATCCTCGAATTTTTTATATCCTTTTGATGGATTTTCAGGTCCTATTTCATCAGTGACGTAATCAGATTTTATAGGCTCGGGCGTGGAATTACCAGCACTTCTAGGTGGATCTTCGGGCCATCCTAATACTGTTCTTATTGAACTGTTATAAATATCTACAACGTACCCAGGAGAGCCTATTTCAATTGTAGATGACAGTGTTGGTTCATGAACTGTTATCGCAATTTTTGATTCTTTTTTAGTAATGGATTTTATTCTACGTTGTAATTCATTATTAATTTGCTCAATTTGATAGGATCCAGTTGGTATTGAAACAACGATCCAATCTGGAGTGTCATCTTTTTTATTCCTATATGCAAACACCAGAGAATTATTAGGTCTCTGACCGCCAAATGGAACCGATCTGATATTAGGCCAACTATGATACACTCGTAATTTTGCCAACGCGATTTCCTTTACTGAAACAGGCGAGGGAAAATTCACACTGAATTTAGGGTTTGTTGACGATATTGATATCATACTTGTTTTCCGCGGAGTGGTATTTTCTGCTATCCGCTGAAGTAGTTGAATCTCTTGCGACATTATTATTATTTACAATGTCTAATTTTGCAATAGATGAAAAAACGCTAGCGTTTTTAATCGTAGTATCATAAATACGTATCATCGCGGAGAATTCGTCTTCGGTAATTATCGTATCATCAATCGATGATGACATCAACGAGGATAATTGTGAGTAACCGTTAGATACTGCTTGATGTTTTACTATATAGTCGTTAAGTTTTTCTTGAGAACACGAGGATATTTTTTTAGTAATAGCATTTGCAAGTCCAGCAAATGTTGTCACCGCGGAAATAGCAATTGGGACAGCAATCGGAGCTACCATTGTTACTGAAGATAGTATAATACCAGCACCGGCCATTATACCAGATACCGAGTATACTGTAACATCAATTGCGGTAATTCTCCTGCGATACTTTTTAATTTTTATTTCATATTCATCAATGAGTGTTTTGAGTTTTGTTAAGAAGTCTTTGACGGTATCATAGCGATATTGCGATGATGGAATCATATTATTTTAAAACCTCAAGTGGTTTTTAATTGTTAAAAATTCTAATTTAGATCAGCTACAAACTCCATGTACCATACAAATGATGTCTTATTTAAATTAGGATCAGTGCTTGTTATTGTAAACCGTTTGTATTCACCCACGTCAATAGTCGTTGAAATCACGTTGTTGTATCCATATGAAGTCGATGATGATATATTAAACTGATTCAGTGACACTATTGTTAATCGATAAATACCCTTGTTTGACACAGTGAGGGTTACTGTATTCTTTTTAGGTTCCCAATCTAATGATCCAGAGAGAACTGTGTATATCATATTTATGATATTTCTCTCATGAGGAATCTTTATTCTTTCAAGTAGCGGAAGATTGTCTGTTTTAAATTTTGTAATATCCTCGATAGATTTTTTAATACTATTAATGCTATCTCTAATAATACTAAATCCAGCATCATTAATATTTTTAATACTGGATTTAATTTCATCAAAATTGGATTTAATTTCAGCGAGAGATGGAGAGGTTACCGCTGGTGTTCCAAAGAATTTATTGATAATATTTCTACGAAGGGAAGTATATGTTGTTATATGTTTTTCAAGTTCTTCATTTAAATTTTTTAATGCATCTGTGATTGTAGAAACGAGTACACCCGGTTTGAGTTTTCCATCATTTGAATATAACGCTATTGTATCTTCAACGACGTCACGTCTTCGTATTAAGACATCATCCAATGAAACATTACTAGATTTCAATTTGCCCTGGCGATCTTGAAATACAACTATTTCCCCAGGATCTACACTTGACAAATTTAATGTCTCGGCGATTTCATCTTCGATTATTTTTTTTACACTTTCGACAGCGAATTTGCTATCGGTTTCTGTTTTTTTTGATTCTGATAAAGGTCGTCCCCAAATATCAATCATTATACGAAAACGCTACGTTTTTCTAAATCATAACGCTATCGTTTTTGCCATTGCCTGCTAGTATATTCATTAACAACAACTTGTGGTGGTTTTCTTGGAAATTTAGATATCTCTGCAAGGACATTTAATACTTCACGACCGCATATCGGTGGATCATTTAACTGTTGTGTTGGTAGCGTGGAATAAAAAATTGGAGATGACTTTGTTATTGTGGATACATATCGCATGAATTCTTTTGGTGGAGCTAATCCATATGAATCAAAATAGACAATTCCACGTGGATCAATTGCATATGCGACCCAATGAGTTCCTTTTCCGCTGCTGTTATCGAGATTGATAATACCCGTTTCATTTTTCATTGGTTTTGACGGTAATTGATCTCTCATGAAAACTCCTCTAAAGTTTTTTATTGATAATGATTTTACAGCATCAATTAAATCAAAATTGGACATTGGTGAAAATCCTAGGGATTTTTCCACTAATAAGCCGTTCCTGGTATTCTTAGGCCCGTGCCCTTGTACCAATTGTGTGGAGTTCCTGGTAGTCTTAGACCCTTTCCTTTTTTTTTATAGCCTTTCCCAGTAGCTTTTTTCAGGGCCATTCCTGCAGCAGTACCAACGGCTCCTAACGCTGCCGCCTTCGCAACCGCTGGGGCAGCCGCTGCAATCAATGCTGGAATAGCAGCTAACAGCGGGAATATTCCACCCGATTTTATCATACTGGCGATAGCTGCTTTCGAAAAATCAATTTGAACTCCTCGTTTGTTCTTTAGCGCATCATTGAAATGTTTTATTTGACGATCTGTCAGTGATAATTTATGTGCACCACCGGACATTTGAGTGGGTTTCAACGTTATTGTAGTTCCACATTCTTTAGCCGACTTTGATTTCAATTTCTTGACCTGACCATCAGTCAACTGGACATTAACAATACTATATGTCATTCTATTCTAAAATGTAATTTACACTTTCAATTGATCTTATTGTGAAAATCCTAACTACATGTTTTCCACTGGTGCATCAATAAGTCTCATTCGTCCGCCAACTCCTTCTAACAACATTGATTTATCACTGAGAATGACAGCAACTGCTCTATAATCGGCTATACCAGCAGGGCGTTGTACCCGAGCTTGGAAGTATATATCAACAACAGATTGTCTCATCATGTCAAGATGTTCCAATGAAAAGTAATAAATCGGATAGTGTTTTTCAAAATCAATTTGCGATATTTGCAAACCAGTATCAACATTTTGATCACGACCCATATACGACAATATTCTATGATATACACGAGCTATGTTGTTGTTTTCATAATCAAGCTGTACAATCTCTGCTGGCTCTTGTTGTCCGTTTATTCTCAACGAAACTTCACTTACCCCTAATTTATCAAATATCATATGACTAGATAATTGACGACTCACTCGATTTGCATCCTGTAACGCTATAAAGATATGACGTGGAGCTGAAACACCTTGTTTTGATGCTAAGTGCCATGTAAATGTGCCATTTACATTATCCTGCTTCGTATCAGTCGTTGTTGTTAGCCAACTTAGCAATGATTTTCCACCTGTGTCCATAAACGATAGTAATTCTTGCTCTATTGTAACTGCTGGTGTCAAGACGGGCATCCATAAAGTCAATTTATTTAAAATGACTTTACCATCAACAACACCATTAGCACGCCAGATTGCATCATTGTCATTCTCCTTTCGCACTAACACGACTGTATGCTTTGCTCCATAGATGACTTTTCTGACATTTCTACAGAATCCGAATATATGATGTAACGGAATTGCACATGAAAACCGTCGATGTTGTCCTTTTAATGCTCCTTTTCGTGTTGCAAATCCTAGATTGAAATTATCATTGACCCTTTTTAAAATGTCGAATTCAGCGCCTGGTTGATCTTCACGGTATGGATTAGCATCGAGTTGTTGATTAGCTTCTGCAGTATTTACCGCAGTTAGTACTTTAATAAATTGATAATGGTCAGCATGATCAGAAGTATCCTTAGCAAACATCATAGACGGACCAGCCGACCTTGTATAATCATCAGAATATCTCGCAAGTCCGATTATTGTTGTTGCAATATCAACATCTTGTTCTATTGATTCAATTTCTTTTCCATCAATGATATATCTTGCACTGTTAAATAGCGCCATAATGCCATTATTTACGAAACCAACTCGGATATTTTGGTTATCCTCATATGGCGTATCAGCTGCATCATCTGTTACAAGTTTTCCTTCTACTTCAATAAACGCCTCACACGGCAAAAAGTATCTACTTGTATCTTGAACTTGAAGTTCAACTCTCCCCTTTTGATTAGGCTCTCTTGCAGGATAGGCATAATACTGATAGTTAATTTTAGAATCATCTTTATTCACCGGTGCTGCCATATCAAACGCTGGATCAGCAATTTTTTTAAATGCCATTTATACTAAAACGTATCGTTTTTCTAAATCATTTTCTTTTTCGATTTCCTCCAAGACCGCTTCCCGCTATCATACTTGCAATATTACTACTATCTGGTGAAGTCATTGCTAATGATGCTAGTTTTTGTTCCACTGCGTTATTTATCACTTTACTGACATTTGCAGGCATCATTGTTGTTGAAGGTAGCGGTGGTGGTGGTTTTCGTCCGAATCTAGATTTCACCAATGACGTTATTCTATTCTTTGCGGTAGAAAAGGCCGTTCCTGCAAGATCTCCAACAGCGTTAATTCCCTTATTACGAATAACATCAATGGCTTTCATCGCTAATTGTTTAGCAATTGGTGCTACTTTTGGGGCTATTCTTGTGAATAAACCAGCCATGATATTTCCAAGGCCGTCACCGTAGTATGCCTTATAAACGGGCAATCTTGAGTTCACTACATACACGTTTGTTGGTTTATTGTGATTATAGTGTACTATCATCTTATTTGAAATGACTTTGTAATTTCTAAATACAATTTCAATCGCTAAATTCCCCCGGAATTCCGTCCATTAACTCATCCAAGAGTTCTCGATACGTATGAATATCAATTATCCCACCTTGGAATAATCGTCTGCAAATATCAAATGCTTCATTAGTTATTTCGACTGAGTTATTTCCAGCTCGCTTACCTCCCATAAGAACCTCAAGTCGTGATATATCATTAATGATATTACTAGGACACATATGAGAATCATGATGAGAACTTCCATAACCCTCTCCTGAAGTACTTTCTGGTTCGGAAACGTTTTGAATTTCTGGAGATTGTCGACCTCGACTTCGACCTCGACCTCGACCTCGACCTCGACCTCGACCTTGTTGTTGTTCTTTTCGTTGTTCTTTTAGTTGTTGTTGTTCTATACCATACGCATCAACTCCCATTTTAAAAGCTCTGTATTCCAATGTATCCTTTTTTAATTTTCCGGGTTCATTTTTATTAATTTTAAATAACCAATCCACCCAGTCATCTCGTTTTATTGTGTTTTTTTTATACTCGTCTTTTAAAAATTTCCCCCTGTTATAATAACTTTTGACAGCAAGGTCACCAAATTTTATATAGTCTTCATTTTTCAACAATTGAATTCGTCTGATTTCTTCTATAGCTTCATCAGTGAATTTCTCGTTAAAAGGAACACTTTTTTTAGTGGAAACACTAGCATCTTCAACGGGGTTATCATCAGTATCAATATTACCCATTTGTTGTATTTCTCGCTGAGTTTGTAACTCACCTGAAAGCTGTTTTATCCCCTCGTGAGTTTTTTCAGTTTCTGTAGCAATCTTTCCTAATACATCAATAATAGGTACTGCTCCCTCTTTAGGGATGTCGCCGTATATAGCACGTTCTGTTGCAAGTTTCATATCTTTAGTGGCTTTAGTTACAGGGGCAAAAAGTTGTTCGCTTCCAATAGAAAAGTCAGTCTGCGCTTGCTGTCTAAGTTGTAGTTTATCTCGCACGTTATCTCGAATTGGTATAAACTTTTTCAGTAATGCTAACCTCTCACGGGCTAGTCTGGTAGTTAATGCTTCTGATGTCATTATTGGAAATGCTAACGATTTTTCAATTGTCGGTTTCAATGCTTGCATCAATCAAACGTCTTATAGATTTCACTTTCAAAGCAATCTCTGACCGAACTTGGTACTGTTCCCCGAGTTTCTTTCTAATGGCTTCAACTATACTAAATAGCCGAATGAATAAATTAATATCATTGTTATACAAAGAAGCATTAACCGCTTTTTGGATTCTTTTTATCAGTGAATACATTTTAGGTAGAACATATCTTCCACGTTTCAATTGTATATCAATTTGTTCAAATTCATTCAAAAGTCTGTCTTCATTCAAAAATTCAGAAAGTACGATTCCTTGATTTCTTAAATTTGATATTTCTGTGATGATAGATGTAATATCTTGAAATTCCATTTATTATTATTACTAATGTATTTGTATCTTTAAAATATTTTTATATACAAAAAAAACAAAACATATACAATGCCCGTCTCTTCCTCATTCGAGTTTCGAGGCAAGAAAGGGCACATACATTAAAGACTTATACAATACCCTAACCCCCCAATCGAGTTCAAGGGCGGGTTATATGGGTATTAGACGTGAAATCCAAGTGATTTCTTTACAAACATTGAACATATAACATAAAGCCTCATTTGGAACCTCTTTCGCGCCAAACGACGTCAAAGAGGCCCAGAGGGGGGACAGCACATTCTTGGAACTCATTTAGTGCCTTCGCATTATATAAGCCCAAGGGCCACAAACATAGATCTCCCAATTGGAAGCTCTAACGTAACAAATGCTATATTAGGTCTTCCGGAAGATATGTTGTGGGGGGGACAGTACATTACATATAGGATGATATATATACAATGAATGAGTATTTACAATGCGATTATAGGTTATATATACAATGCGATTATATAGAATGGTTATATATACAATGAATGAATATTTACAATGAATGAATATTTACAATGCGATTCAATGAATGAATATTTACAATGAATGAGTATTTACAATGCGATTATATAGAATGGTTATATGATAGGATGGGTTATATGATAGGATGGTTATATGAGGTATGATAGGGACAGTACAGGACGATACAAACATGAAACGACGGGGCGGACCTACACCCACTTTGCCAATCAAAAGCAACCCAAGAAATTAACCCTGGTTGCAGTTGAAAAAATTCAACCACACACCATGTCAATGGCGTGGGAGTTTTAATTGGCAAAGTGGGCTTCGTTTTAAAGCCCCAAACTTATTACGGCTCATATTATATATAAGGTGAACTAATACTGCAGTGTCAATGTGTAGGTGTGTATTTATTTTTCTAGCATTTCATAATGAATACTGTGTAGTAATTTCAATGGAAGCTAAGTATTTAAATAAAACATTAAAACAAGAAATACAACTGTTAAATAATAGCAATTTTTTTATTAATTTCTATAATATTACGATTAAATAATCGTAATAATAATGGATTTACATGACAAGATAACTCCGTAATGGGGATCCCTGTCAATTCAGGACCTGCTATTTCTTGAATCGAGAATGATATTTTTCTGAATTTTATTACACATAGCCACACTAAAACTAAACTACATGTAGCGCATTTTACTATTTTGACCTCACTAATTTGTAATTTTAAAGTAATTTCATTTTCATACAAACGCTGTTAACGCCGTCTTTGTAATTGGGATTTTTAAAAAATCTATTAATAGACCCCTGGCCTTGGATCTCTGTCAAATAAATTGTCTACCCTGTATAGGTTTTTCCAACAAAACCCTAACTGCTGTTCTCAATACAGTCTTTAGAAACAAGAAACAATAACACAAAATCAAAATCCGTACATACCTGATTACGTATACCGAGTTAACCATTAAATACGTACATGAGATCACACACATCATTAATTCAATCCAATTTCACATGTATTCTCGGACGAATTTCATATCCGGGAATCAATATCGAAAGTAGGATAGTCACGTGACGATCAGTAGTAATGAGGGGAAAATACGGAACAAAATTAAAAAAAAAAAGATTTTATTAATAGTAATTATTGAGAGTCATTTCATGCGTATGAAAACTTTATTCTATGTCCATTTTTCTTTGAGATAGCTGTTTGACAAATCCCTTCAGCAACTTTTCGTACTGAAGGCATACATATTTCAAAATATTTTCCCGCAGCATTCATTGAATGAAAAACTCTTTCTTCATTCGTCGTTGTATCAAATGACTGTACTGGTCTCTTTCCAACTGACTTACAAGTCCCTGTCTTTCCTTTTTTTATATTCTCTCTTTGAGAAATACACTGTAAATTGGAAATCGCGTTATTTTGAATATTAGAATCAATGTGATCAATAACACAGCCATCTTTAATCGGTCCCATATAACACTCAAAGACTGCCCTATGACAGAGATATCCCTTTCCTCCAGCAGTAAATTGCAAGTATCCCTGATTATTAACAAAACCAATTGGTTTCTTTAGTCTACAGTGTCTAACAACACCATTACGAGATATTTCATAATTAACGAGTATTGGATGTGGTCTGAATTCTTGCTCCATTTATATATAATAATACTATTTGTCTAATTCATTATTTGCTTTAATTATAAATCTATTAATGTAGTCTTGAGGGGTTTTTATGATTTTGTCTTTGACAGAGTCATGATTAGGGTCAATGATGGCGTTTTTTATTCGTTTATCATAATAACGTTTCAATTCTCTAAACCGCTTACCCCCACAATTGATACATAATTGTGATTTTCCTCTCACACCCACCCCACAATTTATGCATGGGGACGGGCCTGTCGAATTATTTCTGACACTCTGTAAGTGATATCCACAGAATTCACCTCTACACGATTTATTGCATGGGGTTACTGATCCAATCATAAGCCATTTGCAGTGATTCATTATATATAAACAAACTTTTCTATTTAAATACTTGTCTTATTTATATGAATGAAGAATTCAAGAGATTATCGGCAATCAAGCCTCGGAAAAATATTAAATTCAATCTTGATAGAACTCTCGAAGACGTACCAAAAGAGAGAATAACTAATAGAATTCTGATTAGAAAAATACGAGATTGTGTTCATGAGTTTAAACAGGATGATGCATCACACACCTGGTCAACATTTAGAATTGATGGTGTTGTTGATGCTAGAATGAATGATGAAACAGCAGCTATGATACTATCACAACTTGGCAATAAACGGTATTTTATCAGAGTGAAATTCATTATCAAATTAGAATCGGGCGAATATATTATAAGAGACAAATTTGTTCCAATTCTCAAAGATGGGACATCAGTCATTGTTAGCCGTTATTCCAGACCAGGGCTGTTAACTGGAATTGATAAACCATACTATGAAAAAGCGTATCCAGAAACAGCAGTCGTTTATGGGATGTATCCGTTAAATAACCCTGACATTGGAAAACTAGCACCAATGAAACAGTCAACGTCAGCGGAAAAGCCACTCAACTGTGTGGCACAAAGAGTCTTAGAACATTTTACAAATGCACTCCGTGGGAATAAATTAACCGATCTAAGACATAAAAAAATAGATCAATGGGAGCTAACAGTGAAAGAGAACGGAGCAACTATTTCCGATATAGCTAGATTGGAAAAGTCGTTGAGATTTCCGATAACCGTTTTAACGATAACTGGCGAAGTATTATACGAATCGAAATACAATAAAAACGGAGCTCCAATCAAAATTATTGATCATAACAAGCACGCATGGACATCCGCGGTTACAATATTCCCGCGAGACAGAACAGTGAAGTATATCCCAGAAGAATTCACCAAGGATGGTATTCTCACTGAAGAAAGATTATTCGATGCTATTGCTAGTTTGTGTAAAAACGACCCTGTATCAGTATGGCTACTTCATAGTTTTGAAGATGAAGAATGTCAATTCAATCAATTTGTGAAACCTAACGGTGAATTATATCGTAGTGAAAGTCTACATAATAGGATGAAAAATCTAGCAATAAGTCTCAGTGAAAACGCTAGCGTTTTTAATGAAAAATCTGAAGATTACGAACAGTTACTTACAAATTGTTTTACAATTCCATCAGTTGCAGCTCATTTTGCAAGAAAGAAAAATAATTGGAAACCAACACGAAAAGAGTTTTTACAGGATGTTCAATCCAGCTGTTTGGAATATTATCATGGCGGTCTATGGAACGTTAAGTACAATCGTGAGAGTATGATATCAGTTGATATCGTTGCCTGTTATCCAGGAAGTTTTCTAGGATATGGATTCGCTGGTGAGTATTTTAAACGGTTTGGACACCCCACACATGAAATGACTCGCGTTGCTATTAATGGACCACTGCCTGATTTTGATTTGACCGGTTTTGCTTGCGTAGTATCATTTGAATTCGCTGAAGGACTTCATCCGTGTTGTTATGTTTGGATTGGTAGACACATGGCTGAAAGGATGTGGTTACCAATAGTGTTATTGCGATATATGATTGATTGTAAAGTGTTAGTTTCGTTGATTGTCAGCGAAGCGATTATCTCATATCGAAAACAAACCAATGTCTGGTTACCAGAACCAGAATGTCTTGATAGTATAATCGATAAGTCTAGAAAACATATTGATGCTGACGAGGAGTACATTATTGAATGGTCAAAAAGGATATTTAATCAACGAAATAATGAAGCAAAGGATCTCGGCCGAAGAATAATCGGTAAATTTACACAGGGTGGAAAAAAATTTAACTTTAAAAAACAATCCTCACGATTGATTATAGATGATGCCGAATACGACTTCGTTATTAAAGATGCAGTAGAGAAAAATAGATACGCAAATTGTAAAACAGCCTTCTTGTCCAATAAAACAAAGTTAGGTAGAATTGTTACTTACAGTGATGGAGAAAGCTCTGCATATCTACATTTGAGAGCTTCTATGCTGGGTTATGCATCTATCAATTTATTTGCAATGATAAATAGATTTCCTAGTATAGCAGTCAGAGTTGCAATTGATTCAATGTATGTCGATAAAAAATATATCAAAGAGATAACTAAATTTACTAATAGCGAAGAGACTTGGGGAACATGGCGAATTAAACAAGAAATACAACGCGATTATTCTGAATCAGCAGACGTTGAGATTAAAAGTAGTTACCTGAAGAACGATAATTCTATCAGTGAAAAATCTATGTCTAAAGCACCACCGATATCAGATCCAATTTGTAGATATAAAACAGTTTATTTAAACGGTTGTGGTGGATCTGGAAAGACAACACGTGCGATAGAATTATATCGAGAGAGAACGTCCATGATTGTACTCACACCAACCCATAGACTAGCGAGAGAGATCAAACAACGAAATGTTGAAGCTTGCACGTATCATAGTTTTTTTCGATACAAGGGCGATGCTTGGACTCCTGAGAGAATGGGTGAGAAATTTATTCCAGCGGTTATTATTTGGGATGAAGCATGTACTGTTTCAGAAGATGTATTAAAAATGTTTCTTGATTGGTTATTGCAAAAAAATACAAAAATTATATTGTGCGGCGATCATGGTCAACCACCACCATTTGTTGGTAGAAGTCCACATAATTGGTTAAAAGGATTTGTTGATTATTACGAAGAAATTGATACTGACTATAGAGCACTCGATGAGCAGTTACGTGAGTTTAAAAAACTAATTAGATTACAACCCGATAGAATTCAATGTGAAGTAGCGCGTGAAATAATTTCTGAAACACCTTTGAATGATTTTTGGGAAACATGGAAACCAAATGATTTTGTAGTAGCAAGTAGAAAGATAGTCAGAGACGCACTTCAGAAAAAGTTGTTTGAGCTACACAAGAAAAAATTCCCAACGTTTCCAGTGCCGTTGTGTTATAGACCATTGGATACACGAAAGCAGAATATTGAAGTTGAAATTCCAGGCCAGACGGAGAAACAGATTCTAGTGTTAAATGATATTGTGCTAGTTGATATCAATACTGTAGAAGATGCATTATGCGCTGATAAATCACCATGGACGCTTGGTTATGTAACAACAATACACTCGTCACAAGGATTGACCATCACGGATACAATTGTTTGGATAGTTGATAATCGCATTGAATGGTCAAATTTAGTCTATCTCGCAGTGTCCAGAGTACGACGAATAAATCAACTACGAAGGATTGTTTTCGATGATGATTTTAATGCAAACGATGATAACACTGATATTAGCATCATTAATAAAAAACTCTCTGGCTACAAACAGCAGGACAAAAAAAAACAACGAGAATTTGATATTGATGCTGAAGTAATAATCGCATTAAAAGAACAACAGAATAATCACTGCGCCAGCTGCAATTGTATAATGCACTGGCAGTATTCGGATAAAGACCCTCGACAATTCACCGTAGACAGAAAAAATAACAGTCTTGGTCATGTCAGAAACAATGTGATGTTGACCTGTCTTGAGTGTAATAGACGTAACGGAGCTAGTTAAGACCATGTGGCGGTAATTGAGTATCGTCCGGAATGACTTGTAGTTGTTCGCGTGTAAAACCACGCTGAGGTGCAGTTGAATCCAATCTGTAGATTGGAGGTCTACCAGTTGATCGCGTTATAGTTGAAATTTTATGCGTAGTAACACTCCATATAGGATCAGTAGCTCTTCTTTTACCGCCTTCAAGCTCTCCTGGTTCGTATAAATATCTCACAGTAACATCACCGAGAAGTGGCTGAGTGCTAACCCGCTGCGGTTGTTCGGGAATATATTCTTTTTTTATTGCAATATTTGGTTTCATATTAATAGTTCGAGTAATCTCGTTATTTAACGCTGCAACTACACTCGGTAACCTTTGGACCCATTCACGAGATCGTTTTTCTTGGATGAATTCTTTTGCATATTGATATCCAAATAACCGTTCTGCAAGAGTTCGATTAAATCGTTCTACAATTGCCTGATCACGATGTAACGCAGTATGTCCTCGTCGTATTGTAACACTATGAGTTTTCATTGTTGATAGAACAGCACCTTGAAACTCTTTGCCAGGATCAACTTGTAATAGATTTGGCCATCTTAGAGGACCTCGTCGATAAATCCTTTCAAATGCAGAAGCGACTTCAGAAGCTGACTTTGTTTTCAATGGTTCTGCTTGTTTAAATCGACTCGCAATATCAACTACAGTTAGCGCGTATTTGTAACCATGGTCATGTGGTAAAAACAATAAATCAGCCTGATGAACTTCATTGGGTACGGTAACATCAAAATGAGAATAATTAATTTGTTTAGGCGGTGGTAGATAAATTTGCCATATAGCTTGTTTGGATAACCAATCTTTTGCAGTGGATTTTTTCACTTTTGCAGCGTTAGCGAGTTTACTGATTGCTGCTTTACCCCTCCAGTATCCTTTCGGAGAATAATAAATAGATTCCATACTATAAAAACACTGGTGTTTTCAATTACCAGCACCTAACACTAATTTGCCTTTCATAGCTGATTTGACCAACCATGAAGCCAATTTTTCTTTGAAGGATTTATCGGGAATAGCATTTAAGGCATGAATTAATTTTACATCCGCGATATGTCTTTGTTGCAAATTATTGCTTTTATATGCAACATCATGAGCATGACATGCCTTATCAATAGCATTTATCGGATACTCACCAGGCCGGGGTTGATTTTGATCATCAAGTCTGATATCTAATCTCGTTCCGGGACCACAGTAGCTATATCCTGGAAGGTGTTTTTCTCCGGGGTATTTTGCCCATGGGGTTCCGGGGAGTTTTCCAAGTTTTGCGGCAATATCACCTCCGAGTTGCTTTTTTTTAAAAATCTAAATTTTTTTATACCACATGTTACACACTTACCAGTAAGCGCTAGTCTATTGTTTTTAGTTGTAATGGTTGTCTGATCGGTTGTATCAGTACGCTGTTTACACTTAACACAATATAGATCCATAATTTATATATAGCGTTATGAATATAATTGATTTTTCAGCGACTAAAAGAAGAGAACCGGTAAAACACCACGCAGCGCTTCCGAATTCTGTCCGTGCCATTATAATCGGACCATCTGGATCAGGCAAAACACAATTACTGCTTAATTTGATAATGCGATTTATGAAGTGGGATAAATTATATTTAGTTGCCCCATCCGTAGATGATCAACGGTGCTATGAAGTGTTAAAAGATTATAATGAAAAAGCATCAGAAATTAAAGGTGAAAGTGTAATCGACTTTATTACTGATATTGATGATGCACCATCAGTAGAAGATCTCGATGGAGACATAAACAATCTTGTAGTGTACGATGATGTAATGTTAGATAATCAAAAGAACCCTGCTAGAATATTTTCCCGAGGTAGGCATAAAAACACTGACGTGATATATGTCACTCAACGATATACTCAAATTCCAAAAGTAATTCGCGATAACTGCAATATTCTTGCTGTATTCAATGGCGTTGATACACATACGCTACGAAATATTTGGCAGACATGGTGTTCCGACATGGACTTCAATGGATTTAAAAATTACTTTAGTCATGCTCAGTCTGCCCCATATGGATTTATAACAATAAATTTACACGACCCTCGGTCACGATATCGTATTGGCCTTGATCAAATATTTGGTTAAATAATTTGTATTAATCAGCAGCAGAGAGGGTGAAATGACAACATATTTGCGACCGTAGATGGCAGCAATTTGAGTGTGGTTATGACAATGTATTTGCGACAAAATCGCTAAGATGGGGTCTTTATTTTTTTTTGGGTTGAAATATGAGATTTCGTAGGAAGGTTCCATTGGCATTCTGAGGCTTTAATCGATTCTGTCGTAAAAATTTGTAGACGTAGATGGCAGCAATTTGAGTGTGGTTATGACAATGTATTTACGACAAAATCGCTAAGATGGGACCTTTAATTTTTTTTTGGTTAAAATATGAGATTTCGTAGGAAGGCTCCATTGGCATTCTGAGGCTTTAATCGATTTTGTCGCAAATATATTGTTGTAGGGTTCACCCTCTCTGCTGCTCAAAGTAACTGTATATGCCATGTTAAATGGTGATGCAATACCAAACACTTATATATATATATATATATATATATATATATATATATATATATATATATATATATATATATATATATATATATATATATATATAAGTATTTGGTATTGCATCACCATTTAACATGGCATAAACAGTTACTTTGAATTAAAAAATATTGGATTAGGCACAAGCTTGCAACATGCATGGTATATGGTATCAGACATTCAACTGACCTGCTTTCAAACTTGAAGATAACACAAAGTGAATTTTGATGCTCTGGTCTTCCTATATGCAAAAAAAGATATTAAACCAGTTAAAGCAACTAGTTGATGGCCACCAAGAAAGTGACTAGTTCTACCTTAAGATTGGATGTTGTTGTTGTTGTTGTTGTTGGGCTTAATGCCATTTTTCAGCACATGATAGGCTATTCATGGCGGCCATTATTAGTGGTGGAGGAAGAAACCGGGAAATCACTGGAAAGAACCACCGAACCGACCCATGAAAAGCTACTGGCAAGCTTTCTCATATATTCACATTCACCGAATCCTAGACAGAGGTGAGATGGCACTGATCCATAATGGACAGTGCTTTAGTCTACTCGGCCACTCGGGGCCCCCCTTAACATTGGTGACTGCTGGAAGTTTATCAGATTTAGCTAACTAATGATCCAAGCAGAAATCATGAGAAATATTTATTTGCTAACTCACAGTAGCTGCCTGTCCCAGCACCATGCTAGATTAGAAGTTGACAGCAGCTGCCTGGTTTTGGGGAGCAGCATGGTAGAGTCTACATGGTTGTAAAAGACTATTTACTGAGTTTGAAGCTGATGCATGTGGCATTTCTTAATACTGTCCCACTTAGGGTACACACTGCCATCTAAAGAGGGCTAGGAAATCTGGAAGTTTAGTCTTGTTTTCATGGTGCATCTGGGGAAAGCCAGGTCAGGAACAGAAAAGTAAATGCTTTCAGTCAATGCTTTTAGTTTAAATGCATCATTCAAAAATGCAAATGCTGCCATTATATTATTCTGATGCACTAAAATCAATCAGTTTTGATTGGTGGTCTTGACTATTCTTTATGTGCTGATAAGTGGTCACTCATATTTTTTATGTGCTTTGAAAGCCAGTCTTGTGCTTGTTTGTCTTGACAGATGTTTCACAATCAGTGGCCCAAAGATGTTACTAGTTATATAATAGTGGCACCAGTCCCATAGTTCTCAGAAAATCTCATTTTTAGAAATTGATAAGCCTAATGTTATGTTATTGAATGAATATTCACCACTGCAGAGCTTAGTGTAAGATATATTTTTATAAACATCTTTGGACACATTTTTTTTTTTTTTGGTTAAATGACCCAAAAGCTAGACATATTTTCTAAGAGCCATTTCCATATTTTGGAATTCCCTACTAGAAATGTGCAGATCATTCAGCACAAAGAGCAGGATGGTGCTATCAAAGTTTTTGCCAGGCTAGATAACAGGTGATCAAGATTGTCACAGATTTGCTCAGGGTTGATCAGAAATACTGCCTCATTTTTTTACCACATGCCCGGGGTGAGTTTTCGTATGCCTGATTCAGCTCAATTGTAGAACATATAATGATAAAAACATTCAAAGAGACAAATTCATGGCAACTGGCCCACTTCTAACTGTGGCTTTGCTTTATGGTTATTTTCCAAGCTTCCCATGCCATTAGACCGCATACTTGAGTTCAGCTCAGGCGTCACTGAGATTTTAATATCAAAAGAAGGTGCATACATAGGTTACTAATTTCATGTGGCTTTTTTTCCACCTCATTTAAATTAACATAATGCAAAATATTATTATAGAGAAACAATACCGCACTGCAAGTTATTCCTGTTGGTGGTGAGACGTAAGGGAATCTTCATACAGGTAACCAAATCGGTGCAGATTACAGATAGGCAGCCTTCATCAACTTGCTATATTTTCCAAATGAATTAAAAATTTTTAAAACAATAGCCAGTTAATATTCTGGAGTACACTACTATTCCTTTAATTTAAGTGCTAGTATTATTCTGTAAGGTTTCTATGGTGTGGCTTCCTTGGTGGTAGAATTGCAAGCATCACATGACTGTCATTAATGGTGACTATCCCAACCTGATGACCTTAATGCTGGCACTGACCTATCCCAATATTCAGCAAAGGCCACTACCTTAGCAGGAATATAACATTGGATGATGTAACAGCTCTTTTGAGTCACACTGACATGGAACCCTCCCTCAGCTAACAATGTCAATAAAGAAAACAATCCCCAGATGATAGAGTATTTGCACAATTATTGGCTTGATGAACCTATGATCATCGTGCTGAATATAATTGCACTTTTACTGCAACAGAATCAAAATCACTAAATACAAGCTCTTTGGGTTGCATGTATGATCTGTAATAACCTTTCCTTTGCACCCTTCTCCATTGTACCCAGAGAATCCTATGTCCACAGCACATTCACCTAAAAGGAATATACAAACTTGAAGGCATTCTGCATGCAAAAATGCATGACTGGTGATATATCACTGCAAAAAATATATGCATGTGGACAGCATGCTTGACATTGTTGATATTATTATGGAAGTATGCCTACTCCTATAGGAGTTGTAGGACTCATTATATTAGTCTCCATCTTCATTCCTATCACTGTTTTTTCACAGTATTTCTTTAACACATTGTTTACCCATAATCCTTTGGCAAACTTATCTTCAGGCATCTGGAAACAAAAGCTTTAAAACTCTGAAATCTGCATACATGCATGTTCTTAACTAAATGTTATTACAACATTTTCAGGGTGCTTCAAAACAATGAAATATCAGTAAGTACAATTGTGAAGCAGGTACACAATATCATTTGTTGTAAATTGAGTAATATTTGAGTAACATGAGTTTATTTGCTCCTTTGTAGGAGGAGTTTGAGTGTATTCTTGGAAGGCTTAAGGAAGAAAACAAAGATTTAGAGAAAGGAGTGGCTGATATATCCAGTAAAATAGAAACCATACAAGTAAGCCCCTCCCTCTCTCTCTCTCTCTCTCTCTCTCTCTCTCTCTCTCTCTCTATATATATATATATATATATATATATATATATATATACTTATACACACACACTATATATATATATATATATATATATATATATATATATATATACACACACACTAAATATACATTAAAGAAATTATTTTTATCTTCATAAGCATCATGCTAAAGTAAAAAAAAATGTGATTGTAACCCACATATTTAGTTTCAGACTTTAAATGATTTACTTTTAACTGAATCCATAACAATAACAATGACAAATCAGTGTCTTTCATTATGTTTTGTTGTTCCATAATTCATCAGTAATTTTAAAAATGCATGTCTATACTGCATTGGAAGTGTAATATATATATAATTTTATATTTGAATTGCTTGATCAATTCTAACCATGGGTGCAGATAAAAAGAAAATAGCTCAAGCATTTAAAAACAAAACTGACTGTGAAGTTACAATAGACAGTTTGTTTTTGAAATTTTAATAAATATTTGCTTGATGTAAATTTATCTTAAACATTGTTCCCAAAGCATGGCTTTATGCTTGTAGTAGAGGAAACAAGGAAATCATGCTTGACTAATAATACCATTTGTTGATCTGAACTTTTAAAACTTATCATTTGAGTGAAATTTGAATACATACCTCCAAATAAACACAGCATTCTAGTTATTCATGAAAAAAATGTTATATCTAAAAGATGATATTGAAATTCAATATTAAAAGATTCATTAGAGTTTCATTACAATACAGCAATAAATTATTACAGTTTGTTTACAACGGAATCAAAAATAATTTGCAAACAAATGCACTGTATATTAAGAATGCAACAGTATTAATATGTGAATATGTTAAAAACCTTAGCAGACAATCAGTGTAATAAAGTGTTTAAAAGTTCAATTTCATTCATATTCATTTCTTTTTTCTTCTATTTTATTCAACTGAAATCTCAGAAAAAGGTGGAAGAGAAAATGACTTTACTTGTTCAGAGATATCTACAAGTGACAAAGGAAATGGAACAGAGAAAAATGTCAGCAGAACATAGAATGAAAGAAGAAATGAAAATGAGAATAACTTCCCTTGAAGGTCATCTACATGAATTGAAGGATCTTAAAAAGAAGACAGAGTTAAGACTATCTGCTTTCTCAAAATTATCCCATTTTGCAAGTGATGATGCAATCATATTTTTGATGGTGAGTGCTCAACAGACAAATGTAATACTTAATTTATGTTGCTAGGAGACTCATAAATCTTGCTTCTGATAAAATAAATTTAAAATAATAATAAATTTATGTTTTTAGAAGACAGTTTTGTAATGTTAAATGACTGCAATTATAATTACATGTGTAATCTTTTCCATAGTAACGTGATGACTGCTTGTTTACTAATATTTTCTGATACTGGAATAAAAACAGTGTAGAGTACATGTGTTATATATGTACTGTACATGTATGTAGATAGATAAACCAGTTGATCAATAGATAGATAATTGTAGATACTTTATCCATACAGAGTTAATGACCTTTAAGAAAATGGCTGCAATTGTTTCCAAAAAGTGCACTGCACATCAGAATATAGTTTGCAGTATGCTTTAAAGTAATTCAGAATGCATTGTAAATGACATATCTACTTTTTCATCACTTATGGAAATGGATATGAAAAAAATGTTAGTTACCAGTTTGTTTCTGGTGTTTCCTCATCAAATTGAACAAAATGTATTATGTTTTCAGAAATTGAAGGAACTACAAATTGAGATTGGACCAGTGTATGTGCTTCCATATATGTTTCATATTTTGTTCAGACTTTATTGGAACTGAAAGTTTCTTTCAATAAGAATATAAATATAATCAACACTGGATTATTACAAAGGTTTAATGCTGGAATAAAAATACCATGACCTATGCAGATATAACCAGCATCATTTAAAATATACATGTGCTGCAGTTTGAAAATTCTCAGCATTGTGGGTCTTAATTTTGCCATACATTTATGTAATTCCACATGATTGATTGATCATTGCATTGTTAGAAAATTAACAATATATATATCTTAATAGATCCTTTTCTGGGAACCAGCTGTATACTTGAATATTTTAATAAAAGTATTTCAAACTCAATATGCATTGTGGCCCACTTTGAAGAGATTTCATTACACCTATATATGCCAAATTTTACAGATACAATTTGTCCCTGTATGGGAAAAAATGAGTATGTTCGTAGTTGTGAACCAACAAATTGTAAAATGTGTTCAAGTATTGAAAGTTAACTGTTTCACCATCAAAGTCTGTCAGATGTTGAAATATTCTTTTTATGCAACTGTATTCCTCTATAAACTCTGTCTTTCATCAGCAATTTAAGAGTTGACTTATATCTTTGGTGGATTTAGATGGTGTGATGGTACGTACTTGCACTATAAAGCTGATATCCCAAATCTGTTAAAATGGACATCTTGCACTTAGGGCTGATGTTCCCACAGTTATCAAAGTACTGGATCATAGTATTGAATTGCTTCTGAAGCTTAACAGGTGGGGGAATATAGAAGCCAGTCTCATCATGTATATTTGATATCAAAGCAATGTCGTAAGTGATTGAAGAGATAAGCCGACTCATCTTGAAGTGCGATAGTGTGTGAACAAAACAAATCAAAGAACGCTTCATATATGTTAACCCAAGCTTTTATTTATGTTCAGTGCAAACTAATAAACACATGTTTGCCAATAGACTGACTGTTTGGATTTTGCTCTTTTCTATATATGGATGACTATAAGTCATGTAATCTGTAAGCCATGCTGAAGTTGAAGGCTTTCATTCACACCAAGTTACTAAATTTAACCATTTTTTGGTGCATATAAGCATCTTAATTAATTTCTTTATCAGTGAATTCTGGACCAAAGTTGTTAATTTGGTAACTGTAATGGGATTATATAGTCTAAGTTTCATCTAACCCATTTCACCCTATTTTAGATAGTTTTTTTTACATTTATGGTAGGGTGAAGGGAGTCAGCCAATTGGCTGTTGACAAATTGAAATTAGCTGCCACCTGAAGAAAGCCAGATTGATAAAGCATTGAGCACATGTTGGCAATGGTTCTGTTGGAATCATGTGACTACCGGATGTATTCTCTGCTTGATGAATCTGGTTTTCACCAGGTTAGTGCGACGTGATTCTGGTTGCTGTTGTCTGAAAAATATGTTCAGAATTACTTTTAGTTCATTTTACAAACATACTGTAACTTTCATTTACTATCTTAGAATTTTTTGCACTATTCATGACAATTTCATGCAGGTATGACCTGATGGAAGGTTGTTTTGTTAGGCCCTCTATTAAGGGGCTACCCTATGCCACCAACATGTAATCATGACAAATTCCAGTTTTTCTATAGCAAATTGGCTCTAACTCAACACCCAGACATTAATGTCAAAAATGGGATCGGTCAGAGTAATGTGATACTAGAGATTACACCACTGTTGTGGTGTTTGTTTGCAATTTCTATACTCAGTGCAGCTCCTAGAAAAGTAAAAAATATGTGTTTGTTAAATTATATTTCAGCATAATTTTCCCACATTCATGCCAATGTTAAACCATGCATTTGGATGATTAGTATCTGTACTAATGGAGAATTTGGTATTTCTATTCTAACTTGCTGGTACAAATTACTGGTAGTTGTACTGCTTAGCTCATAGGAAAGGCCTTAAAGATTTTAGGAAGATGTTTACTTTCTGCTCATTTTATAAGAAAATAGCAAACAGACGGTCATCTCAAGGAAATTATATTTTCAAAAACATATAATAACACACATGTCTGTCCATCCATCCATCCATCCATCCATCGATCCATCCATCCATCCATCCATCCATCCATCCATCCATCCATCCATCCATCCATACATCCATCCATCCATACATCCATCCATCCATCTATATTAGCCATAGACCAGAGGAGCTTATGCAATGGCCTTTCATCCATCAACAGACATCCATCATCTAGTCATAGAAGTTTATTACTGCTTTTTCTAAACTAATGGAGTGATTGCCATCAATCTTAACAGACACGTGTATGTCATGTTCTAGTTTATTCTAAAGAAAAATATTGCACCTTTGAAGTCCAGGATGGTGGCAATAGCATCCATGTTAAGATTACTAAAATGATGGTCAGGTAATCATAGAGTTTTCATTGGGAGACTTTTTATTGTATCTTGTTGGAATTAAAATAAAAGTGGTGATGGCCAGATACCCAGTACAGCAGCAATGTTAATTGGAAATCTAGTCATAGCTGCTCCTCCAGAACAGATGGCCATATTGACATGAGGTCTATGATGCAGGGTTTTATTGTATGTCTAGTTAGCAGTCTATATAAATGGTACCAGTCTGACTTCTTTTGTAGATGTATTGGCAAACATGTGGAATATCTTTTTAATTACTACTTTTGTTTGGATGTGTGGTCATAGTGACATGGGGTTTTCATCAAAATACTTCTTATAATGTTGCATTGTTTCTGAATGAAAAACAAAGTATTGATCTGATATCCATTTTGGTCACCACAGTAGAGTTGTCATAAATGCCATGATATCACTGAACATCCAAATTCTGAAGTTATTTTAACATTGTGTTTTACCACAAGACTTCCTGCCATGTCTAGTTATCACTAAATAAATTTGATGTTGGTCTAATATCTAGTATTGTCAACATATGGAAGCCATCTTGAAATATTTTTATAGATACACATGAATGGATTTCCTATTAGCATAGTACTTTCACCAAAAGATTTGATATGTTATTTAGTTGGCCTTGACAGGGAAATGATGCCATCATATGCTATTGTACAAATCACATGGGTCATATATTCACATTTACTCATTTTAAATTAAATATAAATTGTTCTTTTCAAATGTAACACAAATATATGTTTAGCCAAACTATTCAATCCACAATTTTTAATAATCTGCACCTTAACTGTTACCAAGAAACTTCCTGATAAAAATTATTACTGTCTGTGGTATTTTACAATGTTGGTCATGTACTTCACTTGGGTCCGTGTCAAGTGGAATCGTCACAGTCAATGGTTTTATGAATTTGTTTATCAATATGCGTAACTTTCATTGTGACAATACAGTGCACGACATTCAGTCCAGCTAATGTTCTGGATCACACCTTCATGTTTATTTTGTCCATAAATGTCTACGTACTTTAACATTGATTTTGCCACATAATAATCTTGTAAAGGAATATGGATGCATACAAATCCAAATGAAGTGAATACTTGCCACTTAAAACATGACACACATTAATGATGGTGTTGAATGCCTACATGACCCATGCGATTTGTACTTTAAATATTGCTGTCAGATAGTTTCAGCATTCTGCAGTTAAACAGATAAAAGAAGATTAAATAGTCTTATAATGAATTCATCTTTTCAAGGAAATTCTTTTTGTTCATTTAAACATTAGTTCTGACAGTTATATATTATTGATATAGAAGTAATTCCAATGTGATGGAAACATACAAGCATACCTTAAAGTTTTACATTGTGTCTGAAATTGCTAATAATTAAAAATAATGGAACTATTATGTTAACAAAACAGTCAACAATTTATATGTATGTATATATTGATGCTTACTCTCCCCATCCAATCTTTTGACTTTTTGATAATGTTTAATCATTTCTTTTTTAAATTATCTTCATAATTTAGCACAGGGGATTACGTAAAACGAAGAACAATACTGACAGACTCTTCATTGCCAGTTGAAAAGTTAATGGATGAGATTATTGCCAATGCCATCCGCCCATCTGAGAGAAGACTCCAAATTCCTGGTTAGTAGTAGAAACTATTTTATATTTCTGTGATAATGCTGTAGTTGTTGTAGGGTTTATGCCATTTTTCAGCACAAGATAGGCTATATATGGCTGCCAGTATAATTATTGGAGGAAGAACCCTGAAAAGAACTACCAACTCAAAGGAAGGTACTGGCAAGCTTCTTCATGTGCCCATGTTAGCTAAACCTATGACTCAAATCCACACAGACAGAAGTGAGATGCCAGTGATCTGTAATGGTGAGTGCTTCAGACCACTTGGACACTAAATTATAATATTAGTACTCTGATCTAACTATATTATTGGAATACTACTATATTAAGAGAGATAACCAAGTAGATAATGCAATTAAATTAGTTGCACCTCCCCTACAAAAACAAATTCATGACTTCATAAACAATCATGAATGTTCATGAACATTCTTGAAATATTCATGATCAGTTCATCATTTGAGTTCATGAACAAATAGTCATGAATGTTCATCACCTAAGTTCATGAACACTTCAAGAATTTTGATGAATCATGTACTTGAGTTCATATGAACATAATGATGCACTTTTCTGAACTATTAGAATATCTTTGAAGTTTCTGAAATGTCATGAATTTGCTTAATGAACAATTCAAGTATTTTGATGCACCAGCAATATATTTCTTATAAATGTATATCAGATTTCTATATCATTATGTTCATAAAATGTTTATGAAAATTCATCATACAAACTTCTCACAAAATTTGTGAAATATTAATATAGGTGAATATATTTTTTACTCATATCATACTGTATAAATTTCAGAGATCTTTTATGTAATATTTATGTAACTTGAGTAGTTCTGGATTAATATGGGAAAATATTTTCTGGCCAGCATGAACAAAATGTACTTAATATAAAAGCTTTTAAAGACTTTGTTCTAACGTTTTTGTCCAGTACTGTCATAAAATGCATATTTTATTGACTTTGTAACTGGTTACCAAGTTGCAGTGAAAACCGAAATATGTAAACAACGACTATCCTGATTGAATGACTGAAAGTAGATGTGATATTTTGGGTAATATATGCTTGTGATTTCAGCAGCTGAGCATCTTTTTCCCCCACATGAACAAAAGAGCATTCACTGAAGGCTATCCAAAGATAAAATTAGAGTTGTTGTTATCTGAATTTTACAACAGATAAAATTAAAAGGTGGTGTGCAGAGTGCATACCTTGTATAACAAAGGCACAAATCATTTATAAGTAAAGTTAATGCAATCATTGGCAAGCGAGCCTGCATACTGCAAGCATAAGGACAAGGAAATGAAAATAAGGCATGGTTACCTTTTAAGAACTTAAATGCAACATATTTTATATTCACTTTCACTTCAATGCAACTGTTGTCATGATTTGATGTAAATCTTTCTTGATATTATTATTCCTTGCTTAATTATATGCTCTTTGCATTTTCTCTTTACATATATTTTGCAACAACTTTATAATTGCATCTAATACAGATCTCAATATCTACTCCATCATGTGTCTTATATCATTGGGATTTTTTATTTCCATGTACACAATTGTTTACAAACATGTGTCCAAATGGATAGGAAGCCTAGCCAAGTATTTCATGATTTTCTTCATAAATGGATGCTTGCCTTTGAAAATATTTGACATGATAATGTAAATATTCCATAGAAATAGTTTGATCATAACTAGTAAGTTAAAGGAGGGTAACAATATGGAGTATTTTATTTAGGTACAAAACCAACAAACACAGATATATTGCCAAAGCATGTGGAAATGGCTGTACAAGTGACCAACGTTCAGAAAGCAGGGATGATGTTGGCAGATGTAGAATGGTCGAGAATAAAGCAGGCTGGTCAGTATGACATGTGACATGTTATGTGTGAAGTATTGTGAAATAGAGGAGTTAGGAAAATATTGCATTATAGAGCCATTAGTTGCATATGAGATCAATAAAATGGACTATTAATTCATTCATACTTTCCTATTTACAAGTATTGTTCTTGTTTTAAGATCAGACTAATATGCATTTAGTGTTATATACTTTGAAAGGAACTATTTGCTTGGATGATTCATTGGAAATGCAATGTGCTCAAATGAGAGCCTGAACTAAAGTAACATTTCAGAAGTATTGTGAATTGTTTCAAGGGAGCTTTAGACAATGCCACTCTAATACATCAAGACTGTTGGCACTGTCGTTCAAGGATACTCGTACATCAGCACACTTGAGGCCTGCAATTCATTCTGAACACTCCTTTTGGACTTGTGTAGAACCTTTTAGGATTATTTTGGATTTATTTCATAATATGGTAACTTTATCTTAAATTTTAATATTATGACTTAGAGAACCAATTATTTCTTACATTTTATAAAACTTGTTGGTTTTCATCGTACAAACTTCGCACAATATTAGTGAAATATTAATAAAGGTGAATATTTTTTTTACTTATATGATACTGTATAAATTTCAGAGATCTTTTATGTAAAATTTGTGTAACTTGAGTAGTTCTGGATTATTATGGGAAAATATTTTCTGGCCAGCATGAACAAAATGTACTTGCTATAAAAGCTTTCAAAGACTTTGTTCTAACGTTTTTGTCCAGTACTGTCATAAAATGCATATTTTATTGACTTTGTAACTGGTTACCAAGTTGCAGTAAAAACCGAAATATGTAAACAACAACTATCCTGATTGGATGACTGAAAGTAGATGTGATATTTTGGGTAATATATGCTCTTGATTTCAGCGGCTGAGCATCCTTTTCCCCCCACACGAATGAAAGAGCATTCACTGAAGTCTATCCAAAGATAAAATTAGAGTTGTTGTTATCTGAATCTTACAACAGATAAAATTAAAAGGTGGTGTGCAGAGTGCATACCTTGTATAACAAAGGCACAAATCATTTATAAGTAAAGTTAATGCAATCATTGGCAAGCGAGCCTGCATACTGCAAGCATAAGGACAAGGAAATGAAAATAAGGCATGGTTACCTTTTAAGAACTTAAATGCAACATATTTTATATTCACTTTCACTTCAATGCAACTGTTGTCATGATTTGATGTAAATCTTTCTTGATATTATTATTCCTTGCTTAATTATATGCTCTTTGCATTTTCTCTTCACATATATTTTGCAACAACTTTATATTTGCATCTAATACAGATCTCAATATCTACTCCATCATGTGTCTTATATCATTGGGATTATTTATTTCCATGTACACAATTGTTTACAAACATGTGTCCAAATGGATAGGAAGCCTAGCCATGTATTTCAAGATTTTCTTCATAAATAGATGCTTGCCTTTGAAAATATTTGCCATGATAATGTAAATATTCCATAGAAATAGTTTGATCATAACTAGTAAGTTAAAGGAGGGTAACAATATGGAGTATTTTATTTAGGTACAAAACCAACAAACACAGATATATTGCCAAAGCATGTGGAAATGGCTGTACAAGTGACCAACGTTCAGAAAGCAGGGATGATGTCGGCAGATGTAGAATGGTCGAGAATAAAGCAGGCTGGTCAGTATGACATGTGACATGTTATGTGTGAAGTATTGTGAAATAGAGGAGCTAGGAGAATATTGCATTATAGAGCCATTAGTTGCATATGAGATCAATAAAATGGACTATTAATTCATTCATACTTTCCTATTTACAAGTATTGTTCTTGTTGTAAGATCAGCTAATATGTATTTAGTGTTATATACTTTGAAAGGAGCTATTTGCTTGGATGATTCGTTGGAAATGCAATGTGCTCAAATGAGAGCCTGAAGTAAAGTAACATTTCTGAAGTATTGTGAATTGTTTCAAGGGAGCTTTGGACAATGCCACTCTAATACATCAAGACTGTTGGCACTGTTGTTCAAGGATACTCGTACATCAGCACACTTGATGCCTGCAATTCATTCTGAACACTCCTTTTGGACTTGTGTAGAACCTTTTAGGATTATTTTGGATTTATTTCATAATATGGTAACTTTATCTTAAATTTTAATATTATGACTTAGAGAACCAATTATTTCTTACATTTTATAAAACTTGTTGGTTTTCATCATACAAACTTCTCACAATATTAGTGAAAATTAATAAAGGTGAATATTTATTTTACTTATATGATACTGTATAAATTTCAGAGATCTTTTATTCAATATTTGTGTAACTTGAGTAGTTCTGGATTAATATGGGAAAATATTTTCTGGCCAGCATGAACAAAATGTGCTTGCTATAAAAGCTTTCAAAGATTTTGTTCTATGTTCTAACGTTTTTTCCAGTACTGTCCTAAATTGCATATTTTATTGACTTTGTAACTGGTTGCCAAGTTGCAGTAATAACCAAAATATGTAAACAACAACTATCATGATTGGATGACTGAAAGTAGACATGATATTTTGGGTAATATATGCTCGTGATTTCAGCGGCTGAGCATCCTTTTCCCCCACACGAACAAAAGAGCATTCACTGAAGGCTATCCAAAGATAAAATTAGAGTTGTTGTTATCTGAATTTTACAACAGATAAAATTAAAAGGTGGTGTGCAGAGTGCATACCTTGTATAACAAAGGCACAATTCATTTATAAGTGAAGTGAATGCAATCATTGGCAAGCGAGCCTGCATACTGCAAGCATAAGGACAAGGAAATGAAAATAAGGCATGGTTACCTTTTAAGAAGTTAAATGCAACATATTTTATATTCACTTTTACTTCAGTGCAACTCTTGTCATGATTTGATGTAAATCTTTCTTGATATTATTTTTCCTTGCTTAATTATATGCTCTTTGCATTTTCTCTTTACATATATTTTGAAACAACTTTATATTTGCACCTAATACAGATCTCAATATCTACTCCTTATGTGTCTTTTATCATTGGGATTATTAATTTCCATGTACACAATTGTTTACAAACATGTGTCCAAATGGATAGGAAGCATAGCTGTGTATTTCATGATTTTCTTCTTAAATAGATGCTTGCCTTTTAAAATATTTGACATGATAATGTAAATATTCCATAGAAATAGTTTGATCATAACTAGTAAGTTAAAGGAGGGTAACAATATGGAGTATTTTATTTAGGTACAAAACCAACAAACACAGATATATTGCCAAAGCATGTGGAAATGGCTGTAAAAGTGATCAATGTTCAGAAAGCAGGGGTCATGTCGGCAGATGTTGAATGGTCGAGAATAAAGCAGGCTGGTCAGTATGAAGTTTCTTACAGTTGCAGTCCAAATGAAACAGTGGTGCTGAAGAAAATAGCAGAAAACAGGTGCAAACTGACCAACCTTAGATGGGATTCAACTTACACTATTAAGGTGACTACACAGCTGCAAGATGGATCGACAGTTTTCGATGAAGGCAGCTTCAAGACAGATCCACAAGTGAAATGTAAGTAGTGGTAAATAGCATATTGAAGACATTGTTTACTACTTCAGCAATTCATATAAAATATTTGGTATTTTTAGTTCATTTGCAAATGAAGGTATATATTCATGTTATAATCAGTGTTATTAATGAAACACCTACAAAAGACTTGGCAGGTATCAGTATCTTTGTTTAGAAGTGTTCCTTTCTAGCGTTATATGAAAGACAAAAACATGCATTAAAATTTTATCCTTGCAAGATATGCACATTTCCACATTAATTTTAAGTTTTGGAAATGAATACTGTGTTGTCAAAGCCACAAATTTACTTCCATCTGTCCATACTATTCTCTCAGATCTGAATAATTTAGTGTAAATCTAGCTTTTCACCCTTTATAAGAAAATGTTCTGTAGTTTTTTGCACATTAAAGTTATAGCAGCATTTATAATACCTACTTTATACTTGGACTGCCTATTTTGAGTTCTGAAATAAGAGAAAAAGAATACATCATTGAGCTTCAGTGTAGGTTAGAAAATTCCACCTTTGGGATTATAAATTTTATCAAACACTAAGCACAGCCTTGTGTATGACTTTATATTCTGATCCTGGGATGAAAACTTCCTATTTTACACAGAGGCACATGATGGGTTGTATTATTACTACACTGAGCTTGGAGATCAGCAGTCTTGACTTGGGAAGGTAATATAGTTGATAAAAAATAAAAAAAGAGTAGTTTTACTATGGAAAAAGGCATTTGCAAGTTACGATGTTATTTTATATTAAATACATAGTCCTTTTAAGAAATACAACTCTTGACTTTTCTTTTATTTTCTGGTGCCAATGTGAGGCATAGTTGTAGTAATCTTATTTCAGTGTAAATCTAGCTTTTTACACTCCCTAAGAAAATTTTCAGTTTTTGATTTGCACCTTAAATTCATAGCAGCATTCTTGATGCATATTTTTGACATAAACTTCCCTTTCTTTAGTTCAGAAATGTGAGAGAAGTCTACTGCTTTTGGGCAGGTTAAAAAATGCTACTATTGTGATTATTATTCATCACGAACTCATGTTGTTTTAGGGCTTAACACCATTTTTCATCACGCGATAGGCTATACATGGCGGCCATATTAATTGTGGAGGAAGAAACCAGAAAATCCGTGGAAAGAACTACCAACCCACGAGAAGCTACGCAAGCTTTCTCACATATCCACATTCCCCGAATCTTAGACTCGAACCCACACAGAGGTGAGATGGAAGTGATGCATAACGGAGAGCGCTTTAGACTACTCTGCCACTCGTGGCCACTCAAGCACTTATGACAGTCTTATGTATGTTTACAATTCTAGTCTTCAGATGGAATTTCCTATTCTACACAGAGGCATAGGATGAGTTCTATTATTAATTTTTAAGCTTGGAAATTGGCAATCTCGACTTGGGAAGATAATCAATAGAGTATAGTACTATGTAAAAGACCTTTGTAAGTAGCAATGTTAATTAATGTTAACTACAATGTCCTTTAAGAAAGACAACACCAAATTTTCTTTTTGATTATGATGTTTGGCACAGTTGTAGTAAATTTACTACATCATATTGATCAAATGGCTAAATCAAAGTTGCATATTGTGTTCCTTTAAGGACGTTTTTTCAAGATGGCAGATTTATGAGCCTGTGTGTTGTCATGGAATACATGCATACCACATGTTTCTGGTGCACAGATGAATCTTTCATTAGCGTTTCACAACTTTTGAATTCACTTATGAAACACAAAATGTCCAGTGACTTTAGCATAGTCAGGAACAGGTATCTTATCATCTAGTTCTTTCATATCAGAAAAAATGTGTATGTTAAACACTTCACAATCCAACTGCATTAAGCCATCTTGTTGTCTCTTCTTGCTTAAGAAATTATCTGGTCCAAACTTTATTATTTGTTCTTAAATCTGATTCAAGAAAGTAACTATGCTGTATCACAAACTCATTCAAATGTGTTTAGTCACCCTTTTCATAAACGGTACGTTTTTGTATATGATTTCAAACTCAATCTGTTTTTAATCAGCCAACTAGAGATTCATTTATTCTTCAGAATATTAAAAACAGCTGGCAAATTAATGTCCATGATGATTTAAATGTCTTCAACTGTGCTTTGAAGATCTTCCACAAATTATTGCCCCTTCAAAGCAACAACTTCTGACTCGCCAATAGCAGGCAAAATTATCTTCCAGAATGTGGCCATCTTCCAATGATTTGCAGTCATCAATATAACAACAAAACCACCTCAGAGTTTTAGTATATGACAGAGAACTGCATCAACAAACTAATCAATGCATCCATGATATCAGTCAGAGAATAACCTAAGAGCACACAGATTTTGCAGTATGCTCTTTGCACCATAGCACAATTGTTCTCTTTCTCCAAAATTTGTATATTATTTTCCTATGTTACCTCATTGTCATATTTCTTAAAGTGTCTTACATAATATATGTACTGCTGCAATTCATTTTATTGAGTGTTGTTTCTGTTTGTCTATTATGAATGTCTATGTTGTGCAGTTAGTTTTTGTTCATGACTGAAGATTGCACCTTAGCAGTATTATTCTAATTCTCCAAAATTTATCATTTTCCGATGTGACCTCATTTGCGTATTTCATAAAGTGTCCAGGATAATATATTCACTAAAGCAATTCATTTCATGGGATGTTGATTCTGCCTGTCTGTTTTGCAAGTCTGTGTTGTGAATTTTGTTTTTTTGTCCATGACTGTAGATTGTAGTGATCATCCATTAGCAGGATATGACACAGTGAATATTTCACCATTGATTGCATAATCTGTGTTAAGATCTTCAGTTATAAACTCATGTTTACAAATTTTAAAGATTTAATATCAGTCTTAATAATGAACCGGCGGTTTACAAGTTTCTGGTAGATTTTGATTGGATGATTGAGTCAGGTGGTTGACTATTGTGACATGTTATGTGTGAAGTATTGTGAAATAGAGGAGCTAGGAGAATATTGCATTATAGAGCCATTAGGTGCATATAAGATCAATAAAATGGACTATTAATTCATTCTTACTTTCCTATTTACAAGTATTGTTCTTGTTGTAATATCAGACTAATATGTATTTAGTGTTATATACTTTGAAAGGAGCTATTTGCTTGGATGATTCGTTGGAAATGCAATGTGCTCAAATGAGAGCCTGAACTAAAGTAACATTTCAGAAGTATTGTGAATTGTTTCAAGGGAGCTTTGGACAATGCCACTCTAATACATCAAGACTGTTGGCACTGTTGTTCAAGGATACTCGTTCATTAGCACACTTGATGCCTGCAATTCATTCTGAACACTGTCCTTTTGGACTTGTGTAGAACCTTTTAGGATTATTTTGGATTTATTTCATAATATGGAAAGTTTCTCTTAAATTTTAATATTATGACTTAGAGAACCAATTATTTCTTACATTTTATAAAACTTGTTGGTTTTCATCATACAAACTTCTCACAATATTAGTGAAAATTAATAAAGGTGAATATTTATTTTACTTATATGATACTGTATAAATTTCAGAGATCTTTTATTTAATATTTGTGTAACTTGAGTAGTTCTGGATTAATATGGGAAAATATTTTCTGGCCAGCATGAACAAAATGTGCTTGCTATAAAAGCTTTCAAAGATTTTGTTCTATGTTCTAACGTTTTTTCCAGTACTGTCCTAAATTGCATATTTTATTGACTTTGTAACTGGTTGCCAAGTTGCAGTAATAACCAAAATATGTAAACAACAACTATCATGATTGGATGACTGAAAGTAGACATGATATTTTGGGTAATATATGCTCGTGATTTCAGCGGCTGAGCATCCTTTTCCCCCACACGAACAAAAGAGCATTCACTGAAGGCTATCCAAAGATAAAATTAGAGTTGTTGTTATCTGAATTTTACAACAGATAAAATTAAAAGGTGGTGTGCAGAGTGCATACCTTGTATAACAAAGACACAATTCATTTATAAGTGAAGTGAATGCAATCATTGGCAAGTGAGCCTGCATACTGCAAGCATAAGGATCAGGAAATGAAAATAAGGCATGGTTACCTTTTAAGAAGTTAAATGCAACATATTTTATATTCACTTTTACTTCAGTGCAACTCTTGTCAAGATTTGATGTAATTCTTTCTTGATATTATTATTCCTTACTTAATTATATGCTCTTTGCATTTTCTCTTTACATATATTTTGAAACAACTTTATATTTGCACCTAATACAGATCTCAATATCTACTCCATTATGTGTCTTTTATCATTGGGATTATTAATTTCCATGTACACAATTGTTTACAAACATGTGTCCAAATGGATAGGAAGCCTAGCCATGTATTTCCTGATTTTCTTCTTAAATAGATGCTTGCCTTTGAAAATATTTGCCATGACAATGTAAATATTCCATAGAAATAGTTTGATCATAACTAGTAAGTTAAAGGAGGGTAACAATAAGGAGTATTTTATTTAGGTACAAAACCAACAAACACAGATATATTGCCAAAGCATGTGGAAATGGCTGTACAAGTGACCAACGTTCAGAAAGCAGGGATGATGTCGGCAGATGTAGAATGGTCGAGAATAAAGCAGGCTGGTCAGTATGAAGTTTCTTACAGTTGCAGTCCAAATGAAACAGTGGTGCTGAAGAAAATTGCAGAAAACAGGTGCAAACTGACCAACCTTAGATGGGATTCAACTTTCACTATTAAGGTGACTACACAGCTGCAAGATGGATCAACAGTTTTCGATGAAGGCAGCTTCAAGACAGATCCACAAGTGAAATGTAAGTAGTGGTAAATAGCATTTTGAAGAAAAATGTTTACTATTTCAGCAATTCATATAAAATATTTGGTATTATTAGTTCAGTTGCAAATGAAGGTATATATTCATGTTATAATCAGTGTTATTAATGAAACACCTACAAAAGACTTGGCAGGTATCAGTATCTTTGTTTAGAAGTGTTCCTTTCTAGCGTTGTATGAAAGACAAAAACATGCATTAAAATTTTATCCTTGCAAGATATGCACATTTCCACATTAATTTTAAGTTATTGAAATGAATCCTGTGTTGTCAAAGCCACTAATTTACTTTCATCTGTCCATAATATTCTCTCAGATCTGAATAATTTAGTGTAAATCTAGCTTTTCACACTTTTTAAGAAAATGTTATGTAGTTTTTTGCACTTCAAAGTTATAGCAGCATTTATAATACCTATTTTATACTTGGACTGCCTGTTTTGAGTTCTGAAATAAGAGAAAAAGAATACATCATTGAGCTTCAGTGTAGGTTAGAAAATTCCACCTTTGGGATTATAAATTTTATCAAACACTAAGCACAGCCTTGTGTATGACTTTATATTCTGATCCTGGGATGAAAACTTCCTATTTTACACAGAGACACATGATGGGTTGTATTATTACTACACTGAGCTTGGAGATCAGCAGTCTTGACTTGGGAAGGTAGTATAGTTGATAAAAAATAAAAAAAACAGTAGTTTTACTATGAAAAAGGCATTTGCAAGTTGCGATGTTATTTTATATTAAATACATAGTCCTTTTAAGAAATACAACTCTGACTTTTCTTTTATATTCTGGTGCAATTGTGAGGCATAGTTGTAGTAATCTTATTTCAGTGTAAATCTAGCTTTTTACACTCGCTATGGAAATTTTCAGTTTTTGATTTGCACCTTAAATTCATATCAGCATTCTTAATGCATATTTTTGATATAAACTTCCCTTTCTTTATTTCAGAAATGTGAGAGAAGTTTACTGCTTTTGGGCAGGTTAGAAAATGATACCATTGTGATTATTATTCATCACGCACTCATGTTGTTTTGGGGCTTAACACCATTTTTTATCATGCGATAGGCTATACGTGGCGGCCATATTAATTGTGGAGGAAGAAACCAGAAAATCCGTGGAAAGAACTACCAACCCAAGAGAAGCTACGCAAGCTTTCTCACATATCCACATTCCCCTAATCTTAGACTCAAACCCACACAGAGGTGAGATGGAAGTGATGCATAATGGAGAGCGCTTTAGACTACTCTGCCACTCGTGGCCCCTCAAGCACTTATGACAGTCTTATGTATGTTTACAATTCTAGTCCACAGATGGAATTTCCCATTCTACACAGAGGCATAGGATGGGTTCTATTATTACTATTTAAGCTTGGAAATTGGCAATCTCGACTTGGGAAGATAATCAATAGAATATAGTACTATGAAAAAGACCTTTGTAAGTAGCAATGTTAATTAATGTTAACTACAATGTCCTTTAAGAAAGACAACACCAAATTTTCTTTTTGATTCTGATGTTTGGCACAGTTGTAGTAAATTTACTACATCATATTGATCAAATGGCTAAATCAAAGTTGCATATTGTGTTCCTTTAAGGACGTTTTTTCAAGATGGCAGATTTATGAGCCTGTGTGTTGTCATGGAATACATGCATACCACATGTTTCTGGTGCACAGATGAATCTTTCATTAGCGTTTCACAACTTTTGAATTCACTTATGAAACACAAAATGTCCAGTGACTTTAGCATAGTCAGGAACAGGTATCTTATCATCTAGTTCTTTCATATCAGAAAAAATGTGTATGTTAAACACTTCACAATCCAACTGCATTAAGCCATCTTGTTGTCTCTTCTTGCTTAAGAAATTATCTGGTCCAAACTTTATTATTTGTTCTTAAATCTGATTCAAGAAAGTAACTATGCTGTATCACAAACTCATTCAAATGTGTTTAGTCACCCTTTTCATAAACGGTACGTTTTTGTATATGATTTCAAACTCAATCTGTTTTTAATCAGCCAACTAGAGATTCATTTATTCTTCAGAATATTAAAAACAGCTGGCAAATTAATGTCCATGATGATTTAAATGTCTTCAACTGTGCTTTGAAGATCTTCCACAAATTATTGCCCCTTCAAAGCAACAACTTCTGACTCGCCAATAGCAGGCAAAATTATCTTCCAGAATGTGGCCATCTTCCAATGATTTGCAGTCATCAATATAACAACAAAACCACCTCAGAGTTTTAGTATATGACAGAGAACTGCATCAACAAACTAATCAATGCATCCATGATATCAGTCAGAGAATAACCTAAGAGCACACAGATTTTGCAGTATGCTCTTTGCACCATAGCACAATTGTTCTCTTTCTCCAAAATTTGTATATTATTTTCCTATGTTACCTCATTGTCATATTTCTTAAAGTGTCTTACATAATATATGTACTGCTGCAATTCATTTTATTGAGTGTTGTTTCTGTTTGTCTATTATGAATGTCTATGTTGTGCAGTTAGTTTTTGTTCATGACTGAAGATTGCACCTTAGCAGTATTATTCTAATTCTCCAAAATTTATCATTTTCCGATGTGACCTCATTTGCGTATTTCATAAAGTGTCCAGGATAATATATTCACTAAAGGAATTCATTTCATGGGATGTTGATTCTGCCTGTCTGTTTTGCAAGTCTGTGTTGTGAATTTTGTTTTTTTGTCCATGACTGTAGATTGTAGTGATCATCCATTAGCAGGATATGACACAGTGAATATTTCACCATTGATTGCATAATCTGTGTTAAGATCTTCAGTTATAAACTCATGTTTACAAATTTTAAAGATTTAATATCAGTCTTAATAATGAACCGGCGGTTTACAAGTTTCTGGTAGATTTTGATTGGATGATTGAGTCAGGTGGTTGACTATTGTGACATGTTATGTGTGAAGTATTGTGAAATAGAGGAGCTAGGAGAATATTGCATTATAGAGCCATTAGGTGCATATAAGATCAATAAAATGGACTATTAATTCATTCTTACTTTCCTATTTACAAGTATTGTTCTTGTTGTAATATCAGACTAATATGTATTTAGTATTATATACTTTGAAAGGAGCTATTTGCTTGGATGATTCGTTGGAAATGCAATGTGCTCAAATGAGAGCCTGAACTAAAGTAACATTTCAGAAGTATTGTGAATTGTTTCAAGGGAGCTTTGGACAATGCCACTCTAATACATCAAGACTGTTGGCACTGTTGTTCAAGGATACTCGTTCATTAGCACACTTGATGCCTGCAATTCATTCTGAACACTGTCCTTTTGGACTTGTGTAGAACCTTTTAGGATTATTTTGGATTTATTTCATAATATGGAAAGTTTCTCTTAAATTTTAATATTATGACTTAGAGAACCAATTATTTCTTACATTTTATAAAACTTGTTGGTTTTCATCATACAAACTTCTCACAATATTAGTGAAAATTAATAAAGGTGAATATTTATTTTACTTATATGATACTGTATAAATTTCAGAGATCTTTTATTTAATATTTGTGTAACTTGAGTAGTTCTGGATTAATATGGGAAAATATTTTCTGGCCAGCATGAACAAAATGTGCTTGCTATAAAAGCTTTCAAAGATTTTGTTCTATGTTCTAACGTTTTTTCCAGTACTGTCCTAAATTGCATATTTTATTGACTTTGTAACTGGTTGCCAAGTTGCAGTAATAACCAAAATATGTAAACAACAACTATCATGATTGGATGACTGAAAGTAGACATGATATTTTGGGTAATATATGCTCGTGATTTCAGCGGCTGAGCATCCTTTTCCCCCACACGAACAAAAGAGCATTCACTGAAGGCTATCCAAAGATAAAATTAGAGTTGTTGTTATCTGAATTTTACAACAGATAAAATTAAAAGGTGGTGTGCAGAGTGCATACCTTGTATAACAAAGACACAATTCATTTATAAGTGAAGTGAATGCAATCATTGGCAAGTGAGCCTGCATACTGCAAGCATAAGGATCAGGAAATGAAAATAAGGCATGGTTACCTTTTAAGAAGTTAAATGCAACATATTTTATATTCACTTTTACTTCAGTGCAACTCTTGTCAAGATTTGATGTAATTCTTTCTTGATATTATTATTCCTTACTTAATTATATGCTCTTTGCATTTTCTCTTTACATATATTTTGAAACAACTTTATATTTGCACCTAATACAGATCTCAATATCTACTCCATTATGTGTCTTTTATCATTGGGATTATTAATTTCCATGTACACAGTTGTTTACAAACATGTGTCCAAATGGATAGGAAGCCTAGCCATGTATTTCCTGATTTTCTTCTTAAATAGATGCTTGCCTTTGAAAATATTTGCCATGACAATGTAAATATTCCATAGAAATAGTTTGATCATAACTAGTAAGTTAAAGGAGGGTAACAATAAGGAGTATTTTATTTAGGTACAAAACCAACAAACACAGATATATTGCCAAAGCATGTGGAAATGGCTGTACAAGTGACCAACGTTCAGAAAGCAGGGATGATGTCGGCAGATGTAGAATGGTCGAGAATAAAGCAGGCTGGTCAGTATGAAGTTTCTTACAGTTGCAGTCCAAATGAAACAGTGGTGCTGAAGAAAATTGCAGAAAACAGGTGCAAACTGACCAACCTTAGATGGGATTCAACTTTCACTATTAAGGTGACTACACAGCTGCAAGATGGATCAACAGTTTTCGATGAAGGCAGCTTCAAGACAGATCCACAAGTGAAATGTAAGTAGTGGTAAATAGCATTTTGAAGAAAAATGTTTACTATTTCAGCAATTCATATAAAATATTTGGTATTATTAGTTCAGTTGCAAATGAAGGTATATATTCATGTTATAATCAGTGTTATTAATGAAACACCTACAAAAGACTTGGCAGGTATCAGTATCTTTGTTTAGAAGTGTTCCTTTCTAGCGTTGTATGAAAGACAAAAACATGCATTAAAATTTTATCCTTGCAAGATATGCACATTTCCACATTAATTTTAAGTTATTGAAATGAATCCTGTGTTGTCAAAGCCACTAATTTACTTTCATCTGTCCATAATATTCTCTCAGATCTGAATAATTTAGTGTAAATCTAGCTTTTCACACTTTTTAAGAAAATGTTATGTAGTTTTTTGCACTTCAAAGTTATAGCAGCATTTATAATACCTATTTTATACTTGGACTGCCTGTTTTGAGTTCTGAAATAAGAGAAAAAGAATACATCATTGAGCTTCAGTGTAGGTTAGAAAATTCCACCTTTGGGATTATAAATTTTATCAAACACTAAGCACAGCCTTGTGTATGACTTTATATTCTGATCCTGGGATGAAAACTTCCTATTTTACACAGAGACACATGATGGGTTGTATTATTACTACACTGAGCTTGGAGATCAGCAGTCTTGACTTGGGAAGGTAGTATAGTTGATAAAAAATAAAAAAGAATAGTTTTACTATGAAAAAGGCATTTGCAAGTAGCGATGTTATTTTATATTAAATACATAGTCCTTTTAAGAAATACAACTCTGACTTTTCTTTTATATTCTGGTGCAATTGTGAGGCATAGTTGTAGTAATCTTATTTCAGTGTAAATCTAGCTTTTTACACTCGCTAAGAAAATTTTCAGTTTTTGATTTGCACCTTAAATTCATATCAGCATTCTTAATGCATATTTTTGATATAAACTTCCCTTTCTTTAGTTCAGAAATGTGAGAGAAGTCTACTGCTTTTGGGCAGGTTAGAAAATGATACCATTGTGATTATTATTCATCACGCACTCATGTTGTTTTGGGGCTTAACACCATTTTTCATCACACGATAGGCAATAAATGGCGGCCATATTAATGGTGGAGGAAGAAACCGGAAAATCCGTGGAAAGAACTACCAACCCACGAGAAGCTACACAAGCTTTCTCACATATCCACATTCACCGAATCTTAGACTCGAACCCACACAGAGGTGAGATGGAAGTGATGCATAACGGAGAGCGCTTTAGACCACTCTGCCACTCGTGGCCCCTCAAGCACTTATGACAGTCTTATGTATGTTTACAATTCTAGTCCTCAGATGGAATTTCCTATTCTACACAGAGGCATAGGATGGGTTCTATTATTACTATTTAAGCTTGGAAATTGGCAATCTCGACTTGGGAAGATAATCAATAGAGTATAGTACTATGAAAAAGACCTTTGTAAGTAGATGAATCTTTCATTAACGTTTCACAACTTTTGAATTCATTTATGAAACACAAAATGTCCAGTGACATTAGCATAGTCAGGAACAGGTATCTTATCATCTAGTTCTTTCATATCAGAAAAAATGTGTATGTTAAACACTTCACAATCCAACTGCATTAAGCCATCTTGTTGTCTCTTCTTGCTTAAGAAATTATCTGGTCCAAACTTTATTATTTGTTCTTAAATCTGATTCAAGAAAGTAACTATGCTGTATCACAAACTCATTCAAATGTGTTTAGTCACCCTTTTCATAAACGGTACGTTTTTGTATATGATTTCAAACTCAATCTGTTTTTAATCAGCCAACTAGAGATTCATTGATTCTTCAGAATATTAAAAACAGCTGGCAAATTAATGTCCATGATAATATAAATGTCTTCAACTGTGCTTTGAAGATCTTCCACAAATTATTGCCCCTTCAAAGCAACAACTTCTGACTCGCCAATAGCAGACAAAATTATCTTCCAGAATGTGGCCATCTTCCAATGATTTGCAGTCATCAATATAACAACAAAACCACCTCAGAGTTTTAGTATATGACAGAGAACTGCATCAACAAACTAATCAATGCATCCATGATATCAGTCAGAGAATAACCTAAGAGCACACAGATTTTGCAGTATGCTCTTTGCACCATAGCACAATTGTTCTCTTTCTCCAAAATTTGTATATCATTTTCCTATGTTACCTCATTGTCATATTTCTTAAAGTGTCTTACATGATATATGTTGTTGTTGTTGTTGTTCGGCTTAACGCCATTTTTCAGCACATGATAGGCTATTCATGGTGGCCAGTATTAATGGTGGAGGAAGAAACCGGGAAATCACCGGAAAGAACCACTGACGCACGAGAAGCTACTGGCAAGCTTTCTCACATATCTCCATTAGCTGAATTCTAGACTCGAACACACACAGAGGTGAGATGGCAGTGATACGTATCGGAGAGCGCTTTAGAACACTCGGCCACTTGGGGCCCCTCATATATGTACTACTACAATTCATTTTATGGAATGTTGTTTCTGTTTGTCTATTATGAATGTCTATGTTGTGCAGTTAGTTTTTGTTCATGACTGAAGATTGCACCTTAGCAGTATTATTCTAATTCTCCAAAATTTATCATTTTCCTATGTTACTTCATTTGCGTATTTCATAAAGTGTCCAGGATAATATATACACTACAGCAATTCATTTCATGGGATGTTGATTCTGCCTGTCAGTTTTGCAAGTCTGTGTTGTGAATTTTGTTTTTTTGTCCATGACTGTAGATTGTAGTGATCATCTATTAGCAGGATATGACACGGTGAATATTTCACCATTGATTGCATAATCTGTGTTAAGATCTTCAGTTATAAACTCATGTTTACAAATTTTAAAGCTTTTATATCAGTCTTAATAATGAACCTGTTTAAAAGTTTGTGGTAGATTTTGATTGGATGATTGAGTCAGGTGGTTGACTATTGTGACATGTCAGGTGGCGCTCTACAGTTTCGTATTTAGCATAGGGTTAGAATTTTAAAGAAAAAGAGTTCCCCCAGGTTTCCTCACTAGGTATACTGGCTAATTAAAAGAGACTTTGTATATCTTAGGTATTATTGAAAGAACCTTTAATTCCCTTTATTTTGATGTATGATTGATGGGTGTAATATGGGTTAGAGAGTATACAGCTTGGCCTAACTTCAGATGTGCACCTTTCAAAAAAAGTGCTAGCTCTACTTGCTCATTTTCACTTCTCAAACTTCAGAGGTAAATTGTAAAAAATAGAGCTAATAACTTTTTTTTACATTTTATGTATTTGGTAATTCATTCATTGCACTTTTAGAAGCTGCTATTGTCTAGTTTGGCGAAATTCATTTTCCATATTTTAATAGCTGCCAAGAATAGTGTACTTTAGAAAAATTCAGGTTGATTTTTGGAACACAAGGGAGCAGTCATTTTAGTTAGCAGTGTCCTAAGATCATTTAAAATTTTCAAAAGTACAATATCCAAAGAAATTTCAGCCACATTACATGAAAGTAGTATATAGGTATGCCGACATTCTCTCCACTATGCATGTTCAAAATGCAAACAACTTCACCTTACATACATCACTCTTTTAAAAGTACATAGTAACTGGTGAGTGCCACCTTATGTGTGAAGTATTGTGAAATAGAGGAGCTAGGAGAATATTGCATTATAGAGCCATTAGGTGCATATAAGATCAATAAAATGGACTATTAATTCATTCATACTTTCCTATTTACAAGTATTGTTCTTGTTTTAAGATCAGTCTGATATGTGTTTAGTGTTATAAATATACTTTGAAAGGGACTATTTGCTTGGATGATTCATTGGAAATGCAATGTGCTCTAATGAGAGCCTGAACTAAAAAAACATTTCAGAAGTATTGTGAATTGTTTCAAGGGAGCTTTGGACACTGCCACTCTAATACATCAAGACTGTTGGCACTGTTGTTAAAGGATACTCATACATCAGCACACTTGAGGCCTGCAATTCATTCTGAACACTGTCCTTTTGGACTTGTGTAGAACCTTTTAGGATTATTTCATAATATGGTAAGTTTATCTTAAATTTTAATATTATGACTTAGAGGACCAATTATTTCTTACTGTTTATAAAACTTGGTTTTTTTCTTTCTGCTACGTAGTGAAAGACTAAACGGTGGGGACCACACCAGTGGCCTAGTGGTTTGAGCATCCACTTTGATTGCTGAAGGTTACCCATTTGAACACACCCAAATTATGTTAATGTATTCAATATTTAGAGAGATAATTAGTTGGGGGGGTCTTTATTACATTATTTTGGGTGTTATTTATGCTTTACGTATGTACACAGACAATTAGAAATGTTTGTTTTGAAAAAGGAATGTTTAAAAAAACCCAAATTAGTTGTGACCTTAGGAGATATTTGTTTTCAGTGGCAATATAATTCAATACTGAGAAAACAAAAAGGCATGTAGATTTTGTGGTATTGAATTTTTTTTTTTCATTTTCAGTCTTGCAGATGGCTGTATCCAAAATTTGTACTGAAAAGGTTCTGTTGTTGTATTCTTTTAATGGATTCAAGGCATCCAACATGGTATACAACTGGAGTTACTTTCGTAAAGAAGGAGAATTTTCTGGGATTATAGTTACACCACTTCTTACAGAGGACAGGAGCTTTTGGACAATGGAAGTAGGACTATCAATTTTTGAGGCAGGAGAGATGAAAGATGTTTACCTGGATTTTGGAATCATCAATTATTCTAATCTAAAAGATAACAAATGCCTGACTAACAACAAAATGGCTTATTCATGCACAGTTCATGGGAAAAAAAAGAGAAAAAAAACAAAATTCCATTTGGAATTTACAAATCGGTTAATCACAGAGGTCCCATCATATCCATTACCTCTGACAATCTGTGAAACATCAATTTTCTGTATTGGTTTTTTGTATGACTCAGTTAATTGTCAGTTTGCAGTCATGGATTGTCAGACTCAAAAAGTGTTACATGTTTTTCATGATGTAATATTTGTCAATGATGATACTCCAGTCTTTGCTATCTATTCATCCCACACTGCAAGGAAAATGCGTGTTAAGATCAAGTTTGACTACATACATTGCACAAATGAAGACATATCATGCTGGATGCAGAAAATTGATGAATTTTGATTCATATTTTAAGACTGGATCAATTGCATTTTTAAGAACAGTTTGTTTAGAAAAAGGCATGACAAACAAGCAAGATATGAACAAGCTCTGAATTCTTGAGTTACTAATACTTGACTCATCCAAAGAATCAAGGTCACAAAATGCCATTTTAATATAAAATGTTGTTCATGCCAAATGTAATTTTCTTCATTTTCTATTTATTGCAGCAGTATCTAACACATTTCCAAGAAAAACTGACAGGATTCTTTGATTTGAAATTCTTCCTACAAATTCATTATAATACTATATGTTAGTGGAGCAGTCTGTGCCTTTAAAAAATATGGCACTGGGATTTAAGAAAAAAGGGCATTTCTGTGACTGAAAAATGTTAGAGCAGATGGATCTTTTTAAACTTTAATATGTTTCAGATCAGAAAAGGACAAATCAAAACTGTTACAAATTTGAAAAGATGCAGTATAGCACTTAGGATTGAGCACATCCTGCTCATTTTAAAAGTTTTTAAATTCTTGAGCATGCATCAAAGTTAAGCATGTAGATTATTTAAGTGTGTATTGAATGTAAATAATTTGTTAATATGTTTTGTGTTTGTTTATTGGTTCTAATGCACATTTAGTTTGCACATTTGTTTCAAGAATTTTGACCAGCAACAGAACCAAGTTAGCAGCAAAGTATTGAACATTGTTTCATACAATGTATTGTATAATTATGGTATGTAGATTACACTATGTATGCTCATATTACACTTTTTGGGCCACTTATATTAGCAACAATTACACTTGTACAACAGTATTGGCAGCTATAAACAAGCAACAAGTTTATGAATGTCATAATGGAAAAAAACTGATTTCTTTATAGTAAGATTGTCTTGTATGGTCGATAATATAGGAGCAAGTAGAAAGTTTACATGAAAAGATGTCATACAAACAAATGATACCCCATCAATGAGGCACATGGAATGTGGATGAGAGACTTAGAAAAAGAGAAAAATGAACTGAAATTGCGAGACAAGTAGTTGCATGATTACCTACTGCTGGTTCAGGAAAAACAAAAACTTAAAAGAGGGATGCTATGTATCTTGTGCAAAGAATAATAATATACAATTCAATTACTAATGAAAATTATTGCATAAATTTTCTAACATCGACTTTGACATGGGTGATGGGATCAGACATAAGAAATAGCGAATAAATTGATGATGATTCAGATACAGTGGGGTCATCAGGATGATTTCCCATGCACTGAGGCTTCAAGTCATTAAATGCTTGGTTTGCATAAGGTAACTATGCATATATTTTATGATATTGTCAGCTAACATTTGGCATTGGTCCCCTGATTCCCCTTTCCCCAAACCTGATGTAGATCTGTGGGACTTCCCTTCTTAAGAAAATTCCAAGCAACATTTTTGCATGTTTCTCCAAAGATGAAAATGGTTTTACAAGTTTAATCGTACAAGATCACATATACCTCTTAAATCTTAAATGTTGTGTATGTTAAATATAAGATCAATGTTTTTATTAATGAAATCCAGAGCAATACATAGATCCAATCTGCTGTTCACTTTACAAAGTATGTGTTGCAGATTTGCTACATTGCTCCAAGAATTTGACCTATGACTGTCAATAAATTTGGGTCTCTGTATTGCTCAGAGTTTATTCCCTCCGTACTTTATTCTCATTGTGGAATAATAAGATTTCTTGAGAGTTATCAAACAATTAATATTGTTGTGTGTGTTTGATCTGTAATTTTGTTAATACTTTAATTATTCTTTATTGTAGCCTTGGGGTAGATATTTTTTCTCTTCATTACCAAAACCTGAGAATTGCTTATCAGTGGTTTCTTTTATAGTTGGTACATATTTGTATGCTTCCCTTTTTCATTACCTAGAGTTAGTATGGTGTAAGGGGGTCACCCCCAGCACTCTATTTAATTATATTTCTTGCTGGTTGTATATTTAGTATTGCCATGTGATTAGTACTTCCCAGATAGGGATTATTGCTACTATCAATGCTTACATTGTTCACCCTTTGGTTATTTTATACTCTGAGGTAATTATGTCTGTCTGGTTTTTTTTGCTTCTTTTTTTAAATTTCCATTCATTCAAGAGTAATATTGTTACATATACCAGATGGGTGTGCTTCCAGTATCACACACCACTCATTCTCTATATAAACCATTAATTGGCAGTCATCTGTCAGCATCTATCTCAGTACAGGGGCTCCTACTTTAGCAATAGCTCATTGATTATTCACCTTCAGGCGATATATCCACCGAGACAAGTTTCTGAGCCGAGATGCTGAGTGCATCATTCAGGCCAGGAGGTGCTATTCTTCCAAGGTCTCTTATGCAAAGTGGGGAGGCTTTTGCAATTCATACTATTAGAAACATCTTAATGACAGCTTACCCCCAACGCACTATTTGAGTGCTGTGGCCGATGTTCCTCTCTTCCATTTCAAATTGAAACAATGTTTGATTTCTAGATTTCTACTATCATGGGCAACAGTATGGCCATATGAAACAAACTAAAGTTTTCCAAAGACCCTGCCATGGCTTTGTATCCTCAGATTGCAAACATTTTAAGGTATTTTGAGCCTCAGAGACCAGTGCCGTGCTCTCTTATGCCAAAATGGTAATTAACTATTACCCCTATAAGCCTTCGAGAATCTTTATCTCCAGACCAATTTCTTGCTAAGTACACATTAAATGATCTAATGGAAGCAGTGTCTTAGAAGCTACCCAAGTAACTGTTGGGGTTGTGGGAAGAGTGAGGATTCCTTACTATGTACCTCATTGGAAGTGTGCAAACATATTTCAGTATCTCAGAAAGTCTTTTGGAGGTGGCATTTTATTTTTAATGGAAAGGAATTACAGTGTTATTTTAAGTTTCATTATGGTGGTAGTGGGTATAAAATTTTGTTTTGTGGTTGTACCTTAATATTACCCTCCCCCTACCAGCTTCATCCTGGAATAGCTTCTGTCATGTTTATTTTTATCTCCTCCCCACCATAGTTGACAAAAGGATATGATATAGTGTTTTAACTGTTCATTCATGTGTATATTTTCTATTTTATCATGTGCTTGGTGATGGTTTAATGTGGCAATTTTAAAATAGTATTTCTCTTTTGCCAACTAGGTTTCTTAGCCAAAAACTAGCTAGTACATTGTTAGCACCACTTGCTATACAATTGCCTAGTTTCAGTCCAATCTGTGCTAGAAATGATCATGATCAAATGTTGTGCCCATTTAAGGCAATAACATTCTAAACAGAAACAAAAGGTGGGACATGTTTTTTCCTGCCATTAATGGACTCTCATGACCTTTTGGTATCCAATAGTTCTAGATGTCAAAATGACCAAGAGAGCTTATCAGTCCCTAACCAAAGGAGTTGTCAATTCTTGAGGATTAAAAACCCATGAACTCCAAGCTCTGCCTCACATGCCCCTTAAACTTGCTATTCATTGTAGGGTGAAACGTTTGGCAATTTGCACACAGCTTTTCATTGCTACCTTCATTCCTTTGAGCACCATAGCGAATACATATATTTTTTAGTCCCATAACCAAGGCAACCCAAAATAGGTGTAGTGGATTCTGAATTGCAGTGGCAGAATTGCTTACTGTAAAAGTATATCCTTCTTTATATCTAATCCCACAGTAATAGAAAACTCTGGATTGCAGTGCTGACATGTTGTAAGTTAATAATATTCAGAAATAGTTTCTTATTTGGCGTGGGGGAGGGAGAGGCTTAATTTATTCATATATTACTTATCTCTATGTATTACAAGAGTCTTAAATCCCACCTTGCTATCTGTTATGTTATGGATTCTTTTTAGAATTCTGTAGAGGTTCATCCATGGTAAAATGAATTCTTGTTATCAGGATGAGGGTAATTATGTTCTGTGCATAATTAAAAACAAGCTCTTTAACCCAATACATTTTTCATAACCTACTAAACAAATCTGCATACTGAAATAATCATCTGTCAAGATATGTAACTAGTGAGAAGATACTATGAGCACTTGGGTCTCTTGTTGATAAAAGATATATATTCAAAGTTGCATGTCTCAGGCTCAAATTGGGGAATAGCAATGTCTGAGAAGCTAGCCTATATGCAAATTCAACTGAAGCTTATGAAGTATTAAATTTTGACCAGTGACCAAATTTCTTTTAAATGATGAGATACATTTTGTAAAATGCTTTCAATGATAGCAGTTTCATACAAACTGCTTTCAATGCAAAACTTGACAATAGTGTATTTGCCAGTTGGACATGGTAACACCTTATCCATTTCCGCATTTGTTGCTGGTAGAGTATGTAAATTGCACTTGATAATATATCATCTAATGACTGACAAGAACTTCTAATGTGATATTAAATTTTTCTTTCACCCAGTAAAAACAGTTGCTACATTATTGTGTCAATGATTTTTCAGACTGATTTTAGCCAGAACTCACATAAAGCAAACAAATCATGCAAAAGAGCACTGAATGCAGTGTATGCACATGCATTTATGTTGTTGTTGTTGTTGTTGTTGTAGGGTTTAACACTATTTTTCAGCACAAGATAGGCTATGCATAGTGGTCAGTATTAATGGTGGATGAAGAACAGGGGAAAACCCCGGAAAGAACCACTGACCCACGAGAAGCTACTAACAGGCTTTCTCACTTACACATGCATTTAAGACTTGTAGATAGGTGAAAGACTTGTATATACACAAGTATCATTTTTCATATTTTTTTTAAATAGTCATTTTATATTACAGATATGTATGCCATGATTTCATCATATACTGGGGGCCCTGATTGGCCTTGTAGTCTAAAACGCTGACCGTTATGGATCACTGCCACCTCACCTCTGTCTATGTGAGTTCAAGTCCAGACTCAGCTAACGTGAAAAAGTTAGAAAGCCTGCCAGTAGCTTCTCGTGGGTCGGTGGTTCTTCCCTGGGTTTTCCAGGGTTCTTCCTCCACCATTAATACTGACCGCCATGTATAGCCTATCTTGTGCTGAAAAATGGCGTTATTGACCTAATCAAAATAATAATAAAAATAATAAATTTACTGACCTAATAAAAAACTTCCCAAATATGTTTAAACGTTCATCATTTCACACATTTGTTTGTCAACAGGAATCCCAGAATGGCATGACAGTTGGACCAAATAAATAGTTTTGTCCAGATTTGAATGGAATTCTATGAGCAATTAATGTCCTTACACTTCTAAAGTGAAACTGACAAAGGCACATGATCAAAACAAACTTGTCACTGGTAAACATAAATAATGTATCTTCTGTATAATGGTACTGACTTTTCTAAAGGTCACTGTCTGTATAATAGTACTGACTTTTCCAAAGGTCACTGTCTGTATAATGGTACTGACTTTTCTAAAGGTCACTGTCTGTATAATAGTACTGACTTTTTTAAAGGTCACTGGATAATGGTACCAAGTATTCTTCTATGAATGGTCTATCTGACAAAAAACTGCAAGCACCCATATTTCAATAAATACACTTACTAACATGTTAATAGTTATTTTCAGTGGTATATAGTAATGATTTGGTAGCTCAGAGGATGATTGTAAAATGGTAAATCAAATGAATTTGGTATCAAATCAAAATGGTAGCAGTGAATCATCTACCCTTCTATAGATTAATAATGTTAGTTTATGCACCACTACATTTACATGCATTGTAGATTGCTTTCCATTTTTTCTGGTTAAAAACTACAAGGTTATCTTTGACAATCGCCAGGTTACAGCTTTGAATCTTAATTCAAACAACAGCATAGAAAAACTAAGCTCTGATCACTTTAAAACAATGATAATAACTAAAACATATTTTAAGGACAAGGAAATTACTACTCAATTAATTTAACAGGTTGGCAGCAATGAAGTCTCAAAATATTCCCAAAGATATGATCAATATGAAAACATGTAAACTTAGACTATTTCATAAGTGTAAATTATCTTCAAACATGTCAGAGTTTCAATCTGGATGAATGTGATTTATCTTTTCTTTCAGAAAGCTGGACTGATCTGCTGTTTGTTTATTAATCAATTAGTTATATATATATATATATATATATATATATATGGGGGCCCGAGTGGCTCACCTCTGTCTGTGTGTGGTGTGTTCGAGTCTAGGATTCGGCTAATGTAGATATGTGAGAAAGCTTGCCAGTAGCTTCTCCTGGATCGGTGGTTCTTCCCGGTGATTTCCCGGTTTCTTCCTCCACCATTAATACTGGCCGCCATGAATAGCCTATCGTGTGCTGAAAAATGGCGTTTGAGCCCAACAACAAACAAATATATATATATATATATATATATATATATATATATATATATATATATATATATATATATATATATATATATATGAAACACATTTTGTAATAACAATGTGCCACTGTGTTGTTTGTATCTCTGCTCAATAAAAGTGAATAATGCATTAAGAACATTCTTTTTATGTCAAGACAAATGTTTGAACTGGATATGATAATTGCTTTCTCATAAATATTTCATGTTAATATTTCACATTAATAGACAGTATAACTTGTCTACAAATCCCATCCATTTGGAAAGACCAATGGGGCCATTTTACACAAATGACCTCTGCAGACAGGCTCAGCTACCATGTTTGGTTCATGACAAATACAGACTACCATTACTATCATTATTATTATTCATGTATTATAAACAATAGTATTATATTGTCAAAAATATTAGGCTTAGCACTATTTGGTGAAACAATAAAAAATAAAGTTCCACACACGATTACGATGTTATTACTTTAATCCATCATGAACATTAAATCATCACAGACTATAAAAATATGATATAAAAGTAATCCTATAATTTAAATTATCTCCATCAAATATATAAAACACAATGCAGCTATGTGTATGCACTCATATATACAAATTTCCCTGTCCCTCTCTGTCTTACACTCACAAATACACTATAATCTCACTATCAATAGAAACTTTGCTAAACTAAAATTGGTTTAAAAAAGACTTCAGTATAGAATGTTATGGCCAGATAAGGTTTAAGGGTGTAATCATGCACCATTACTAATTTCATTACTGTCGGCTTACCAACAACTGTGAAACACAAGTCTGACTTGTGGCATAACCAGGTAATCAGGCATTGAAACAGGTATTCCAATGTGAGCAATATACCAATTGTACAGCTGCTCAAACTCAATTAGATTAAAGAAGACAGTTGACTTTTGTGAGACCTCTGATGAATTGGGAATAAATAAAAAAACATTTCCCGTGGCTGTTGTTAGCAACATATGTACTGAAACTTTGTCTGCCTTTACAAGCATTTTTCATTATGAAAATAATACCTGAAATAACCACACTTCCACAATAAAATTGCTTAAACTGATATAATATCTTCTGATAAATGTTAATTGTGATTATTTTATCCAATATTTCCCCTGAAAGATAATACTTTCAGGGATTTTATGAATGAATTTGCTGATTATCACTGGAAAATTTAACACCTGCAAAAGATGCAAAAGCTTAAAATCTAAACTGCAAATAGCTGTGAGTGAAAATTAACATCAAATTTTAGTCCAGATACATGTTTAGGCCAAATATATAAACATAAATAAAAAATCTAAAATGGAAACACACCAAAAAAATGCGTTCTCCATCAGACATGTTGAAGTGATTAACTTCCAATAAGAATCTGTGTATAAGAGACAAGGGTTAATTAGTCCTATTGTTACATCTTTATTTGCACACAAAAAAACTAACTTATAAGAACCACATGTAGATGGCTACCTGAATAGCCATTATATATTTAAGACAAATATGCGTGCCCATTGTTCAGGTTAAATGGGTGAACACTGTATCAAGAGTTATCATATAAATATTTTTCTTAGGTTTTATCTGGAAATGTAATCTACTAACAAATCTACCTATGTGAAATTGTCCTTAAGGTAGCTTAAAAAAAAAATTATGAAAATAAACATGAAACATGTGAATTTTATGTTAGCATTTTAATTCAACCTAGAACCAGTTCAGGTCATGACTTCTCTCTCCTGGCTTGATATTTCCTCAATCCCTCATAAGCTGCTTTCTCTAGGTCAAGATACCTTGGGTCATCCCCCATGCCATATATGGAAATAAAGTTGGTGATGTAAGCAATGCCAAGGTCATTACTAGGGTCTGCCATTGCAACTTGACCTCCATGACCTGTATGACCATATACTGTCTGACCCTGAAAGTGGGAAAAACTTGTCAATACTCATGGTTCAAGCTCACCATTTCCAAACATTCTGGAACAATATACAGGTAAAATTTATTATAATCTAATGAGTCCAAAGAATAAGATTATGATATAAACAGGATTGATTAACAAAATTTTTTCAAAAAACTTCCCCATAGAAAATGTGCATTGAAATTTCAAAGTCATCAGTTTTAACTAACCTCTTCATCATATATCTAAATATATTTTCAAAAATTTTGGAAGTTAAGGCAAGACAGTCCTGGGATTCAAAATCTGCCAGGGATATTAATAATTGGCTTTTCCAAAAATATGTATTTAGGATATTAGAAAGAGAGGTCGCCTTAAATTAAAAATGGGGAGCCATGCTGCCATAATGTTATAAGCAGAATTGTGTTATAATGAATCATGCAGGTTCTAAAAGAAAAGGAATAAAAGAAAACATTCAGAATGAAGCACTGTTAGCAAAATTACCTAATGTAGAAACTGTGCATACAAAATTCTGACCCTGTTTTAAATGCAATGATATGGTTAAATTTAATTTAGTTATCTTCAGAAACAATGTAAGTAATACCAAATGTGTAGATTTATCTGGAATAGTAAGATAGTTTGCGAATGGTTAAATTCTATTTACTGTAGCAAAGACTTTTAATGGTACTGAGGTATACTATACTGATTGACGAAGAGACCATTCTGTGTGAAGGACCTGACCTCTCCTAGATAGAGTGCCTGCTGAGAATGTGCTTGTTTTGTACACTGATATGGAGAGTGTCACTCCACATAGAAACTGCCAAATCAAAATACAAAGCCTGGGTGATTTTGTGTCCACCACATGGATTTATAACAGAGCTGTTAGACATAATGAGAACCATTTTGCCTGAGAGTAGATCTTCCAGAAATTATATGCATTAGTGACAACCATAATGTTTAGAAGGCTGATGTGTAGAGGCCACTCTCCACTGAACTTGTGTGCCACCAATGGCAGCAAAGTCCGGCAATAGATGAGCACCTCAAGTATACTTACTGGTAATGGCAGATAATGTTATTTCTGTTTGGGGCTTCTCCAAAAGGATCCCCATGATAAACCAACCTGGGTTCACCATTGATACACAGTGTTTCCCATTACTCTCATTTGTGCTTCAGAGACCCATACATTTTATTTTGACCCCTAGTTTTGATACTAAAGTTTGTTTCTTACAGTCTGCCTCAGTTTTGACATGAAGGAGATTTTTGACTCTCAGTCTTGCACTCCTAGGGGATATACTGGATATAGGAATGATCATATCCCAGGCTTTTTGATTGAGGGGACTGAAAAGAGGCTCCATTGAGCTAGTAATGTCATATGTAAGGGCTTCGAGAAGTCTATCACTGAAATCAAAGTCCTGTTGAAACAAATACTGTCCAACTTCTCTGCACTAATATCCACCACACAATGAAGGGAGATTGTTTATGTGATTAATCACAATGTGATGTGCTGTGCAGTAACATTATTTTCTCTGTAGCAGACATTTTAAACTCTTATTGAAGGATCAATGGCTTATATATGGAAATACATGTAGGACATGTCAATATAAATGATGTACTTGTCACGTCATTATCACATGATTGACAGAAAGCCTAGGGAAAGAAAAAAATTCCTCTCTCTCTATTTCTCCTCCCTTTTCTTCAATGAAAATATGGGCATATGACCAAGTATAATTCACAGCCAGTAAAAAAAAGACCAAAAACCTGCTGTTGGTGAGAAACACCATGGCAAATCCACTGCAGACAATAGTTTTTTTTCTTGTGTGTTCCTTAACAGGGTCATTCAGAGAAAGAAGATTGTGCAGAAAGTTAAAACAACTGGGTCATTCAGATATAAAAATTGAGCAGAAGCTGAATTTGACTCCATAACAAAAGCAGAGAACCAAAAGAGAAGGTGTGTTTAGAAAACAACAATTTTCATTAATAACTTATTCAGCTAAACAAAACAAGCAAATGACATGACATTAGGAAGGGAGGAAGCTGAGACAATGTTTCTGACTAACATATATTGATGTAAAGCATATCTGTGCACTTTATCAACATCTGGACAACTTGCATGTAGAGGAAAAAAATCTCTGAATGTGATGTTCTACCAGTAATGTGAAAAGGATGCATGCAAATGACTGACCATAAATAAACTCTTGCATTACCTGGATCATTGATGCCCCATCTTGAACAATTGTACTGATGCACTTAACAACAAACTGTCAGCAGCATCATCATTTTCCCAATTGGTATGCAACCAGAAATAATCATATCATGGATAATGGACTGGTATGACAGGTTTGCTTCCGCTGGACAGCTTCATAAGTAATGACAGTTTGCTATGACTTTTATAAGAATGGTTGACCTGGTCAACAGGATCAATGGTTAGAGATTAAATTCATGGACACTAAATGTCTGTAGGGTTGGATCAGTGGCCTGCAGTCTAAATACCAAAAAAAGGTATATGCCTTTCAGTCCGTCAATCTGGTGTTGCATGGCTGGAACAGCCAGTGGGTTATATGGTATATATGGATAAATGGCTCACCAGATGGAGACTCCTGATAACTGTAACCTTACATAGCTTATATGGCTGGAACAGCTGGTTAGCAGTTGGAACATCATACCAACAATGGTATATGTTATACAATATGGCCGGAATAGTCAATACAGAATCTTGGTCGGACGATATTGGTCAAACTGCAAATCTTCACATCTGAATTGTATTCTTAACATTGTCATGCACAAATGAAATAAATGACTCTTGCCCAATTGGCAGCTTCCGAAGCATATCTTTAGTGGGATTAAAATATATAAATGCCATTTCTATTAAACGACATACTGACAACATTGCCTTTTTGAGACGAAATTTGATCATATGCAAATCCAAAGCCTCATTGGAATCACATGTGCTTTCAAGTAACAATAAGGGACATTATAATAATTGCAAAGATAACAATAAATTCACAAGAATGTTCTATGCTCCAAAAAAAAACAATACTCTGACTTATAGTGCTACTGAAAAAGAAATGCAGATATATAAATTTAAGTTACAAAATTTACAGTATTCAACTGGAACATCAGCAGAGCATCTTAGCATATGGAAGCAAAAGTAAAAAGTGGTGTAAAACAGGTATACTGGTAACTGCCAAAACAGGCAGAAAAGGGAGGTAATCTGTTAGAGTTGCTTCCCGTGTTTTATATAATAAAAATAAAACAGGTGGCGCTCTACAGTTTCGTATTTAGCATAGGGTTAAAATTTTAAAGAAAAAGAAATTCCCCGGGTTTCCTCACTAGTTTTACTGGCCATTTAAAAGAGACTTTGAATATCTTAGGTATTGTTCAAAGTACCTTTAATTCCCTTTATTTTGATGTATGATTGATGGGTGTAATATGGGTTAGAGAGTATACAGCTTGACCTTACTGCAGATGTGTACCTTTCAAAAAAGTGCTAGCTCTACTTGCTCATTTTCACTTCTCGAACTTCAGAGGTAAATTGTAAAAAAAAGAGCCGATTACTTTTTTTACATTTTATGTATTTGGTAATTCAGTCATTGCACTTTTAGAAGCTGGTATTATCTAGTTTGGCAAAATTCATTTTCCATATTTTAATAGCTGCCAAGAATAGTGTACTTTAGACAAATTTAGGTTGATTTTTGGAGCACAAGGGAGCAGTCATTTTAGTTCGCAGTGTCCTAAGCTCATTTTAAATTTCCAAAAGTACAATATCCAAAGAAATTTCATCCACATTACATGAAAGTATTATATAGGTATGCCAACATTCTCTCCACTGTGCATGTTTAAAATGCAAACAACTTCATCTTACATACATCACTCTCTCAAAAGTACATAATAACTGGTGAGCGCCACCACAGGAAATGTGTTCAGTCTTTCTGGAAGGTCTGGATTTGGAGGTATCCAATGAAAAGATGTGGATGGAGAAATGTGGTATTATGTCACATCATTGGACATTCAGGCAAGGGCAATACTAAATGGTACTTCAACAGATATGGTCATAAATAAATGTCACCTATTTTGAACATAAATGTGACTCTACAGTTACTTAAACACGCAATTTAACCGTATGGATGTATGTACAATGGTAACAGTACAAGCCGCTGCAAATACATTTGGTGGAGTCATAAATATGTCTTTTAGAACACAAATTCACCTTCATAATGACCTAAACACACAATTCAACTGGACAGATGGATGTACAATGGCAACACCAGAATACCATAACTGTTCAATACAATGATGATTTGTGGGGAATTATTCATCACAATTTTGTTTCTTTTAAGAAAAGAGCTCATCAGTAGTTTTTGAAGCTGCCTGAAAATTATGTGAATACATAACACCAGTATTGTTGTTACGTGTCTATGCTCATACAAAAGTAACAAAGAAAAGAGTGAAGCCAACAAGTTTTGCTAAGTTTAAGAAATAATTTTTTTCCCAAGAAAAACAAGGTAAAAATATGAAAAAGGACTTATTTATGAATCTAATCCAAAATTAATCCTAGAATTAATAAATATAAGTCCTGAGAAAATAAAAAGTCCTAAGTGAATCACAGTTCGAATTTTGATGAAGTTCCAAGATGGAAAGCGATGACTTCTTTACAACCTGTTTTGTGTTAAAACATGTCAACAGTTCCTTGTTGAAACACCAAGAATAATTATCTGGCTTTAGAATTCTGAATAATTCCCAATAAATGTCTTTGTCCAAGAATTCAAATAAGCACAGGTGGTTTCCAAAGAAAATAAATTATTAATTCAAAATAAGAAAAGAATTTTTAATCAAACTGGCAACAGCAGAAAAAAACTTTGAGCTCTGACAGTGTGAATTTACGAGTGACTAAAATCACTATGAGATACGAGTATTCAACCCAACTAAACATGCAATTTCAGACCATTTTGATGGGTCACATGATCACTATTTCGGCAAGCAGCACAGTAATATTATACATCGATTATCACATATGCCATGGACAAATTTGAATGTACTGAACGAATATTACTATAAGATTCATTAATAAAAAAAAATTTAAAAAAGCTGTTTACATATTCTGAATCAAGATCAGGAACTAGGTCAGCTTAAAATGCAATCTTGCAATTATGACTTGTTTACTATGAAAATAAGAAAAACAGAACTGAACTGATTTTTTAAAAAAAAATATGTAAAGTTGTAACAGTAACAACCTAATGAAATAAAGAAAAATTTAAAACTAACAAACAAGTAACAAAATTACATATATATTGTGATGACCAATTGCCTGCACAAAATGCGCTTTCTTTTACGTTAAGAAATATGATATTTTACTGTACTTACCCAAGGATTTAGTTTCATATGAACTCCTTGACCATATTTTACACCATCCACTTGGGTAACTACATCAAAACCTTCTATAACAGTGGTAGAGAGTTTTTCAATAACCTCTTTTGACAAAAGCTGTTTCCCCTGATAAGTTCCTCCATTAGCCAGTATTCCATATAGTTTAGCCAATCCCCTGGCTGTGCCCGTAGCAGAGTAGGCTGACACAGTTATCTCCCTTATTTCAGGGTTATTCATTGAATTTATCTGCAATATAAAGGAACATACATGCTAAATTAAGTTGATTGTGATGGGACATGACAACAATAAATGATACCATAAAACTGAAGTTTACCATTAATTTTTGCAAGGATCAATTATTGCTAAATTGAACCAAATATCATATTGTCATCCATATAACCTATTGGTTATATAGGATTTTACATTCTTGCATCCATTATGTGGAATGACTCCGTGGGCAGGATATACTAATTCTTGTTTTACACAGCTGGTAGTCACCAGGCAATTTTCAAATTTTAATAACTGTGTCATAATGATTTTTAAAAGTTTGTTTTTGTTAAAATGAAAGACAACTGAAATATTTCACAACAGTGTATCAAAAGGATGTAGTTTGCATGTAAAACTTTCTGGAACAATATGAATATGATCTCCAGCAGTATTAACCACTGCTTGCACCATTGGATCTTTGTATGCAGCCATGGTATCAAAAGCCTACACTGACTCTGGTAATAAATTAACAAAAAGAAACCCATCTGGACATGTTCTGTTGCATTTATTAACCTAAATCTTGATCACATTAGTATTTATCCATAAGTCTTTTTATTGCAGTGGTTGACAATGCCAGCTGGCATTTTTTCATGGGTATCATCACTTTTTTGAATATCACCAAAGCTGAAGTTTGACAACACTCACAGCAGATGCTAAACTCACAGTAAGACAAACATGCTCATGACTTGCTGTAGTCAGAGCAGCATTACGATTAAGATAACTGTTGCTAAATCCCATGTCCTGATGTGGTTCTTTGGTCGGTTCATGTAAGATTATAGTAGGGTGTGTGTAGGGTATAAGGATGGGTGGGGTATACTAAATATTAATTTAGATAATTAGTGAATTCTGATGGGGTATATGCACAGGCAATGTATTTCTGTGAAAATTTGGTAACAGAATTATCCAATATGAAATAAAGCAGCTATAAATTATAACATGTCAGACTGGTTCCATAACAGCTTTAAATTATAACATGTCAGACTGGTTCCATAACAGCTATAAATTATAACATGTCAGACTGGTTCCATAACAGTTCATTCACCAAATTATGAGTATACGTGTGTGTTGGCAGAGAGGGCATGACAATAAACAAAATAACAGTTATATGAATAATAACACTGTTAGTTTATGCTTTTTGTAAATTAGGTATTTCTTTCTAATATATTGATATTTATATATTTAACTGTGTCCCATATTAATGCAAAAAAAGTAAATAAAACTATATTACCAACTTGTTTTCTCTCAAGACATTTTGTCATACATATGATAAATAAAATCACTAATAACATTCAAACACCTCATTTTAATAAATATACTTGTCAATTATAATCCCTATCTACAGCTGTTTGGAGTTTTAAAATGATGAAAAATATCAATATAATTTTAATCACTGACCATCAGCAAGAACACTGCACCAGAAGGAGGGTTGGCTAGTTTTTGATGGCTTTCAAGACTGATAAATTAATAACCATGGGAAGGGGGCATCTTAGTTTGGAATTTTGCGGGTTTCTATTGATAGCTTATTTCAGTCATAGAATCTAGCCATGATTACACTGAAGGCCTTACACTCGTACCATGGAAACACTTTAACTATCACCAAATTTGTTTTAAATGTTGTCTAAAGAAAATTAGGTATTTAACCTGTTAATTTTCCGAGTTACAGATAAGACTAAATATGGGATTCTGTGTGGGATAACCTATAATTTTGTGCTATTGTCATATCCATTAAGAACGCAGCTTCTGTAAAGGTCAGAAACGCTTTCATGCAATTTCCTTATCTAAAGTATCATTTACATGATAATATTCTTCACTATATGCAAGTGATAAACCATACATTGATGAGCCTAGTTAATTAACATTTGTACTGGTAAAATTTGGTCTTCTAGCGACTTTTTCTATCATTGCTAGTACAAGGTACTGGTAATAGCAGAAATGCCAGATCATTTCTTCTAAAATTTCTTGAGATGGATGTTAAAAGTTTCATTTCGTCAAATTAAGCCAAAATATGTTACATCTAACCGAAACTCATGCTCAACACAACAGGGTTATTATCGACTTAAAATGAGTAGAGATGAGCGGGAAAAAAATAATGTAACAAAGAAGGATTTTTTCAGGACCAGACAATAACGCTCAACATACATGGGTTCTCGAGATAACCAAGGTCGAGATAAGTGGGTTTGACTACAATATATAACACTGCCTGAGTACTATAGTGACGAATTACAGTTAAACAATGACTTTAGACTCATGTTCTGGTAATGACTAAATCAAGCAAAGTTGATTTGATGTAATTTTTTCAGTTGCTAGATGTTAAAATTAATTTAGTTATTATCTTTTTAATTTACAATTTCTATAATTCTGATTATGGGATAGATAGCATTACATCATTATATCAGAATTGCATTATAGCAAAGCATATTGTAAAGCAGGGCTGAAACACTAATGCTACATTCATAACATAAAGAGAGCTAGTGCCAATAAAGAATAATATTTTTTCAAAAATGTAAACCATAGTTACGTAATGTGGAATCGATGGGGAGACATGTATTATCAAGCCAACAAGACAAATAATATGGTGACTTCTAGCAGGTCGCTCATCATACACATCCACAACAGATAGAAAGGCTGGCATGCCACATAGAACTGTACAATGCCCACCAAATGAGACCAAATAAAATGGAAAACAATAAAATTCAGAGGCCAAGAATAAAGTACACATGAAAGTGATAAGATAGATTTCACAGTTATTTTACTGATATGCTGTGATCAAATGGAAACCATAAACCTACATTAGGTCTCCCTAGTGGGCATACATGAAACCATCGAAATGGAAACCATAAGCTTCTGCACAATGAGTCCCTAGTCAATATACATCCTGTCATCAAATGGAAACCATAAACACCTACATGAGGTCTTACTAGTGTGCATACATGTAATCATCAAAATGGAAACCATAAGCTCCTGCACAATGAGTCCCTAGTGGATATGCCTGTGACTATCAAATGTAAGCAGTCAGCCTCTACATGATGTTTCCATGGTAGATATTCATGTGACCATTACATGGAAATCAAAAACTCCTATGAGATGATTCTTTATGACTACATTTTATATATAACAGCTTTAATGTGATTATTAAACAGAAATAATAAGCACCTACATGATATCTCTGTAAATGATATGCATCTGTTTAAAGTTTCCATCATTTGCCATGACAAGAAAGGTTAAACTGAAGGTGAACTGATACAATGCATAACATATATTAACACAAATGTTGTTACATCAATCACAGGGTACACAGAAAACAGACATGTTATCTTTCAGACTGTATGGTATTCTCATGGACTTAAGGTAAGCTAGAAATGCTATCTTTCAGACTGTATGGTATTCTCTTGGTCTTAAGGTAAGCCAGACATGTTACCTATCAGACTGTATGGTATTCTCTTAGACTTAAGGTAAGCTAGACATGTTATCTTTCAGACTGTATGGTATTCTCTTGGTCTTAAGGTAAGCTAGAAACGTTATCTTTCAGACTGTATGGTATTCTCATGGTCTTAAGGTAAGCTAGAAATGCTATTTTTCAGACTGTTTGGAATTCTCTTGGTCTTAAGGCAAGCCAGACATGCTATATTTCAGACTGTGGTATTCTTTTGGACTTAAGGTCAAACTCTTGATCTAAAATCATTATGCATGCTACCTCCAAGATGGTATGAGATTCTCCTGGATTTAATGCCAAACTCTTGATCTAAATACCATTACACATGCTATCTCCCAGATCATATAAACTACTTCTGAATTTGGGCCAAACATTATAGTCTAAAATTACATGTATAATCTCGAAGGCTGTATAAAATTCTCCTGGATTTAAGATAAAATTTTGTGTAAAGTGACTGTATGGAATTCTCCTGAATTTTTGTCTATACTTGCTGCCTAACACAAAATGACACTACCTCCTGCATCCAAACAGCTCCATTTGTGAATCCGTTTTCTTTCTCATGTCTTTGATGGCAACATTGCATAGCATTAATAACAATATGTATATTGTAGGTTCATGGCCATTACAAAGATACTACCATGATAAATGTTCCTCCATTATCAAATGTGATAAAACAATGTCATTTTCATAAACAATGTTTTAATACATACATTCTAGAATAAAAGACGTGGCACGGTGTTCCGCAATGTACCTCTGTAAATTCCTTCAAAGCTCTTATGCTTCTTCCAAACAAGGAACTGGGAAAAAGGAGGTAGTTGCCAATAACTTTAAAATATTTGGGGGATTGAAAGCACATCAAAAGCATCTTCCATGTAGGTGCAAAATGTTCTCTGGCTATTCTGTAGAACTCCCCTCTTGGTGCATTCATGTATATATCTATACCTGCAATGATGATAATGTTAGAAACCTGAAGGTTAATATTTGTATAGATAGTGGTGCATGATATAAACAATATTGGTAACAGCTGTAAGTCATTTACTAGTCAATTACAATAACACACACAAACACATCATATATATATATATATATATATATATATATATATATATATATATATATATATATATATATCCTTGGCCACTAACAGTCAAACATATCACAGTTGTGTTAATGAAGTCTCCATTTATCTGAACATCTAAGTGTCTGACTTTTTCTTGAAAAAGATATCTTTTTTTATTCTAAGTTGCAATTTATTATTCTATTCCTGATTTAAATGGATTAAAAATAAAAATGTCTGACAGTCTTCACTGATTTGAATTATATAATTGCTGACCATTAAGGAAACTTCTAAAAATACTGGATGTACGATGGGGAACACCAATGCAAATATACCACCAGATAAGAAAGGAAACAAGAAGTCAGCAAACAAATGAAAACAACTGAACTTTACTATATTTTCATATGTATGTTCAGAGATAATGCCTAATTTTATCTAAAAGGGGGAGATTGATTGTCACAAAAATAACAGGCACAGTAAGAAATGGTCACAGTTCAATATTTACTGACCACTCACTTAGAGCTCTAAAGAAATCAAAATCATTCAAAGATATCTCCTCTAAATGAAGAATTATTAATCTATTAACTGCTTTATGTGCTTAATATGTCACTGATCTATGTACAAATAATATGGTAAGAACCACCTTTTAGTCTGCTGTCTCAATTGACATATGCACAGCTAGCTTAACCAGCTTAAACAACTTATTATTTGTATGTTTATTATCTACAATTTTCCACAACTTGTTTGTACATGTATTGTCTCTTTTGTAAGATTTGTTACTCACATGAGTGCTGTCAAATTTTCACCAAGCCAGATTTCTTATCTGTTCAAAATGGTGTGTAATAATTTTAGGTCCATCAATGACATAGTTTGCTTGTTCAATGATAAGCACTGTATTTACGGCATGTTTTTGGATGGCAACAAATTATTCCTTTTTTGTCGTCTGAATACATATGAAATTCTTTAATTAGATGGCTGAAAACAAACAGGGCATGATCAATTTTTGCCCCCTTCCACGTCCGTACTGAAATTACCGTTATCTCACACAACATGCTGCCATGAAGTAAAGCAAGTATTTTGTCTAACACCATGGAAAGGATCATGAATAAAAAACAGGCATTACTTGCCTATTTGGTCTATTTGATACATGTCATTCCACCAGAAAATGCAACTAAAGATGTATCAGAGCCACAATTGTGTGAGTATTTTTCATAAGAACTGCCATATTAGTAATCTTGCAATCCAGTTTAACCCTCTACTAATCAGTGATCAATAAAATTGACATTACAAACGTACAAAGACTTTATGTCTGTGTAAATAAGATATTAATATAAACTAAATAAAAAAGATTTTGGAAATATAATTCTGAACATATATATTCAGAAGCATATCAGTATCTAGAGTAGAAATACAGGTAGAGGAATGATAGCTAATCTTAGAGCACCAAGGTTCAGAGGCTCCATATGCGGTGAGTGTTGTACTCATGCCTAGGAAGAGTAAAAATAACAAGCAAGTTGCAATATACGAGTCAGCGTTATTAATGTCTTGGTATATTTTTTTAACAAAGGTGATCTATTTGTTGTGGTTCTCTTTTTTCCACATAGCTTAGGGTAACTTCAAAATGAGCAGAGCTTGCCAACTTTAAACATTTGACTGCTCAAAGACTGTTTTGATGCATGCTGGAGATTTCAAGGTATCTAGGTGATAATTGTTAATAATATTACTTGTGAGATTTCTTTGACAAGCATGTACAGATATAAAAGGCAATCATCTGGATTTTGTTAAAATATGTACTGAACATATAGCCACCACAATCAATATTTATCACCTACTAAGAGGTTTAATTACCTGTAGAATAATAACCTATGTTTAAAACCATGGTACATAATACTCTGGGATAAGGGATTTGTTTTGTTGCAGGTTGTCAATGAGTTTACTAATCCATACCAACCCTCTGATGTATTGTTTGATGATATATAGCAGGGTCCTGGATTCTAATCAAAGCCATAACTGTCACACCAATTTAAAGTGGTTTCATCTGTACTGAAGTCTACAATGACAACCAATCACATTTTTGTTAGCCACACATACACAGATACATACATACTTACATTCAATTTAGAATTTTAAATTATATCAGTTCGTGGAAGTTCATGATTACATTATATATTTAGGCGACCAAATGAAGCAAACTTTGTATTCATTAAATTGATGTCAAACACACTGTGAATTTTACTATAAAAAAAATGCAACAACTAAACAATTATAGTGGAGCAATGTCCAAACCTTACAAGGAATTTAAATATTTGTCCCAAAAAGTGGACTCAATTATATACATCTGACTCCATTTTCAGGTTTTCAATCACTCAAGAGTATTATCAGTATATAACACACACACACACACACACACACACACACACACACACACACACACACACACAAACACACACACACACACACACACACACACACACACACACACACACACACACACACACACACACACACACACTCGTAACTTTAGAAATCAATGTCATTATTACAATCACCTGTCAATAAATGAAAGCATCATCTGCTGGTGAACAATATCATGAGTCAGCCAGTCAGCCATTTTGGGGTTTTCTATATAGCCTGTATTTCAATTAAGCATTTTCGAAATATCCTTGTTGAATACAAGGCATAATGAAATGCTTGCTAGAATGCACAGATGTGATAAACAAATTGAGTTCAACAATTTTTCATGTTAATTCTAACTAAATACCTAGAAAATATAACAGGCACAAGTCTTGACAAGCACTAAGAAACATATACTGGTAGAAAAAGTTTATGGGTTGGCAGTCAAACAAAAATGATATACTATACTGAATACAAAAGATGCCCCCAAAATCTTATGGTCCTATGATTTTACATAAATTTTATAGCCCACATTTTTACATAATTGTGTCCCTTTGCATATGCCAAGACACTAAAAGACTTCATGGGAACAAATCTGATTTATATTAAAACCCATTTTGTCTTTCCTGATAAATTATTAGGCATCAGCAAAGTTTACCTACCAAATGGTTCAGCAATTTCTTCTCTAAATATCTGCTCCATACTTCTCTGCTTAGGATCTGCTTTTGATACAAGACGGTCTACATAAAGGCCATATGTAATTCCATGGTATCCCAATGAGGTGCCTGCATTTAAAGAAAACCCCATTCTCATATTGCATCATTAAATACCTTTTAAAGTATTATTTTCTATCTGTATTTAGGCTGATGATTAAAAAGATGCTAGAATAATTCACTTTAATGTTCTTTGTCAATTATTATCATCAATATGTATAAAATATTCACAATAAAACATATTTTTTTAAAGTAAATGAAACAATATGTTATCAATTACTAGTTATAACTGTACATGTGATAGAGCTCCCAAAAGGAAACACTTTGTCCCTCATCCAACAAATCTGGAGGGCACGCAAAGGGACAATGGAAAACAGATGTACATAATGCACCAGAGATGGTAAAACAATGATAGAATCTTATTTGCTTTGATATTTTTTCCACCTTAGGAATGTCATATTTTCTTTGGATATTTACATTATATTGCAATAAATATTTTATCATATGATCAAGTAACTCATGAAAACATTAACATGTCTGAAAATCTGGGTAACCTCATATGAGCTGCACGATATAATTTTCTCTCCAGGATCTTCTCATTTTACCAGCATTTATTATAATAAATACCCATGCTTTCTTGACGTTCCTTTCCCAAAATGATAAATCATTATTTATTAACAAATGGTGTGTTTGCAAAAATTAATCACTTTCTTCATTCATTCAGTCTCAATATTATAAGTTAAATTTTTTGCCACTGGTTGACTTTAACTTCAAAACATGTTACACTAGTGGCGCTCAAACAATCACATTGCAACTCTGACTATTGTAAACCTAACTCTTCACATTGCAACTCAAACACTTCACATTGCAACTCACACACTTCACATTGCAACTAACTCTTGTAAACCTAACACTTCACATTGCAACTCACACACTTCACATTGCAACTAACACTTCACATTGCAATTCTGACAGCTTACTATTATAAACCAAAAATGGTTTTTTTTTGCCAGATTCATTTTTCTGCAATCTTTATTGACATCTGAAGTTTTATCTTCTGCAGTGTCTTTGGCTATTATTAATAGTAAAATAGAAGTGGATAGGCATCCACATAATAAAACCTAAAGGTAATTTTGTTTATTTTTCCTGACAAATAGTTTCCTTATTTAAAACCCATTAGATTTTTACCTTCAAAGTATTAAAGAGAAGAATTATTGACACATATGATTAAAAAAGATTCAAATATTTTGCTCAAAAATGCTTAGGCCCATACAACTTTCATGTGCAGGTACATAATATCCAACACTAAAATTTTAACTGGATAAATGTAAGTCGCTGTAGCTAGGTGTTGTCAAATACTTGTACTATATAAAGCTCATATAGTTCCTTATGTATCAGAATGCTGTATAATAATTCTTTGCATGAACTGTGACATTTAAAATCCTAAAAAACTCGGGTAGGTTTGATGGGTCTTACTTTCTTTGGAGCATTATGTAAACAGAATTTGTCCAGTACTTTCTGCTAATGTACCAATATGTTCATTTTGAAACATCTAGATCATGGTAACAGTTGTTAACACAAAACAACTCAGAATAATTCAGCATACAAACAAGAGTTTCTCTAAGAGTCTGATGCTCTGATGCATAAATTGAATTTCCAGGAATTTAAAAAAAGACCATTCATCATTTTAACTACTAAATGTTGACATCATTTGTGACATTCTATATCAATAACAGATTTTCTATTTACCTGCTGTGGGTGCCATATTTTATGCTGGTGCCATTTTCATTTATTATCATGAAAATATTATTTGAAAACTTTAAATGAATGCCCCAAGTTAATATAACCATTCATTCAAGTGGGGCATTAATCACATGATTGTCAAGACAGCCACCCGACAGATGTATGATAAGAGCTATTTCAATTAACAACACCACTTTAGCATCATAAGATGTCTACTGGAGAAAACCCTACATTGATTTGGTCATCAGTTTGGGAGGAGTAGAAATAACAATATTTCAAGGTCTCCATGTTGGTCCGTATGTATCATTTTCATTTAGGACAAACCAGACACTGTAAGAATTCTTCTGATGTAAACCCCCATAGTAAAATAATGTCTTTCCATTTAAGAATAGGTGTATCAAGATTTTTAAGATCTCTATTCTACAGGCCATAGTGAACTTCAGATCAGAACATTTCTTAATTAGGACCTTGCATACATCTTAAGAATTTTTCCATGAAAAACCCATGCTGAAACCACTTTGTTTTGTGAGAATAAGAAGATTTTCAAAATGGCTACCATAGTGATTGGCATCAATCTAGACACCATGGGGATTTTTTTGGTGTGTGTGAGTGTGATTTGGATTTTAACGTAGCTTTAACAATTTTTCAGTCATATCGCCACAATGTCTGCAGTGTGGCAGTTTATAATATTGTCTGGCACTGGGACATCATGTCGCTGACATGTAGCATGATGTCCCACCCGTTCATATTATCCTGACACCAGGTCAACCAGTTCTAACACTAACATCTTAATGCTGAACACCAAGCGAGGCAGCTGTTAGTACCATTTTTATAAGTCTTCGGTATGACTCAGCCGGGGATCAAACACATGACCGTCCCCATCTGAGGTGGACGCTCTAACCACTAGGCCACTGGAGCAGTCTGGATTCTTTTGATGAAAGCCCAATCTTGATATAACCAGACATCAAAAGACATAGTGATAAGATGATATTTAAGATGCTTTCATTAAAGGTCGGATATTCTTTCAAATGAAAAGAAGCAGAAAATTTTGACTATAATCCTCTGAGGACCTGCTGGCCATTTGGTTTCCTGTCTTGCTAAAACATTCTCCACTTTCTTTGGATCTGTTACCAGTTCTCTTGTGTACAGAGGTTCATCCAAAATAATGAGACCACCCTGAAATGATACAAAAAAATAATATATAACAATCAGAATTCTCTTTCAAATGCTGATACAGAAAAATAAAATATCAATGAAACTGGAGTATCTTCAAATTAGTGAGAAATAAGATTTAAACTTGTATCTGGAGGTGCAATTAAACTTGTATTTTAAGGTGGAAAAGATAAATACAATGGAACCTGTACTTGTCTTCTCTGTAATGAGATATCTGTTAAGATAGTTTTGCTGTACTGATTCAGTCTGGTATGGTTAAGCTACTTTCATTATGATATATATATATATATATATATATATATATATATATATATATATATATATATATATATATATATGTATATATAAAGTGGAACCCGCTTATCTCGACTTCGGTTACCTCACCAACCCTATTGAGTCCACATTTTTGAAGTGGAATGGCCGAATTCTCTCTTTGTCTTAGCATTTTCTTATCAGTTATGTGGATTCTTTTATGTCGCCGAACCCTAATATCTCCAGCACAAAAGAGTGCCAAATTTACCAATTAACGTCGATTACCTCAATCCCCATGACCAATTGTGCTTGTCGGTTGGTTTTGAGTGTCCAGTATCTCCTCCCAACCAGCTGTCATCCAAAACACTGCATTAAGAACATTCCATATAGCCAGGCACTGAGGATACGCAGAATTTGCTCCGACGATGAAAGATTCCTAGAAAGGTCTGAAGAGCTGGCTAAACATTTAATTTACAGAGGCTACGACAAAGACCTGCTTGCGGAGGCAATCCAAAGGGCCAAACAAGCAAACCATGATGACCTACTCAGATATGGACAGAAAGAAAAGGTTGATAGGATACCATTTATTCTGACCTATCACCCAGACAATCCCAAAGTAGGTGAAACCATCGCAAACCACTGGCCAACCGTGCAATCGTCAGACATACTAAACCTAATACTTCCAAATAAACCTGTAGTAGCTTACCGGAGACCAAAAAACCTAAAGGACATCATAGTCAGGGCAAAGCTAACGCAAATCCCTAGTCAAAGCCAACCTAGTCAATCTGGACCCTGTGGCGATAAAAGATGCAAAACCTGTCAACATATGATAGAGACCAAGACATTCACTAGCACAGTGACTAAAGAAAAACTAAACATACATGGTCCAAACAAAATGTGCAAAACAGAGAATGTGATTTATCTCATCACATGTAAGATCTGTGGCCTTCAGTATGTCGGAGAAACTGAAAAGCTACACAAAAGGATAAACCTTCTTAGATCTGATTGGATGACAAAAAAGCTGTACAGAAACCCAGTCGCAGAACACTTCTCCTCCCCTGGCCACACTTTCAGTGATATAATACTTATCGCTATTGCTAACAACCACAGCTGGAGTTCTGAAACCAGGAAGGAAAAGGAATCATACTGGATACGCCACTTTAGAACATTGAAACCAAGCGGTCTAAACCAAGAAGACTACAAAATGAAAACTATGCACTAGTAGAATTTAACAATTTCTAGATCTTCTTATTATCCTTCAATTTTTACTATAAGAATAACCGGTATAGAATCAAATATCCGGGATATAATCTGAGTTACATAAATGTACAAAAAGTAAAAGTAGATGTCGCTTTGGCTTGTAGACTCTTAGGGAATTATACGTTTTCAGTTTCTGCAACTAATCTATACAAGCTGGTTGTATTTATAGTTTTAGCACATGTGAAGACAGCCATGTAGAGGATTACAAACACAACGTTTTTGTGTTTATTTGTTTGTCGCATATATGTTTTGTATTTGCCTTTGAAAAAGACTCATTAAGAGTCGAAAGCGCTTAAGCTAGTTAGTTACTAGTTTTGTACTGTTTGTCGTCAGTTTATTGCATCTATATATATATATATATATATATATATATATATATATATATATCTAACATTAGTTTTTTAACTGACTGATATAAATAAATGTGTTTTTTTTAACTGACTGATATAAATAAATGCACTAATGCTTTCCAACTTTATTTGCATTCAACTCTGATCAAGAATTATGTAGATTATATCATAGTTCAGAAAAAAAAATTAATCCAAATAATCTAAGATTTGGCAATTGTGGATATGTTAGAAAGCTTGCCAGTAGCTTATCGTGGGTCGGTGGTTCTTTCCGTGGATTTCCAGGTTTCTTCCTCCACCCTTAATACTGGCCACCATGTATCGTGTGCTGAAAAATGGCGATAAGCCCCAGCACAACAACAACAACATCCCTACTTATCATGATGAAATACGAAGACTATAAATTGACATGAAGGCATCAATTACACTAGATATGAGTCCCTCTCTAACAGTATCTCAAGTATAAGGGATCAACCATTTACTTCTTCAAGAAGGAGTGGGTGTGTCAAAATAATAGCAATTGTGCAATTCTGTGAGGGTATGTGTTTTGTTTTAAAGTATCTTAGCAAAAATCCTTTATGACAGAACATTTTCTTTGAGCACTGAGCATTTTCCAAAAATTCTTTCTATGCTCCTTTCAGCTCACCCTGACAGCAATTCATGAACAAAACAAAATGGTCAAGGCAAAATTGTATGGTGGATGTTAAATGACTTTCCAAATCTGCAACACAGAATTTCAATAGAAATTTTAAAAATCTACATTATCACTGCTGCACAAATGATGCATAAGTGTTCTCATACAGCCAACTATAGCAGTTTTAAAAAAAATACATTCCAAGTAATATTTTGTTTCAAAATTACAATAGCGAGCCGAATGTAACACTGAATATCTCATAACATTTCCTACCTGATGACTGACAAGCATTTCTACTGTTATGTTTCCCTTTCCATTTTGAGCAAATTCAGGCCAGTAGTCGCTTACTGGCTTCTTGTAATCTAAGTATCCTCTGAAAAAAGAAATATCTTTTCTTTGTAAGACAATATGAAGACTTGTAATCAGAGCTTGAAATTCATGTTAGTCAATTTGCCCCACAACCCAAGGCTACTAGCAGTTATCATAATTTCAGTAGTATAATGGGAACTAATGGTACAGTTGTTACCAGTCAGCAGGTTGTGGGAAAGACAAATGAAGCATCAGGAAGACTAGAAAATTTCTTAATCTACTAGTTCCTCTGGCTAAAAAAGATTATTGTATTATGTTAAAAAGGTGTGTGTGTGTGCATGTGTGTGTGTGTGTGCATGTGTGTGTGTGTGTGTGTGTGTGTGTGTGTGTGATTTGGGCTTTAAACATAGCATTACAAATTTTCAGTCATATCGCTACAATGTCAGCAGTGTGGCAGTTTATAGTTATGTCTAGCAATGGGGCATCAAGCTGCAGACATGTATCATCATATCCCAACCAGTCACATTCTCCCTACACCCTGCCTACCATTCTAAACACAAACCTCTAAACGCTGAGCACCTAGCAAGGCAGCAGTGAGAACCATTCTTATAAGTCTTTGGTATGATTGGCCAGGGTTCAAACCTGCAACACCCTGCATCTAAGGCAAAAGTTCTAACCACTAGGACTCCATAGCTGTGTCATGTTAAATTCTAGGCCTGGCTAAAAATACAATGTGTTACATATTTCAGTATAGTTATAGTTAAGATAATTAAAAACAAGAGATCCTCATAGAAACTGATGCTCTGCAGGAAACATAAACATATCTTTGATGATTCTGTTTTGTTATTTAAGTGCAGAGTGTGGAAATCACCTCTAATTTTCAAAACAAATAATACAATCATAACCACATTCACATAGAACCAGGTAAATATCAAAGTGAATCATTTAATATAATTCTCATACAAACATGGTTTATGTTACTATCGGCCATACAATTTTTAAGATGACCATCATGAATACCAAATTGATCCATAGACTGGTACCATTTTTATTTGGGACCAAGAAAAATAAAACTAATGTCATTATGACCACTATTCATGACATGCAGCAACAAGAATTTCAAGATGGCTGTCATAGTAGCCATATTGGATGTTGGATCAGCATCAAATTTCTTTAAGACAAACTAAACACCATATTCCATCATGTGAAGAAACCTTATGTGATATATTCTGGAAAAGTTATGAAACTGGAAGCTAATGTAGTTTCCTTCTACACATTATAGCGATTTTTTTTCATATCAGTAAATTTTCTGGTCAACAGCATTAAATCTAGCCAAAAATATATAATTCAATTAAAACGTTTTGTGTGAAACAAATTAGGTACTTTTATCTACATTAGACAATGCTGATATGTAATATTGCTGAGTTGCAGATATGATATAAACTGAGGCATTGATATGATATTTTCTTACACTTAGCATCAGAATTGATTTATACATGAATGAATGATGGAAAATTTACAAAATCTGAAAATTCAACTTATACTCTGCAACAACTTGTAGGCCTGCAAAAAAGGTAAATAGGTACAACAGTAGAAAACAAAAACATAACTACACCACTAAAGCTAAAGAAGGATATTCAATTTATGAATGACTGATGTAATGTGTCATTCATTCCATCCAAATATATCTCATTTTAATAATTTCATTTTTAAAAGTATGTAAGCAACAATTAATTGGAATTTAAAAAGTGAGAAATATTACTCAGTTTAAACTGTCTGTATTTCCACAGCAAAATGCTAGGAATTTAGCAAACTTTATGATGTTCATAAACAAATTTAACAAGTCTTCAAGACCAACATGAACCTTTCAATTGTGTAATTATTTCAGGGCATTTTAAAGGTAATCCCATAAATTAAATGAATTTTAAATAATGTATGAACCATGCTTTGGAATACACATCCCTCACATTCCTGCCAACTTCAAAATGTACAAAGGAACAGTGCATGCAAATTGTACCTAGCAGAGAAACAGAGAAAAAGAAAACAAGAATACATAAGGATTGATGATATCAAGTAACTTAACAATACCTATCTACCATTAGGGCAACCACAATGGCAGCCAACCCTTTGGTGGAAGAAAATATTAATGATATAGTGTTGTTCCTCCATCTACGGGCAGCTTCAATATCAGCATATCCTGCCCACATGTCTACTAGAACTTTCCCCTTGTAATACACAGAAAAGGCTCCTCCATTTTCCTTTCCACTTTCAAGGTTAGACCTGAAAAAATGAATGAATTCTTCTTACAAACAAATCCCATACAAACACTACCAAGCAGTATTTCTCAGGTGTACAAAACAACAAAAGTGTTTATCATCTTTAATTTTCATTTTTAAAATCAGTTTCATGCAAACTGCCCTTTTCCTTTACGCTGTTAAGTATTCCAGTTCTTATCCTATGATTTCGCCATTTGACTGATATGCCAATTTGACTGACAGACCACAAAATGCACTATTTTAAAAGAATCTGACTTCTTTAATGGATGTCAAATTAAAATCAGAAAGAGAATCAGCACTATTTGTTGCATGGATCTGTTGTTCGCATGATTGCTACTTATCCTCCAATCTATGCAGTACATTTTAGTACTAGTATAAGGAAAGTTATATGTTTAATGAGTATTTTCCCCCAAGTTATCATAGTATAAACTGTTCATTGCTGAGTTTCACAGAAAATAACACCTGGATGACATTACCGTATGTAAATTGTGTGAGTTGGCAACTGACAATTTATACCATAAAAAACTTAGAAGAAACATTATACTTTTATAATTGCAATTCCTTAACATTCTATAATTTTTTTTAAATTTTTATTTTAGCTTTTTTAAAGATATTTTGTATGTTTTACAGCCTTATTTATGTGCATTTATTCTTATTGTGGGCCTCTGTAAAGTAGCTATTTATAGAACTAATTATCCATCATCACAATAGTTACACCAACATCAAGAGATTCCACAAATAAGCGATGTATGGTTTTGAACATTCTATAGTATGGACATTTATATATTGTCTATACTGGCACATGTGATCTGAGTAAAAGCTCTATATGCAAATGGATGTGATATTTTGTTGGACAAAAATAGCAAATAAATCTTGGTCTTGATGGTTTCCATATGGTTCTAGGTGAGTTGGTCAATTAATGATTGTTCAGACATGTGAGAAACCTATGTTCATTTCTTTCCATCAATATTCATGTCAATGAACAGGCTAGGCAACCTACAGAGGGTACTTACAAAAAATGAAATTAAGGCCATCTTTAAAATGCTCATACTAGTCAAATAAGGCAAGACATCAACAATTACAGTTAACGATGTGAGTTAGTCTAGATCAATCTCTCAAACCATAACCCTACATTGTAACTATCTGGATCAGCATATTACATTGCTAAATTATGAGTCTAATTGTTTTAATGTTGGTCTTTGAAAACCCCCTCCTCCCAATCCCTATATCCATTTATCTATTGCTTTAATTTTACTTGTAATCAGCTGCAGTAAAATACCAATATCTAGCATACTTGTCACAATGTTTTTGGCCATACTTATATCAAATCTAGTCAAAAAAAGAAAGATTTAGTTTCAGAAAAAAAAAATATTTGATCTGTAAAAATCAATTTACTCAACTTTATGAATTTGATATAAATCCACCAACATTTTTATTTTAATTTAAAGGCATTTGACTATATATATATATATATATATATATATATATATATATATATATATATATATATATATATATATATATATATATATATATATATATATATGTCAGTATGAAGTTGTTCTCTTTACAGTTTATATTATACAGAATTATATGCATCTGGACATAGTAACATGGTTACATTCTGACCAATGGAAATCTTTGCTACATTACCTAACTAATGCAACTGCAATTATTATGATGTAACAAAAGGCATATATTTTTATCTGCACCACACAAAAACAGTGCTTAGAATGTAAAGAATTGACAACCAGGCTGTAACTAGGTAACTAATTATGCAAAAAAACTGTCATGCAGACCCAATACATTGATAGTCATACAATGTTAGAGTCAACCACAATATATATGAGGAGTCAATTGCCAATCTAAATGTGAAATGAATGACACATTTTAAAGATTTCACACAACTTCTGTCCATATGTGCAATGTTGCACTGCTTAATTCAAATTGCTTTTTTTAACTGATATAATATTTCTTTTTTCCTTATCAAAGTAAATCCAAGCACAATCAACTACCAGCATTTTTCAAACTTTTGACTACCATTGCAGTTTGTTAGAAAGTGAAGGAAGCCAAGGAATGTCAAAGTCAGCTGGACAGGTGCCTAACCAGACTTATCCAATTCTGATGAGACATATTCTTGACACAAATTAAACCCATCTATTACTACAAATGAAATTAGGCATTCCTTGGCTACCTTTGCTCATGAACCAACTGTAATTTTTCAGTCATCTTGATTCCAAAAAGGCATTCAATTTAATGTGCCTGGAGTTATAACAAAGTAAGAATAATTTTTATTTTAAAAAAACTGGATCATAAACTGTGCAATCACTATGGGCTGCCAATTCTGAGACATGTTTTAAAAATTTCACCTCAAGTTGCCTAGTGAAAAATATGATATACAGCACTGATTGATATGGTAATAAGACACCAATGGCCCTAATAATACAGATCAGTATTGATATCTTACACTGTTACCGATTCATAGAAATATCAATACAGGAATTAATACTTTAAAATGAGGTTATGTGGGTTTGAATGTCCAAGCATAATTATAATTTAACCATGGTATTGTACACAATTAATATCATTAATGACTAAATTTGACTTTATCTGTAGCCATGTTTAATGTGTTTGAAGGAATTTGTTGTCTCTACAATCAGTTACCTCCATTGGTAAAATTTAAACAATTATCAACTCCAGCTGAAAAATAACGTTTCTTTTGATACATATAAACCAATTTTTCTGAAGCTTAATTGCATGACTTTCTGGTTACTGGATTATGTGCTTTTAGAAACAGTTTATTTTACACCTCAACCAGAAAAGACTATTGTCACAGCTGGTATTGATATTTGTATCCTAAACATTTTGAAGAAAAAAAAAATTAAAATGAGATCGCAAAATGATACTATTATTTATTAAAGATGCTACCTAAATGTTTCAGCCACCTGTATGAACTCCGGTTGGAAAAATCCTTCTACGATGGGAGGAAGTTTGGACTTGAAGAGTGATGGTATATAATTTATTACTCCAGCCATAACAACCACCATAATTACATGTTTTAACATATACATTGCTCATTACAGCACAAAGGGAAACCTTACTTTAAAAATAACGGATTTGTTGAAATGACAAAATTTGCTGTTCTAATCCTGTCTCATGGACAGTGTGTGACTACCGATTGTTTACCTTCTTCGAGAAGAGCTTCAAATAGGGTATTCTAATAATGAAAACAAACGACAGAAACGGATTAGAGTTTTTCAACAACAACAACAACAACAACAACAACAACAACAACAACAACAACAACAACAATAATTATTATTATTATTATTATTATTATTATTATTATTATTATTATTATTATTATTATTATTATTATTATTATTATTTCAGTATCAATAAAGAAATATTATTATTCCAGCACATTTTCATTTTTATAGATGGCAAAGAATCAAGAAGCAAGCAGTTGGGCGGGCTGGTATCCTTGCTTACAATTTACCTGACAAATATGTCAAATATATAATAATATAGTACATGTGACAGGTAAATTGTAGGCAACGATACGAGCTCTGTGGAAGCAAACAATACAAGAAGGCGTACAGCGGGTAAAAATATAGAATAACAAAGTCTATACTTCTCTGGCAAAGTTTAAATAATTTCTGACAATTTTTTTTACAGCAAAGAAGTATATTTATATGATTTTAAAAAAAGGCTGTCTTAAGATCTGAACAAATAATATCAAAGTTTGATTTAAGTCATATTGGATTAGTAATATTACTTTTAACCGCAATATTTAATGTAATTAAGATGAGATTTTGTTGTTATTGTTGTCGTTATTATTAGTATTGTTGTTGTTGTTGCTGTTGTTGTTGTTGTTGTTTTTGTGACCAAATATCGCACACATTTATATGTCTTCAATAGGCATGATTTTGGCTTGTTTTTGTAAACTGTGTTTATGTTTCTAAGATGTTTTCTTTTTATTTGAAAAGTTGAGGAGACTTCAATATGTATTAATGGTAAGGCCTATCATCAGTTATGGAGGATTAAAATGTATTAAGGAAAGAGTTAAACTGCTCTTTAGATTATTTTGACAAAGTATGTGGTCTTATTAAAAAAAAAACAACACATTCTCACGGAGATTGTTTGTTCCTTCCAATTTGTAGGTTTTATTTGTAGAATTACAAAAGGAGGTACCTTGTAATTCTGGACTAAACCATTTTGATTTATATATCTTTTGCTAGTTTTAAACACTATAATTACAACGGTAAACTCTTGGAATAAAATAAAAAACAATCGGGCTCTTTAAATTAAATTGCATCTCGATGATGAAGGGTTTCTAAGGTATTGAAGATTTATTTAGATATTTTGACTCCAGTATAAGATTTATTTTGAAAATTCTGACTCCAGTAGATGACATTTTTATATTCTGACTCCATTAGAACAGTTATTTTGATATTTTGACTGCAGAATAAGATATGTTCGGTCTTCGGACTCCAGTAGAATATTTATTTTGATATTTTGACATTCCATCTGCATATTAAGATATGTTTAGATATTCTGACTCTATTATAATATATATTTGAATATTTTATCTATGGTATACGATTTATGTGGATCTTATGACTACAGTATATGATTTATTTGGATATGTTGAGACTCCAGTATAAGATTTATTTTGGATCTTCTAACTCCAGTACAAGATATCGTAGGATATTCTGACTAAAATTTTAAGTTTTATTTGAATATTCTGACTCCAGTATATAAAATCAAGATAGACTCTTCTATTGGTATAAAAGAAAATAAATATTTTCTGTGATATAATCAAACAAGCTATAAAATATTACATGTGTAAAGGATATTTATTATTTTAAGAGTAAGTGTGTGAGAGAAGTTAAGATATTGTAGAAATTGTACTAAATTTATTTCTTACAGCATTGCTCAACTTGAATACATGTAATTTGCGGCTGGTTAAAATACGGTATCAAGGAACAAGTAGCTAGGACCGTAGAGAATGATCATGTGCTGTGGGGTAAGAAACTATCGGGTCTCTCATAGTTCTTATTCAAACAATTTTTTTGTCTTTTATAAAATTAAAAGATCCTATTCGGACTGGCCCGCTTATGGGGGCCCCGGGGAATTATCCCCGGTTGACCCCCTTGTCGGCCCTGTAAGTGGCTATATAACTGGTGTAATTAATGAGTTTTCGAATATGACTATAACATTTTGCTTGTTTGTTTATTTTATACAAAATTCTGAAGAAAGCATTTACCACGATAATATATAGTTCCAGAGCTGAATATAAATTAGTTTTAAAAAAATTTGTTATTGCAATATTTCAAAAATGGATTTTCAAGCGATAAATGTTGTTAACATTCATATAATGGCTATCACGTGTCTCTATTCTTGCAATTACTTAGTCCACTTTTCACAGTAGCGATTAAACAATATTTTGAAATAATTACCCGACCACAAATATCTTTGAATGGTTTAATTATAGGTACAATGTTGATTGCATCATGCCCATAGGGTAGTGGAGAGACGTGTATGGGTTTTAGATCGGTTCACGCCAGATAGCCTCAATACGAATTCATAGCTACAAATCGATTTAGTACTGCGCAATTCCAAAAGTATTGTAGGACTACAAGTGACTGCAGTTGATTTGACTACAAATTCTATCACATCTGTGCTTCATTTCCAAAAGATTTTGAAAATATTCTTTTCAAAATGACGGGATCCTTACAGAAAAAGGTTTTACTTATGACATGGGGATGGGGAATATTATTTGGGACGGCAATCGGTGAGTCAGTTTGTTTTTCATTGATGAATGATATTATATAGCCATTCTTCATTTTGTTACCAAAGCTTGGTTACTGCAAGTATAAAGACAAAAAACAATCCTAACAATGTTTTTGTTGTAGCAATTATAAAAAATTGAGGATGGTATTTTCTGATCAAGGTACAACTATCCGCTATTTTGATATTTACCTGACTATTGCTGGGTATTAATTATATACCCTTAATGGAACAGCTTTAGGTCGCTTATAGGTGGTTGATAAATGCCAATGCCAGCCCTGGCATCATCGGAAAAGGCCTTTAGGGCCACTTTTGTGATTGTGATATACGCGATACTGTTTCTAAATTGCCTCTAAAACCAATACAAACGTAACCCTTGACAGATGATTGCTACCAAAATGTTGCTGCTTTCTTTTAACATTATTTGCTAATTTGACTCAGTTGCTTTGGTGTTATTGTGCTTGTTTTGAGGTTAGTTACTGCATTTTACAATAGTTTTATATTTTTCAATATTTTATGTTTCTAATATAGGTTTTTACTGACTTGAATTTAGTTGAATTTAGATTGATTAAATGTATGATCATTTCATTGTTGTAAATATTGCATGATTTTTTTAATTAAAAATTGTATATTATATACCTTGTTGCACATTTAGCGTTATGTGACTATATAGGACGAGCGACAGATCTATTCGATAACAGTTATTACGTCCACTAATTTAATCATGATGCTTTCCGTTGAGCAAATATATATATATATATATATATATATATATATATATATATATATATATATATATATATATATATATATATATATATATATATATATATATATATATATATATATATATATATATACGTGCATTAACCTCGTGGAGTACAAAATTGTAATGTCATAGTAACTGAACACGTATTAATTGAATACATCATGTATCTACAGCTATATATATATATATATATATATATATATATATATATATATATATATATATATATATATATATAAGCGGAAAATATGGTTTGTAGAATTTAAAATAAATAATACAAATAAAAATGAACTTTGATTCCAATGCTATTTACATGAACTAATTATTTATGTTTCCAATAAAATTAACGTAATGACGTAACAGTATAAATAGTAGATAGTACATCATAAAGTTTGTTTCCTTAAAAATAGGATTCGGTGAGTATAGAAATGTTTGTGTCGAATTAGGCTACCATTTGCAGTCATGAGGTGTTGACATTAATCATGAGACTAAGTTAAATGTGAAACTTACAAAACAAATCAGAGCATATGCTAAACCTAACTCTAGTCGGAAACATTAGTTGTGTAGAAATAACTATTAATGCTAATAAATAATATATCGACGATTTAGTTGTAATCTTCGACACAAACATGCGATTCACAAAAACGCAACGTATTCATTCAAGCCACACCCACACTTATACTTTAAATTGTGGCTGGGATAATGACCTTATTCAAAAAGAATCTCTAAGAGACGAATACAAAAGGACAGGGAGCCAGTCTAGATAACAGGAAATACCTAGGCGGGAATAACTATAAAGCTAATTCGTCATTAATCTATTAATTGTTTGGATCGCCTACAGCGTACTGCACGCCGACACCTAAAAATCAAGTAAATATTGTTTCGGGCTATTATGCCGACTATTTGATCAACTTCAACTTGCATTAACCAAAAACCCAACTTACCAAACAATTACCACGGCCAAACGGTTTAAAGAAGCAGGTGCTAAATTTCAAGAAATAGTATTTGTTTCATAACATATTTCCTATCTTTCTGACTCTCAATTATATAAATATATATATATATATATATATATATATATATTTATATATATATATATATATATATATATATATATATATATATATATATATATATATATATAATATATATATATATATATATATATATATATATATATATATATATATTTATATGTATGCAGAGACAAACACATACACACACACACACACACACACACTTACAAACATTGATACAACTGAGAGAAATGTTGATATTCTGATTCCAATAGAAGATTTAGTTTGATATTATAAAACCAGCATAAGATTTATTTTGATATTATATCTCCTGTATACGATTTATTTTGATCCTTTGACTCCAGTATATGATTTGTGTGGATATGCTGATACTCCAGTATAAGATTTATTTGGATCTTTTGACTCAAGTATGATTTGTGTGGATATGCTGATTATCCAGTATAAGATTTATTTGGATAATTTGACTCCAGTCTATGATTTGTGTGGATATGCTGATACTCCAGTATAAGATTTATTTGGATCCTTTGACTCCAGTATATGATTTGTGTGGATATGCTGATACTCCTGTATACGATTTATCTGAATCCTTTGACTCCAGTATATGATTTGTGTGGATATGCTGATACTCCAGAATAAGATTTATTTGGACATTCTGGCACCATTATAAGATTCCTTTGAATATTCTGACTACCATATATGATGTTTTTGAATATTCTGACTACAATATATAATTTATTTGAATTTTCTGACCTCCAGTCAACGAAAACAAGATAGATTATCCTATTGGTATAATAAAAGTGTTGTTGTTGTTGTTGTTGTAGGGTTTAACACCAGTTTTCAACACAAGATAGTCTATACATGGCGGCCAGTATTAATGGTGGAGGAAGAACCCAGGGAGAAACCACCGACCCACGAGAAGCTACGGCAGGCTTTTTTACTTACCCACGTTAGCCGAGTCTGGACTCGAACTCAAGCAGACAGAGGTGAGATGGCAGTGACCGTTACAGGCAGCGCTTTAGACCACTCGGGGCCCCATAAAAAAAATGAATATTTTCATGAGATAATCAAACATGCTTGAGAGTACTAATTTGTGTAAAGGATGTTTATCATTTTAAGAGTAACTGTGCGTGAGAAGCTAAGATATTGTAGAAATTTTACTAAGTTTATTTCTATCAATATCGCGTAACCTGAATGCATCTAATAGGCGGATGGTTAAAATGCTTACGACTGATGGGTAAGAAACACCCTTGCCTCTCCTTGTTCTTATTCAAACAATTGTTTTCTCTTATAAAATTTTAAAAAATGCTGTTCGACCCTGGCCCCAATATGGAGCCCCTGAGGATATATGCCCTGTTGCACGTCCCTTCCCAACCCCCATGTAAATGGCTATGCAATTCTTGTATTTAATGAGCTGTCGGATGTGATTATAACATTTTGTTTGGTTTTTTTTTTGTCTGTTTTATAAGTAATTCTGAAGAAAGCATTTACCACGATATTATGGGTCTGAGCTGAATATAAAAAAATAAAAAGCAGTTGCGTTATTGCAATATTTCAAAAATTGATTTTTAACTAATTAAACGTTGTCAACACTTCCGTTGATATCATACATTAGCTACCTGTCACACCCGTCAATCAAGCAAGTATCACCATAGGTATTCACCGACCATTCAATTTTGATGAAATAACTCCACCACCAGTATCTTTAAATGGTTTAATCACAGGTACGATGTTGATTGCATCATGCCCATAGGGTAGTTGAGAGACGGGTCGGGATTTTATTTCGGTTCACGCCAGAAAGCCTCCATAAGAATTCCTATCATCAAATCTACTTAGTACTGCGCAATTCCACGAAGATTACAGGACTACCAGTAAATGCAGTTGATTTGGCTAAACACGTATGTGCTTCAGTTCTAACAGAATTTGAAACTATTCTTTATAAAACTAATGAGATCCCTACAAACAATTTTTTATTTGTGAAATGGTGAATTTCATTTGGGAATGCAGTCGCTGAGCATATTTGTTTTTATTAAACAATTATGTTACATAGTAATTCTTTCATTTTGTTATGAAAGCCTTGTTACAGTCAGTGTAGAGAACAAAAACAATTCTAACAATGGTTTTCTAGTAGCAACGATAAAATAAATAAATTGAGGGTGGTATCTTCTTATCAAGGTACAACTATAAGTTATTGTTATATTTGTCTGACTATTGCTGGTTATTAATTATATACCCTTAAGGGAACGGTGTTAGGTCAGTTATAGTTGGTCGATAAATGCCGATGCCAGCCCTAACATCATCGGAGAAGGTCTTTAGGTCCACTTTCGTGATTGTGATATACTCGTTAAGGTCTCTAAAGTGCTTCTAAAACCAATACAAACGTAACCCTTGATATATGATTGCTACCGAAATGTTGCTGCTTCTTTTTAACATAGTTTGCTAATTTGACTCAGTTGCTGTGGTGTTATTGTGCTTGTTTTGAGGTTAGTTACAGCAGTTTACAATAGTTTTATACTTTGCAATATTTTATCTTCCTGATGTAGGTTTAAATTGAATTGAATTGAATTGAATTTAGATTGAGTAAATGTATGGCCATTTATTGTTGTAAATATTACAGGATTTTTAAAACAAAATGTGTACACTTTGTGCTTTGTTGCACATTCAGCGTTTTGTGACTATATTTGACGAGCGACGGATCTATTCGATAACAGTTATTACGTTCACTAATTTACTCAGGATGCTTTCCGTTGAGCAAATATATATAGTACAGCCGTGAATGAACCTGGTGGTGTAGAAAATTTTAAAGGTTATAATACCTCAATACGTATAAATTTGATACATCTTGTATGTACATCTATATACGCGGAAATTATGATATGCAGATTTAAAAAAAAACAAACTAATAATAAAGATAAAATAAACATTGATTCTAGAGATATTTTCACGAACTATTTATTTTTCCAATATTATTGACATAAAGACGGAAAAGTATAAATAGTAGCTCGTACATCATAAAGTTTTTATTTCCTTAAAAATAGGAATCGGTGAGTATAGAAATGTTTGAGTTGAATTAAGCTACAATTGTCGTCATGAGGTGTTGACAATAATCATGAGACCATGTTAAATGTAAAACTTATAAACAAATCAGAGCATATGCTATACCAAACCCTAGTCAAGGACATTTGTTGTGTAGAAATAACTACTAATGCTAATAAATAATATATCGATGATTTATTCGTAATCTTCGACCCAAATATGCGATTCACAAAAGCGAAACGCATTCATTCAATCCACACACACACACGATATATATATATATATATATATATATATATATATATATATATATATATATATATATATATATATATATATATATATATATATATATATATATAACAACTCATATGGCGAATAGCAATCTTTTTAAGTACACTGGATACAGCCAGGGATCACGTGTGTCAGTGATTGATAAAGACAAATGCAATAAACTAACAATGAAACTGTGCAAAATAAGCATTTAACTAGTCATAACGTTTTCTACTTTTAATGATTCTTTTCCAAAGGCAATTATAAAACATGTACAAGACAAACAAATTAAACTTAAAAACTATTGCATTTACAAAACTTTACATTATTTACAGAACCTCTAAATTTATTAAGTTTCAAGTTATTTATTGCATTTGTATCGACCTAGAAATTGATGAACCAAAATTATATATATATATATATATATATATATATATATATATATATATATATATATATATATATATATATATATATATATATATATATATATATATATTGTTATAATTTTAAGTATATTCTGTAAGGTTGATTGATTGATTGATATCTTTACAGCGCACCAGCTCTATGGGGCTATTTAGCGCCAAACATTAAGTTATATCCTTTTTCATTTAAAACTGGTAAAATAATTTTGTCGACCAGCGATTGGAGACCATACAGTTAAAGGTAAAGAGATAAAAATGTTAACGATGGTAAATACTTAAAAGTTTCACGTTAACGGGGAGTGCAAGTGTATGATAACGACAACATATGATTCGCAATATAAAATCTATCGACTGCATAAATATAACACAAAACTGAACAAGGTGATAAAAGAAAAGATATAACTTATGATAAGTGTTGGTTTCCTTAATGTAGTCTATAATGTTGGTAATTTTAACTGTATCAAAAAGCTCTCTCATATCTTGCACAACAAAGTAATAATTGCGCGTAGGTTGAAGATCGAAGCATTCCAGCATAAAGTTCTTAACGGTGAATGGTTCATTACTAGCTATGCACTCTGGTGGGTCTTCTCCTTTTAGTATGTAGGAGTGTGTTAAATGAGTATGACCGAGTCTAATTCTTGCAGTGACTACCTCCTCTCTACTGACGGATCTGTAGGAAGGGGTCCATTCTCCTAAGGTTGGCTTGATGGCATGAAGTTTGTTATTCACGGCATCATTCCATGATGCCTGCCATTTCTGACGTAAACAGTCTTTGATGCAACATTTGAAATCAGTATATTGTGCTTTAAAATCAGTTGGTTCTAGTAATAGGGCCATTTTAGAAGCACGGTCTGCTTTATCATTACATTTATTTCCTACATGGCTGGGTAACCAACAGTATACTATATTGTGGGAGATATTCAGCTCAGTATGCTTAAGGAGACTGTTTGCTAATAATGGATTCCCCAGTTTTCTGTTATGTAGTGACTGAAGTACTGATAGTGAGTGGGAGAATATTATGCTATTTAAAATACGCTTGCTTGCAATGTATTGCAAAGCAAGGTCTATTGCTCTAATTTCGGCTGAAAAAATGGATGTACCATTTGGTAAGCGAACTTTGGTTGTGTGGTTTCCACTTACGAAGGCTTCAGCTGCCTTTTCCTCATCTTTTGATCCATCGGTATATATTTTTGTATACTTTTCAAATTGTGAGAGGAGTTCATTGTAAGAGTTGTGGAAAAAAGAAAGGTTTATCTCCAGTTTTTTCCATCATATAACGTAAAAATTACTCTTGGTTGCTAATGTAGCCATGGTGGTGTTTCGGAGATGTTGGCTTTCAGAATTTTTGAAAAGTCAATTTGGGTACTTTCGAGAAATTGTGATATTCTAATGTCAATTGTAGGTATGACATTTGGTTTGTTGTCATATAATGATTTATATTTTGGTTCAAAAACTGCCGAAAAAGCTGGGTTCAGAGGGCTGGATCTCAATTTGACAGCATATTGTGCGGAAAGCATTTCTCTACGTTGTGATAAGGGTGGCTCATCCGCTTCGACGAGGAGGCTTTCACACGGGGATATTTTAAATGCTCCCAGGGCAAGTCTTATTCCCTGACGATGGATTGGGTCAAGCATCTTTAAATAGGATTTTCTTGCTGAACCATAAATAACGCAACCATAGGCTAACTTTGAGCCGATAAACGTTCTGTATAAATTGAGTATGACTCTACTATCAACACCCCAGTCAGTGTGCGCTATTACTTTAAGTAAATTAAGAGATTTCAAACATTTGGCTTACAAATGTTTCAGGTGTGGAATCAAATTTAGTTTTCTATCGAAGAAATTTTGTTTCTTTAACAACTGGAATAAGTGTTCCTTCCAGCGTGAGATTAGGTCCATCGTGATGTCTTCGTAACTGACATATGCATACAGACAGTTTTTTATTTCGAGAATTTGAAGCCATTAGTATTGGCTAAAATTTTAATTTTGTTGATATTTTCTTGTAATTGTCTTTCAGTTGTATGCATGTGTTTGGATTGGTAACATATTAAAAAGTCATCAACATATAGTGAGCAATCCACAATCAGGCACTTGGTGATGATATTCATCTTTATATTGAAAAGCGTCACCGATAAAATACTGTCCTGGGGTTCACCCGTCTCTTGGACGTGTATATCAGAGAGGGTGGAGCCCACTCGTACTTTGAATTCCCTGTCTGAGAGAAAGTTTTATATGAATGAGGGTAGTCGGCCTTTTAGACCCAGATCGTTCCGGTCATTTAGTATTCCGTACTTCCATGTTGTGTCATAGGCCTTTTCCAAATCAAAGAAAGCCGCTACTAAATGTTCCCTCTTTAAGAAAGCATCACGAATATATGTTTCGAGTTTAACCAGATGATTGATGGTATTACGACCATGAAGAAAGCCACTTTGGAAAGGAGAAATTAAATTGTTGCTTTCCAGATACCATACAAGCAGAGAATTGATCAATCGTTCCATTGTTTTACATACACAGCTAGTTAATGATATAGGTTTGTAGTTGGTAGTATCTGCGTTATCTTTGCCTGGTTTGGGAATTGGTATTATTATTGCTTCTTTCCAAATTTTTGGTACATTTCCAGTGATCCATAAATCATTGAAGATTTTCAGAAGAACTGTCAAGGATGGTTCTGGAAGGTGTTTTAAAAACTGGTATTGTATATCGTCAGGCCCAGCGGAAGTATCATTGGCCTTACTCAAGGATTCCATAAGTTTCGACAACGAAAACGGTTGGTTATAACTCTCTAAGTTATTTGATGTGATTTTCAGCCGTATTTTTTCTTTTTGAGTTTTAAGTCTTCGGAAAGCTTCGGAATAATTAGACGATGAGGAATTTTTGGAGAAACAATCAGCAAGTACATTAGCTATTTCATGCTTGCTTTTCTAATTGATGTTATTTAGCTTCAGGTGTTGGAGGCAATTGTATTTTCCTTTTGCATGTATTTTGTGGATCGTGTCCCAAACTTTTTTTCATTGAAGAACGAGAGTTTAAAGTTGAGATATATTTTTCCATGATGTTCGTTTACTTTCTTTAATCGTGCGGCGAGTTTTAGCCCGAGCAATGCGGTATTGAGCTAGATTTTCGGGCGTTGGACGATTATTGAATTTGTTCAGTGTGCTTCTCGGCGTTGTTTAATGGTTTCTTTACATTCTTCAGTGAACCATGGTTTGGGTTTTTTTTTGAGAATTTGTCGAGGACTTAGGAATGGACTCTTCTGCAATCTCAATTAGGATAGATATAAATTGTCGAATTGCATCATTTTCATTTAGTATGGTATTCTTGTTAAGTCTCATTGTACAAAGTGTTTCAAATTTGGCACAGGCAGCTTTCTTTAAATTCCACTGTGGAATTGTGTCATCAATTGTGGCACTGGTGTTCTTAAGATATATTGGAATATGATCACTGCTATGAAGGTCATCAGCGACCGTTCAATTATAATCCAACAGAAGTGAAGGAGTACATATTGTTAAGTCAATGCATGTGTATGTACCCGTTCCTGGGTGCAGAAAAGTCAGAGACTTGTTATTAAATATACACAAGTCGTATCTAGCAACAAAATCTTTAACTTTTCTCCCTCTGTCGTTTATGTAATTTGATCCCCATAAAATGTAATGGGCATTAAAATCACCAAGTAAAACAAATGGCGTGGGAAGTTCTTGAACAAGTGTGTCTAATTCGTTTGGTGATAATTTAGTATTTGGTGGTATGTAGACAGAACAAAATGTAATCACTACATGTAGAGTGACACTTACAGCAATAGCTTGTAAATTTGTATTCAAAGGGATGGTTCTATGTGGGGCTTTATTGTTCACAGCAATAGACACCCCTCCTGAGGCCCTGTCAACGTTTTGTAGGTAGGTGTTTAACAGAGAGTAGTTTTTGAATAAGATGTCTGTATCTTTTAAAAAGGTTTCCTGAAGACATAGCAAAGCTGGATCATATTTTTCTAAAAGCAGAAGAATCTCGTTGTAGTTAGGTTTAGGTCCTCGACAGTTCCTTTGTATTATTGTGTTCTTCATTATAAATTTATAATCGAGGTTTTGGATTTAGGTTAGACTTTTCGAGGGGAACATCTATAGGGTTATTTATCTGGGGTAAGCACGAGTGCGATTCTTTTGTTAGGTTTTGAGCTACATTGAAAACACTGAGCAGTATCTTCTGCATCCATGCACTCAATGTCCCCAAACCTGTTGAATAGTTTGATGAGGTCATCTGACCCCTTTTGTTGTCTATTTCCATGGGATTTGTTTTTCTTTGGTGACTTAGTTTGCTGAATGTTGTTAAAGGTCATTTGGGTAGATGCAGTGGGTTTTTGTGCTTGGTAATGTGGCGTGTTATTTTTTAATGTTGAATCGGGAATATCTATTTGAGTTTGAGCGTCCTTCGATGTCTTGGGATTGTTTTTCACTATAGTGGAGAAGGACGGACCAGAAAGAGATGTTTTTGACTGTACTAGCTTTCTAGCCTCTGCGTAGGGAATGTTGGATGTATATTTGATCCTCTGGATTTCCTTTTCTTGTTTGAAGGTATCACAATCCTTGGAAATGGCGTGGTGCTCTTTTCCACAGTTAATACAAAGTGTAGTTGCTTTGCACTCAGATTCCTGGTGAGAGTTATCTCCGCATCGGCCACATAATTGGTTTCTTGAACAGCGGGTTTCATGGTGTCCATATTTTTGACACTTGTAGCATCGATTTGCTTTTGGGTTATATATACGTCAACCTTCACTTGCAAATAAACAACTTTGACTACTTTGTGTTCTGTTGGTTTTTTGAAGGTGAGTATAATGGTGTTGGTATTCTGCTGATTGTTGTTACGTTTGATACGTATTCTGCGGACTGCGGTGACACCTTCATTTTTTATTCCTTCAATGATATCTGTGTCGGTGATTCCAACCAAGTCACCACAGCGAATGACACCTTTAGAGGTATTCAGTGTTGTGTGGGCGAACAACGACGATGGAATATCGAAGAATGTTTTTTCTTTTGTTGAGGTTTTCTGTTTGACTTTGTCGTTGACATTCAACAAGTAGACAACCCGATTTCAACTTTGTAACACTCTATGGCGATCCAATCAATCCGGTTATTGTCTTTTCTATAACGAACGGAGAAAGTGTAGTAAGCGCTTTTGTGGCATCTTTGGATTGCATTACCATGAAGCGTGGAAATGGTTCCACGCCACATGGTTCATCAACTGTATCAGATCCTGGTTTGGTTTGTTTTAACTAATTTGTTTTAGAAAGTTTCCATGCTGTGTGTTTAAATGTTCAACATCCGCGCTCCCCACCCACCAAGGAGTCCAACAAGGAGACACTTTAAAAGTGCCAGTGATACGCAGGTATTAAACTCCGTTGATAAAATCACCTTTTCGTGAGACATACTCAGCCAGTAAAATTACCCCCAGATTGACCCGTTTAGCCACCGTCTTCTATGAAGTCTTCTAAGGTGTAGGAAAGTGAAAATTAAAGGGGTAGTATATATGGGCAACGGTGGTATAAAGAGAGACACAAGATACGAGAAGAAAGATAAAGAACTAGATCGAGTAACTAAAGACATCCTAGGGCTTTGTGTGACCAGCCGATTTGTCGAGATAGGGCCAATCCCGACCACTCGTCAAGAAGAAGTAGAGGCCAAAGTAAAGTTGCATCGGAAAGCCTTTTCTCAGCCACCAGGATCCTTCCCTCCTCCAACACGGGACGTAACCCACGGCAATCAGGTTGCCTTTATTTAGTCGCCTTTTACGACACGTAGCGAGGCACGGCGGGCCAATTCCACAACCCCGATCCAGCAGGGGGTTATTCTGGTAAGCAATTTAGAGAAGTATTGAAGATAAAATATGTCGGCTGCAAAAACAATAATCATTTCATTTGTGGATGGCTGTCTTAGTCTAGTCTTCTTGGTCTAAACTGCTTTCAATGTTCTAAGGCGGTGTATACAGTAATTTTTCTTTTATTCCCTGTTTTCGGAACTCTAGTTGAGTTGTGACTAACTGCAATGCGTGCTATATCACTGAACGTGTTCCCTGGGGAGATGTGTTCGCGACCGGTCTTCTGTACAGCTTTTTTGTCATCCATTCAGATTTACGAAATTTGATCCTTTTGTTCAGTTTCTCCTACATACTGAAGGATACAGGTTTTACATGCGATGAGATAAACTACATTCTCTATTTTGCAGGTTTTATTTGGATCATGCATGTTTAGATTTTCTCTAGTGATTGGCATTGACATCATCCCAACCAGAAAAACCTTGATGAGTTTTGGTATCTGGTTGGCTACGACAGGTTTGTTTGGGAGGATTAACTTTAGTACGTCCGACGATTCCACGATGGACCAGTGTTTTGCGACGATTTTATTTACATTTGGTTGTCTTGATGGTAGGTCAGGATGAATAATATCCGATCAGCCTTTTCCTTCTTTTCATATTTTAGTAGGTCATGGCGGTTTGTCTGTTTGTCCATTCGGATTGTCTCCGCAATCGTGTTTTTGTCGTAGCCTAGGTAAATTTAATGTTGAGATATCTGTTCAGACCGTTTTAAGGAATGTCTCATTGTCGGAGAAAATTCTGCATATCTCAGTATGTGGCTATATGGGCTGTTTCTAAAGAATTAGTTTGGATGACAATTGCTTGCTTGGGTGAATATTCTCGTGCTTGTCGGTTGGTTTCGAGGAGATGTATCTATGGAGTTTTCTCCTAGTCAGGTTGTTTTGAACAGGAAAAGGTGTTTTGAGTTGGAGACTCCCGCAGTGAATTTTATTGAAGGATGGAAGTTGTTTGCCTTTGTTTTGAAATCGTCCAGACTTTCTCTTTCATGTTGCAACTTCATTTTTATATTATTGATAACTTGTACCCACTAATATGGTGCAAGTTCAGCCGATTCTAAAAGATGACCCTCAATTTTTCCATGAAAATGTTAACATACGAAGGAACCATTTTTGTACCCATTGCGGTTCCATTGATAGTTTTATTCATTAAATTCAAAATTATCGAGTTTTACGACAAGCTCCAGGAGTTGAACTAGGAAGCATGTGAGTGGTTTGTCTAGAGTTCTTGTTTCCCATGTTTTTCTACTCGTCTGTATCCCTTCTTTGTGTTAGGATACAGAGATGTGAAATACGTAATTTAGCTGGCAGTAACTGTTCTATTGCTTTGCTTTTTTATGAGGTAATCTGTCGTACGATAGTATTTTGATGACACGTGGTCTCATAATATAATCAAGTGATAGAGTTTGCATATTTCTATGCTGTATCTTGGTCTAGAATTTGGTAGAACCTTGCATCACTTCGTTGTTTACTTGCTTCACTAATGCAGTCTTCACTGTACATAACTAACACAGCGGAATCCTTATCTTCAATCCTAAGTATTGTCTTTTCTGCTTTTCAACGGGAGTATGGCATACGTTTCTTCTTTTGTCAAATTAGAGTATCTGTTAGTATCGTTGAAGTATTAGGAAGTGTCGTTTTAAATTGAGTTGATAAAGGCTTCTATATTTGGAATTGAACATTTTGGTGGGGCCCCTTACTTTCCTTTCTGATTGTGTATTGGTTGCAACTTATATAATTATCTGACTTATTTATGGCCTGCAAAACAAAATGTGCATTGAGTCATAATCGGAAGGTAAACTCTTCTGTGTCTTTTTCAGCTTCCCTATGTTTTATGTCTTTGGACGAAGACATAACTTCCAGCTCTAACATAATTTTATTTTATTTCTGCCTAATATATATATATATATATATATATATATATATATATATATATATATATATATATATATATATATATATATATATATATATATATATATATATATATATATATATATATATACATATATATATATATATATATATATATATATATATATATATATATATATATATATATATATATATATATATATATATATGTTGTGTTTGAATCACAAGTATAATTGTTAAGATTTGTTTTTGGACAAGAGTCGGTGCTTTCTGAGTAGCGGTTAAGATTTAGAGATGGTGATCCATCAAAGTTGCATAAACTAAATCGATTTCAAGTTTACACATCCCATATAAACCCGGAATTCTGCGACCAAATGTCAGTAAGGAGTGGTGAGATGCCGAGCACCTTGCTGTGAAAAGGCTGTGAAAACAAATTGACCGATTTTGACTTCTATCCAAGTAAGAAAACGAGACAAAAAGCAAATTAAGACAACAAGAAGAAAAAATAGAAAGAAACAATGACAAGCAAATAGTAGATTACAATAACTTTGGAATGATGCAAAAATTAGTGTAAAATATGTACTTCTGCCATTTATGTGGTTTTATGTGTCAATAGTCGAATCTATAATAAGCTTTGTAAATTTTAACAAATAAAAATTAATTACTTAATTAACTTAAAAAACATATCAATCATCCCGGCGTGTGAGACTCCTCATTAGTGTCAGCGCAGGTAAAAACCAACGACAACTGAAGGCGCTAAGGAGAGGTAATGGTCAATAAGCATTGACTTTTGGCTATTAAAATTGACCAAAGAAGACGATTTCTGTCTTTTATGATGGATATATTCGCAAGAAAGCATTCTAATACTTAGAACAACGTGTAATTGGGTGGGTATTCTGGGACAAAACATAGTTTCTTTTAATTTGCTTTCAAAGAAAAGGGCAGAAGAGTCTGTATTATTATTCTTGTCATGTGCATATCTTATTCAGCCATTTAACAAGGTCGTCATCAGCAGTGTACTGAGCCTGCAATCCAACTGGGAACTTTGACAGTGGACAATTGTTTGCTACGTTCGATATTATCGAAAGAGCTCCACAGCGACATTAAAAAAATAGTGGCTGAACCAAAAGGACAAGGTTGTTTGCACACCGACCCTGTCCTATCAAAAAGCGATTCAATGTGTTCACAGAGAAGTGAAAGGTTGAAGAGAGAGAGAGAGAGAGAGAGAGAGAGAGAGAGAGAGAGAGAGAGAGAGAGAGAGAGAGAGAGAGAGAGAGAGAGAGAGAGAGAGAGAGAGAGAGAGAGGCTTAAAACACTTAAACTCCGGCAATGAACCTAGCTATACTGGGTTTCTCGCAGCCAAGCGGAATACTGGATGTGATGTGATGTCATTGAACATGGCAAAGCCTTAGCCAACGCTTTTGTGGATGATTCCTAGAGACTAAGATGTGGATGAGCAATGTGTACCGGTAAAGGAGTAGGACGTAGTGTTCCCGAGATTATAGACTTTGTTATGTTGAGTTGGACATCAATTAACTGCGTGTCGGATGGCCGAGCCCAGACAGAAGCACAAAGTGTCTGAGCACCAGCGACCCATGTTGAGCCAGTCAGTTTGCTGAGTAGGTTGTTTTGAGAGCTATAAGTTCTGCTGCAGTTTTCTTCAAGTGAATGTAGAAATTCAGTTATCTGTACAGACTCACACCAGGATAATTTGGTGTTAGGTCGTTTTTTATTTGCTACTCATTGATAAAAATGCCAAACTCATCGTTCACATTTTGTATTGTAAAGTTGGAAGATCCTTGAGATTGTTTTTCTTGTGCTTGAAAGAAGACGCAATTTCTTCAAGAAGTTTGTAATATCCTCCAGGTCCTTATTCAGTAACCTCTCAAGTTCAGTAAATGATCGATTTTGGGCTGTCATCATTGCGTTTGGAACAATTACTTTCGTATTCATTGTTTAAACGTATCAACCGATAAATAATTAATACATTTTTGTTTATTTTACTTTCCAATATAGCATACGCCCTAAAATGAGCCTCACTAAATTTCACAGTGATCAAATGTCCTGCTTCAATTTCAAATGGGAAATGGATAAACTGTGACCTTTCGATTGCGAAGACCTGAAAATATTCCTGTTACAATGGTTACACAATGAATAATACAGAGAAGGAAATTATATGTATATGTAATGGAATTTGAAAATCAATTTATGTAGACAATCATTGTATATGTAAGTAGTGTTATTTGAAAGAAGAGCTTTCCAAGATTATGGTCCTAAATTATCAAAATTGTTGCTTGAATACAAGGCGACAACCAATAACCCCAAAAATATGTTAGGCATGAAATATAAAATATCCTTAAATAATCTCACCATATATACTGCCTTATCAAATATTGATGTCACTATTCTCCTGAAAGCAGTACAGGAAGGCAAAATACTTTCATGTGTTAATTTTAAGCATCGCCCTGAATACATCATCTTTGAATTACATTTTGGTATAACAAGGTGCAATCAAGCTGAGACTTTTTAAGAGAC